>JAUPFN010000027.1:5867234-6262234 GCA_036924255.1 Apodemia mormo | reverse complement strand
CTACCTCAGAAATCATATTTAGTAGAAGTGGCATGTGTGTGAGGAACGTGTGACATGATTAAGCTCAGTTGTACGTAACTAACGCTGATAGCATATTTATGCAATGCCAAAACGATCTCGACCCGTACCGTGACTCTCCTATCATAAATTTGAAAATATGCCTCACTGCGCTATTCTTGAACGCCAAAACCATAGCCGGATAAATAATATTAGTATTGCAGGTGTCATTATATCATCGATGAGCGCGATTTATCAAATATTTATAATTATTGCACGTTTTCAAGATTTTAAATATTAAAAATCAATATGCAAAGTGAAAAGTATTTTCAAAGAATCAAAATAAGATTCAATTTAACTTGTCAAAAAATAGAATTGAAAACGGAAATAGAGTGACAGCGGTCTGTCACTCTATGTCAGTCTTGGTAACGGGATATAAGGCGATAGGTAATGCCAAATATATCTCTATACAGCTTGTATCTATATTAGGACATTGTACCAGATCTTATCGAACGCCTTCGCGATGTCGAAAAATAGAACACCGGTGAGAATTTGCAGCTCCGGGGCTGCATTTAAAGAGTTTAAAATGTACTATGTGAGTCGATGCAGTTAATGAGTGCAAGAGTGAGCTGCTGGAAACCGAACTGCTTATTTATTATTGAGACCTTTTTCGTGAGATGTAGTATGATTTCGAGAGAGTATGATTTTTTCGTAGATTTTGTCTAACGTATTGATTGGGCTAGTGAGACGGTAACTACTGTTATTATTTCGGGATTTTCTCAGTTTGTGTATTCCTATGATGTAGTTGTTTTACACTTTACACCGAAAACGCACAATCGGCTAGGAGTGCATTGAAGATGCATACTAGTAGGTATATACTAGTGTTTATCTTCAATGAGGGAGAGAGGGAGGTATTTAACTACCTTATTTGTGATTTTATCCGACCCCAAACCTTTTTATTGCATAGGTTTTTGATTATTTCACCTACTTCTTCGGTATCGGAGAGTAATAGGGGTCACCATCTGGTAGTAGCGCCGCCATACGCTCTACTTCGCTATCCACAAGATGGACGTGGTTTAGACCGTTTAGGTCCGTAGGCTAGTTTGACGGGGAACATTGTGATTGGAACGACAAATGAAAAATGTTACCATCGCAAGATGTTGTGCATGACGTAGACGTATTCACGTAAAAGATGCAAGGCTGTGTCCTTAACACAGCCACAACGCGTTTTTTTTATCTCGAATAGTAAAGGAGGAATTATGAAATTATTTCGGTATTTACACATGTACAATTATATGTACTAGTGATTTTTTTTATAGAAGAGAGGGCAAACGAGCAGGAGGTGCATTTGATGGTAAGTGATCACCGCCGCCCACGGACATCCGCAATATCAGAGGTCATGCAGTTGCGTTGCCGGCCTTTTAAGTATCAGTAGCTCTTTTATTCACAGTTGTGGATTTCCAGACATCGAGATGATGATGGAATTTTAAATTTTGACGCGATATCTGATGATGAAACTCGACGGCAGGAATTAATCCTAGTCATTGCCCGCTTCGACCATATTTTTATTCCGTTTCACAACAGACTAAACAAAAAAAGTTTGCCAACAGATTATAATCATAAACAAAATAGTATATATATATATATATATATATATATATATATATATATATATATATATATATATATATATATATATATATTTGTGTGTGTGTGTGTTTATTTTATGATGTAGGTAATTCAAACGAATGGTGCGAGTAACGAGTGCGTGTACCTTTTTACTAATTGATTATTGTAAAAAATATTGGCATTTTGCACTATTTTATGTAAATATGATCGCCTCTGTGATCTAGTTCCCACATGAGTTTCCGTGTCGGGCAATTAAAAAGAAGAAGAAGAAGAATTTTCTGTTTTTACCAGAAGACTGAAAAAACATTTTTTTCAGTCTTCTGGTAAAAACAAAGTGGCCCGGGATCGGAAAGTGCTCGGTTGGCGATAGGCTTGCCACCGACCAAGTAAGTGTTCGGCTAATCCTGGGTGTACTTGTTGTACCTTTATCTACCCCTTCGGGGATACGCGCCTTTTTTTTCATAAGATAGCAAACAAGCAGGTGGGTCTCCTAATGGAAAAAGTCAACCATCGCCTTTAGACACCAAAGATGTTAATGGTGCGTTGCTATCTTGCGGCGAGGTCTAATGCCACATGCATAAATTAACCGGCTACCTTACCCCCCAAACCGGAACACGCTATTGCGGCAGGAATAAGTAAGGCGGTAGTACCAGACCCGGGCATGACAATACAAAACTCTGCCACCCAGTAGCTTTGATGGTAGTGACTCGCAAAGCCAATCGGTCGCCTTTTACGACCTGCCTGGCAAAATGGCAGTTGGCTTAATCTTTAAAGGGGCTCAGGATCAACACGGGGAAATTAGGTCGAATTTCGGCCACAGGCTAACGCTGGTTTTTTATAATTTTATTAATTAATTTACATAAACAAAAGCAATTATAAATTTTTAATGGATGCCCATTAATAGAAAAACCCAAGATAGACAGTCTCGAACAAAACTGTCACACAAAACTGTCGCTAATTTCACATAAATAGATATGGCAAAAACCACAGGCAAAAACATATGTTCTTGCATATCCAACCAGTTTAATGGTTGTTTTTAAAAAGCAATGTACAAAAAGTAATAAAATTGACAGTGTCGCGATCGACGCGATTCTATTTGAAATCACCACTGAAATCATTAATCAGGCCACAATTTAAAATTGTGCACTCATTTTTAGAGGACGTTTTTGAGAGACTGATTGTGCATCTTGGGTTTTTTATATCAATTTGGATGCCGGTAAAGCAAGCAATTATCTGTAAAATGATATAAAAATTTTGTGCAGTAATTGTGAGGTTTTTCGAAAAAGGGATGAAAACATCTATACCTTAGCGTATTAATGTTTAATAATGATGATTTGCATTAAACTAGGGAATTATTCAAAGTCCTACGATCATACCTCCATCTTTAGCACGAATGTAACGATTATATGACATCGTTTAAAAGATAACAATCACTCATAACCACCTCACGGGTGCTTTTCGTGCGTCTTTGTCACTTTTTGTCACCTGGAGATATGATTGATACGCTTCCCACATTCCAGGTGTATGGGACAAGTTATAAGAATTTCTATTTAAATTTAGATTTTTTATATTATAGATTAGCAAACAAGCGGCTGACTTCCCTGAAGGAAAGCAATAACCCCGTGTTGGTTCCGGGCTCCATTGTAGAATAGACCAACTGCCGTTCTGCCAGGCAGGTCGTAAAAGGCGACCGATTGGCAATGCGAGTCACTAACATCGTGGCTACTAGGTGGTAGAGTTCGGCATTGTCTCGCCCGGGTCTGGTACCACCTCCTTACATATTCCTGCCGCAAAAGTGACAGTGCCTGTCACTGTCGTGTTCCGATTTGGAGGGGAAGGTAGCCGGTAAGCTTATGCATGTAGCATTAAACCTCGCCACAAGATAGCAATAATATCATTGTTTATTGGGATATTAAATTTACTGTCATTTAATGATTACGGAAAAAGTAACCGAGGATTTCCGAATTTTCTAGAACTATCCAGCATTCGTACTAGATGGTAGAGTTCTGCATTATTTTGCCCGGGTCTGACACTGCTTATCACTGTCGTGTTCCGGTTTAGAGGGTAAGGGTAGCCGGTATACTTATGCATGTGGCATTAGACCTCGCCACAGAATAGCAACGCACCATTAACATCTTTGTTGTCTATAGGTGATGGTTGACTCTTTCCATCAGGAGACCCATCTGCTTGTTTGCTATCTTATGATATAAAAAAAACCTTTTTTATTTCTAAGTTATTGCTTTCCTTCAGTGGCCCAGTCCCAACATTTCCTACTTAGTGAACCTAACTAAGAAATGTTGGGGCTCGGGTTAGATTCCCGACAGGCACAAGCATTTGTGTGATAATGAAACATTTGTATGTTACATATGTATGCATTTATACGTATATGTATCATTAACACCCACAACACAAGCAAATAATTTATTTACTCTGAGTTAAAAAAAACTATGTCCCATAGACACCTAAGATGTTAATGATAAAACTATAGGTTTCAACGTTAAAAACTAGTTAATTGCAGATTTTCGTGAACACAAATTTACGTGTACACTTCTTGCGATGCCACTGAAAGAAGAAAATAAAAAAGCGGTGTGAGAAACGGAAAAACTCACCACAAGCCTGAAAAATAACAAAGACAGCGGCTAGTTAACCACCCACGTCCACCACACTTTACATCATAATAGTAGCAAACACAAAAACACACTATACGCCCTCAACGCACTTCACTTCGCAACCGAAGCATATTCAGGAGACACGAACTACAATACTTCACTCAACAAGAGCATATTTTTTTTTTCAGTGGCATCACAAGGATACGCGTAAAAGTTCGCGGAAATTTGCAGATTATCTAGTTTTATTCGTTATGGATTTCCGCAAGGTAACGCCTGAATCTATACTTTTGTTTTATAGAAAAAGGTTAAGAAATTATGAAACAGTGAAACGGGAGAAAAGTGTAGTGAATAGTGCTAAAAGTGAGTAAAAGTGATAAAGAATCGGAATCAAAGTGTGCTTCATCTAAAAAGGATTCGGATTCGAGGTGTGCAGCGTCAAAAAAATACAGGGAGAATTAAAAACTTAAAATGCGAAGTCAATGCGAGGAGAACAAACAGCTCCAGGAGATGAACCAGTGGCTGCTCGCTGAGAAGGCGGTCCTAAAGCTGATCATCACAAATCATATGAAGAAGTGCACCATGTCTGATGATTTGAGAAATTTTTAAGAGAAACTACGACAAAAAGACCAATTATTAGACAAATTACAGGACAAATAATATAATATATCTTTGGTTGCAAACAAATTACAGGACAAATAATAAAAAGGGGCAAATTGATAGGAGGCTCACCTGTAGGTAAGTGATAACCGCCGCCTATGGACAACCACATTATCAGAAGACTTGCAGTTGCGTTGCCGGCCTTTTAAGAAAGAATAGAGTCTTTTCTTGAAGGTCCCTAAGTTGTATCCGCTTGGAAAAACCCCTGCCGGTAATTGATTCCACAGAGTAATAGCGCGGGGAAAAATTGCCTCGAGAATTGCATAGTTGTGGATTTCCAGACATCGAGATGGTGAGGATGCAATTTTGAATTTTGTCGCGATGTCCGATGGTGAAATTCAGCAGCAGGAATTAATCCAAATAGTTCTTTGGAACACTCCATGATAGATCCGATAGAAGATGCAGAGCAAAGCTATATCTCGAAGTTTTGGCCAAGTTACAATGACTGTGGTCACGAGCGGATTGGTGTGAGAAGAAGAAGAAGAAAGAAATAATTTATTTGCCAGAATATGGGAGTTACAAGTTATTAAAATTTGATTAAGTTACCAACATATTCTACCATGATATGGTGTGTAAATATTTTAAAATTATAATTATTTATCATTAAACTAAAAATGTTGTGAGTCGATTTTTTACAATTACTACCAGATCGGAACGCGTAGCGAGTTTGCCCTTTTTGTTGAAGTCCAGGGAGGGTTTAAAAGGTGAGAAAGCATAGAAAAAAATAAGAGTAGTTAAAAAGGCAGAACATCGTTTGCCGGGTCAGCTTGTCTATTTTATACATATAATAAAATCGTAGGAAAGTCAAAACTGTATATTGAATATTTTTTAAAAGAATATTTGGGGCGTGATCTACAATCTATATCGAAGCCAAAAATATAGTTTTTAAAATTTTTGTCTGTTTGTCTGGTGGTCTGCTTGTCTGTATATATGTCTGGGGTAAACTCAAAAAGTACTGCATGTATTTACTTCAAATTTTGCATGAATATTACTAACAGGTCGGGTCAACATATAGGCTACATATTATCACGCAATCACCTACGAGGGAGTGCGGAGTAAACGAACTCGGCGCGGACGAAGTCGCTGGCAACAGCTAGTATAAAATAAAACACCTCTAATACCAAAAGTGATACTTTTCTTATTCAAGGTTATAACGATTATTGAAAAACTATCTGTAGTCGTATTGTTGCACAATATTCTTACAATTAGTAATATCGTGATTGCAAAAAAAATCATTTTAATATTTCTTCCATTATCTTAGATAAGGGGTCATCCATAAATTACGTCACACGTTAGGAGGGAGGGAGGGAGTTGACGAAGTGTGACATTGTGTGACAAGGGGTTGGGAGGGGTCCCAAATTTTGTGACATCACAAATTTTTAAAAATATAATATTTAAGTATTACAACGGTAAATTTGTAAAGCCCCCTGCATTAATAAAAAATAATCGAATGAGATCATTGTTCCAACGTAAAATTGTAAAATTGATTTCACACTAAGTAAGGGTCTCACAAATGTGACCAGCTGTGATAAGGACGGTGGAGGGGTCAAAAAATCATGAAATTCGTGTGACGTAATTTATGGATGACCCCTAATATAAGTGGAATAAATTTACCTACACAAAATTTGACATTGACCCACCTACGTCAGAGCTCATTATTGAAACACGTAAGCGCCATGAAACTCACGGTGGTTACGACCTCTTGACTGCGAATATATATTATACCGTATTATACTCTGCAGCGATGCTCAGTTTTGACTATTGTTGGACGATTTTATATTTTTCAGTGCTGCAGCGAGTCTTATCTAAATGGAACACGACTTCGAATTCTCTCCATCGAATGTGACACGTATTAACCTATTGTTATCAACTGCCGGCAACGCAACTGCAAGACCTCTGGTATTGTAGACAACAGGTGCACCTCCTGCTCGTTTGCCACCTCTTTTATTAAAAAAACTGCGTTTATTAACTAGTGCCAGGTGTTGCGCACCTGTGTGATTAATGCACCTGTTATTTTTTATTATAAGATTTTTTTTATATTATAAGATAGCAAACAAGCGGATGGGTCTCCTGATGGAAAGAGTAGACCATCGCCTATAGACACCAAAGGTGTTAATAGTGTAATGCTGTCTTGTGGCAAGGTCTAATACCACATGCATAAGTTTGCCAGCTACCTTACCTTCCATACCGGAACACGACAGTGACAAGCACTGACGCTATTGCGGCAGGAATATGTAAGGCGGTGGTACCAGACCCGGGCGATACAATGCAGAACTCTATCACCTAGTAGCCACGATGGTAGTGACTCGTAAAGCCAATCGATCGCCTTTTACGACCTGCCTATCAGAATGGTAGTTGGCCTATAATTTTGTGAGATAATGATGTTATTGTTAACAACAATGCACAAATATAGATAAGGATAGTATAAATAAGCTGGAATTAAATGTTTTATATTCATATAGTATAGATAGTATAAATAAGCTGGAATTAAATGTTTTATATTCATTGTAATTCTATCGCTTGTTGAGGGCGTTACTCTGCCCAAAAATTATACTGTGCATATAAAAGTAATACAAGTGTTTTGTTCGGCTAAACTGCTTCGCGGTAATACTATACAGGATTACTATGAAAGGTTCGGTCAAATTTTTAAATTAAGAATTGAATTAAGTATTGAATTGAAAGTGCGTTTTAATTATAATTGTAATTATAAAAAGATCATAAAAAATATTCGTTTAAAAATAACCCACTAAATTCTTGAATTGGATGCACCGAGTCGTATGAATCAGCCGCCGGGCGATATGTGCGGGGTGCGGGGGGACACTTACGAGTCGCGCTCGACGTTTTTGTGTACTTTATAATCCATGCGTTGTGTTTTCTGTGTCGGATAAAAATAAAATTTTGAAGTTTTAAAATTATTTTTTATTATGTAAATCTATATATATATATATATATATATATATATATATATATATATATATATATATATATATATATATATATATATATATATATATATATATATATATATAAAAGGAAAAAGTGACTGAGGTATCAACGCACAGGCCAAACCCTAAGGCTACAAACTTGAAATCTCGCACACGTATTTCTCATATAATGTAGGCATCCGCTAAGGAAGGATTTTTTAAATTCAAACTCGAAGGGGGTGAAATAGAGGATAAAAGTTTATTCCTTGGACATATTTGCATGAAATTTCGTATGAATTGAGTACAAAAAAAATGAATTACGTGTATAAGCGTTCTTCAAAATTCAATCCCTAAGGGGGTAAAATAAGGGAAGTAGCTTATAAAGAAAGGCTAAATAAGTTCTAAGGTAAATAGGCGCGCGAGCGAAGCTGCGGGTAACAGATATTCGAACATATTATAGATTTTGAACAGTCTAAAAATTTAGCCGGACTTTTAAAAGTAACCCTGTATAGCTTTACTAGACGTCTAGTAGTAAAGCAGATGTTTTTTTTTTTTCAAAATTGAATCTGAATTAGGTAGTGTGTATAATCTTCACTTTCCAGTGACTTACACCAAATGCTCAACATTATTCTTTTATATCATAGACTAACGAGTACGCAACGTCACGCTGACCTTGGCACCGTTGTAGCTTTACCTATTCCTGCCGCGATATTGTCTAAGATAGCCTTTAAACATATTTCGTGTTGCTACGGGCCCGTTTTGAAGAATAAACCAGATGGTTTATTCTGCCAGGTAGTTCATAAGAGGCTAACTATTTAATACACGAGTCACTGTCATCGTAGCTATTAGTTGGTACAGCTCTGCATTGTCACACTCAGGTATAGTACCATTACCTTACCTATTTGTGCCGTAATAGGGTCAGTGCTTATCACTATCATGCTCTGGGTGTAAGGATAAGGTAGTCGGTAAACTTTTACATGTGACATTAAGATCCCGCCTTAAGGATAGCAACATCCCTTTTAACATCTCTGGCATCTATAGGCCATGGATGTATCTTTCCATCAGGGAGTGATCTGCTTGTTTTCTTCTTAAGATATAAAAAAGTCACGGCTAACAGTTGTTGACATATAAAACACAAGTCTATCGTATCTACACTCGTCTACTCTATGTCAAAATAATTCGATCAATCACATTGCCAGTGTAAAGTTTTTTCTACAGGACTTTAGGTAAAATATATTTTTGCTAACATATTTCTATGTTGTTGAAAGTATTGAGAGTTTAATACAATGCTTCCGAGGATTCTATTGAATAGTGTTTCATGATATTTGGGTATAATATTATGTCTTTTCTTATGGCGTGGTTGAGTTTTATTTTAAGAGGACAATAATGCTTGGCGTCGAATATATTACTCCTTTTGTATTTTATTGTAAGTTCTTATATATATTCTTAATTATTTTTTGTGTATTTGTGTTGGTATCACCAATTACCAATTCTTTCTGCAAGTAAGTAAGAAAAGAGACAAACTTATATATGTAAACATAATATCAAGTTTTTGGTAAAGATATATATATATATATATATATATATATATATATATATATATATATATATATATATATGTGTGTGTGTGTGTGTGTGTGTGTGTGTGTGTATGTATGTATTTATTTAACGATAACTCGAGTGTCATTGTTCAGCTTGTTATAAGGATTAACTGTGTTGTTAAAAGTATTTAATTTTAACAAATCGTTTAAAATCTTGCCGAGATAGTTTAATTTAATCAAAAGCTTACAATTCGGGGCAAACCAATATAAAAAAGACGAATTAATCAAATGACGCATCTACACTCGTCTACTCTATGTGAATATCATCGAATACGTCTTGATAATATTACTCAAGTCGATCAATCACATTGCCAGTGAAAAGTTATACTATTATATGTATGCTCTTTTTAACAGGATTTTCACGTAAAATATATTTTTGCTAACATATTTCACGTTAATGTTATTGAAAGTATCGAGGGTATATATAATACAATGCTTTCAAGAATTCTATTGAATGATGTAATTTCTGATGATATTTGAGTAACAATATTGCGGCTATAAGTTCTATTTCAAGGGAACAAAAATTCGAAGTCTCTATTGTATCGTAAGTTTTTTAATATTACTTGTATATTTTAACAATTCATTGTGTACATTTATTTATACGGTGTGTAAAGAAAACCCTGTTCGATCCGAAAGAGGCATATAGGTGGTTAAAGGCATTACTGAAAAAAATGATAAAATGACTTTATTTCAAAAAATAAAAAAAAAAATCGCTTTTTTTAATATTCGTATTTTTACTTATATTTCCCTAGAGTTAAGCAAATATTTTAAAATGACAACACTTTGTCACTGCTTGTTACATTGTTTCGCTTTGGTGGCTTTCACACAAACACCGTGCGAAGGCGCGGTCTTCGATTTTCGGCTTTTTATAGAGGAATTTTAAACGCGCCGCATGCCCTCACGTTACCTTCGGTGGCAACGACTTACGCGGCATTCTTTGATAATAGAATTTACTTATTTGTAAGTGTTGTCGTACTTAACGTATGAAAATACCATTTAAGATTATTTTTTTATTGGGAAAACTAATTAATTATATTCATAAAATAATTACACGTATGTTACTGTATTACGGTACCAAATAACACTTAATTATCCAACAGGGTTTTCTTTACATACTGTATATACGTTTATTTTATTTAAGTTTGTATGTTTAATTTATTTGTATATTTAGACTAACTATAAGATATAATTTCTTTCGTGAGACCCAAAAACTATACACCTTTTTGCCTAGTGAGGAAAGAAGTTACCTATATCCTTCTCCAAGAACGTGCCTATCATACAGAAAAAGATTACATCGTACAGATTGACAAGAACATTTCAATTTTATTATGTTATAGATATGAATCATATCATAATATTTCTAAACGACCAAGTCGCAGCCATTCACTGATCTCGAACACCTCTGCCAGGGCATACGACATGAATGAATGAACAATATGAATAATTTAAGCCTCGTATTATTCGTCTAGTATTACCATATCAATGTTTTTCTTTATCCAATTGTTTATACGTACGGTACAAAGATGTTATGTTTAATAATTCATGATATCTGTAAAGGGACATTTTTGTTTGCTATGCGAATAATGTATATGGATTTACGAATAAATATACTTTCTTTGGTATTTCTTTGTCATAAGACGGAACTAGGTTCAGACCTTGTCCTGTAAGACACATTTTAAAATTATATATATATATATATATATATATATATATATATATATATATATATATATATATATATATATATATATATATATATATATATATATATATATATATATATATATATATACATATATATATATATACATATATATATATATATATATATATATATATATATATATATATATATATACATATATATTAATACATTATTATATCGGTTGCACTTTTTAAAGTATCTTCAGGATTTAATATACTTACCATTGACTATATAAAATAATAACGACCCGCCCCGGCTTCGCACGAGTAGTGTAATACCTACTAAGTCCTAATATATTTTATTTTATATTTTATAAATCGCAGCGCCGCCTTGTGGAAATTTACGTCAGTGAGAAAAGCATTATCGTTTCCTCCATGAAAAAATACATCTGTATACAAATTTTCATGACAATTAGTGGAACGATAGGGAACTCGCTACATTGTAGAGCCACTTGCTGGCGAGTTACGTTAATGGCGATAGCATACAAACCTTCTCCGTAAAAAAATACATATAATTATCAATTTTTATAATTATCGGTCAGATAGTTTCTAAGTTTATCGATTTCATATATACAAACTCGATTTCATATATACAATATACATACATCCTTTTTTATATATTAATAGATGAACAAACATGAATATTGATTGTAAGCATTGTTTGCAAAACGGGTCTCCCCTTAGATTCGGGAAAATTTAATTAATAATTATATTTATTTACAAAATGATACTGCATTAATTTAGAAATATAAATCTGTATACATAAATGTCAATGAAGTAATTAATTGTCATATAAATTGGTTGATTTTTTTACATTGACCAGTTTTTACGTCAAAAAAGAAATCAATTCAATTTGCAACTATCCGCAGACGTACATTATATGACATCTGCTTAGTAGATTTCTAAAAGGACAAAAAGTGTGTGAGAAATTGAAAAAACTTCCTGAAGCTTTTGAAAATAAAAAAGTCCCCAGTGGCATAATTATCCACCCACGTCTACCATACTTTCAGCCTCGCATAGATTTATAAATAGCAGCATTGTTAAGTCGTAGTCGATTCGATAGAATAATCACTTATTTACACGTATTCTTAAACAGATCTGTGGCCCCACAGTTTGACACCATTGGAGAGGTTAGCGATAGAACCAGCGGGCCGACTACTGTCAATGTGACGTCATAACTGTGGAGGTTGATGACATCGCTCTCGTCACGAGGATGTGAAAAAAAAGATCTTCTCAGTCAAGCAAGGTGTACTGCCTGGGGACCGAAGTCCATTTGAAACTTGTAACAGTGTGTACAAGATAAATAATTGTGATATCGCGATTTAGGATTATATTTTTGAATTTCATTACTATTCTTATAGCATTTGTAGATTGATTCAACCGCTACAGGTTCATTAAAGACAGAACCATTGCTGTGTCGTAGTCTATGCAATGTAATAAGCGCTAATTTACACGCATACTCAAACAGGTTCATTAAAAGAGCTATTGCTACATCGTAGTCTATGCAAGGTAATAAGCGCTAATTCACATGCATACTTAAATAGGTTCATTAATAGAGCTATTGCTACGTCGTAGTGTAAGTAATATAATAAGCCCTAATTTACACGCATTCTCAAAAAGGTTCATTAATAGAGCTATTGCTACGTCGTAGTCTATGTAATAAGCGCTAATTTACACGCATTCTCAAATAGGTTCATAATTTATACACATTTTTAAATGGGTTCATAAAAGAGTTGTTGCTACGTCGTAGCCTATGCAATGTAATGAGCGCTAATTTATACGCATTCTCAAATAGGTTCATTAAAAGAGCTATTGCTACATCGTAGTCTATGCAATGTAATAAGCGCTAATACACACGCATACTTAAATAGGTTCATTAATAAAGCTATTGCTACGTCGTAGTCTAAGTAATATAATATAGTATAGTATAATAAGCACTAATTTACACGAATTGTCAAATACGTTCATTAATAGAGCTATTGCTACGTCGTAGTCTAAGTAATATAATAAGCGCTAATTTACACGCATTCTCAAATAGGTTCATTAATAGAGCTATTGCTACGCCGTAGTTTAAGTAATATTATAAGCGCTAATTTACACGCATTTTCAAATAGTTTCATTAATACAGTGCTCCGTCGTAGTCTATGCAATATAACAGGTGCTTATTTACATACATTTTTAAATAGGTTCATTAATAGAGCTATAACTACGTCGTAGTATTAGCGATAGAATAAGCACTAATCTACATGTATTCTCAAATAGATTTTTCAAATGTACGATATTACATAGAAGTCTTTGATTAATAGCATCATTGCTAAGTCGGAGTCAGTACGACATAATGAGCGCAATTTACACGCAAGCTGAAACAGGTTTATTAATAGCATAAGTCGTTATTTAATTTTGTTAAAGTATAAAAACTCCCTTACTATGGGTAATCTCGATTATTGCCCTTTTTTGAAATGGAAAGTGTGAACCATCAACATTATAAATATATACATATTTAAATTGTTGATGTGGGCAAAAATCGTCGATCAAACGAAACAGGGTGCTAGTTGCGATTATTTGTAATAAAAATATCTCTAAGGCAGAGCTCAATCTTGAACTTCTTAGAAGTTATGACTATTTTAGTGTTTTTGACGACTACAATAAATGGTGTTTAGTTGCTTCTAGAGAAGTGTATCAACACTACCCAAGTGCTTTTATGATAGTGGGTACCATGATTTATGAGTATTGGCACATTTTTTAATTACTTTTAAGTCTCATTAAAATTATTTGTAACTTTAGAACCTTACTGTAAAATAAATGTACTACCAAAAAGTGAACTTGTATTAAAAAAACTTACCTATAATAATCCCAACTATCACCCTGTTTCGTTTGATCCACGATTTCTTGCCCATTTTGCATAATAATAAATAAACATCATATCTTCCTTTTTTGTCTTTTATAATATCTCAGATTATTAAGAAAACAAAAAATAGGGATTAGTTCTTCTCATACAAATTTTTTTTTTTGTAATCGGTAATATTTTTTGTAATATTGTAATTAATTATAAAAAAGGCAAGACCATTCAATTTCTTCTACCGGATCTTCGAAGTGTGTGGCCGCGTTCAGACCCGTAGTAATCTAAAAATGTCGACTCATCAGAACTGCCTGTAACAGTTTATTCCAATAAAACATTTGTTGAGTTTTGAAAAACCTTCGGCTCGTATAAACTTGATTTACCTATTATAAAAATATTATCATGCTAGTTTCTTTGCAAAATAGGCACAATTAATAAAAAATCGAGAAATACTAAGGTTCACTACGATTTACAAGTTTATTCGGCAGTGCAATATTTAGTGACCACCACTAAGCTTGACTAAAAATGGAATACCAGAATTCATAAGCTACAAATACTTAACACTCCGTATTTTTCCGGATTTCCTTATGAAGTATAGTTATCTGAAGTTTTTATTAGATAGTCCGTAAAAGATGAACGATTAGCTAAGCATGTAATTAAAATTCTAAAATTCCACGACGTTTTGCCAGTGTACGATTGCACTGTATTTTTGCTGCAATAACCTTAATGCTTCTAAATTATATGTTCCGGCTAGGAGGGTAAGGTATCAGACATATGCATTACCATCTTGCCACATGGATGATAATACACCATTAAAATGTTTTATGTCTATAGGCGGTGGTTATCTCTTTCTGTCAGGTGACTTATCTGCTTGTTTGCAATCCTATGATATAAAAATGTGATTTTGTAGTCTATGGAAATAATCATGAAAAGCATTATCATTATTTTAATAAACTTTTAAACGACACTTTTGTTGTGCTTAATTAGTTCTCTCTAATGCAAATCTTATATATTCTAAGAAAATTGAACTCTGTCTGGATAGTTTTAAAGTAAGAAGTTCAATGCATCTCACGTATGGAGAAATTCTGCTTTGTACCTTTAACAATCAAGCTATTTGTGGTTCTGGTAAGAGTAGTAAGACTGCACTCAAGTTAGACATTAAGTTTTAATTGTATTCTACCAGATGTGGGGTAACCACGCTTTTCATTCAAAATTGTTCCAGATAGATAACAAAAACAAAAATAATTATATATAAAAAAATAAATGCTAAATAAACAGATGATTAATTTTTAAGTATCTTATTGCGCTTGGACTATTGATGATCAAAAAATGTGTATTTTTCTTTTTTTCAGCCAGTCTAAGTTAAGTCACGCCAAGATACGCCTAGATACACAAGACCAAGTCAAGTTAAGCCACACTACGCTAAACCACAATATTTCAAATTTTGTCATTGTGTTAAGTTTAGTGGTAAGGGAAAAAGCACAAAAATGTCACAAGAGATCATATTGAGAAAGATCATCGCAAATCACGATTCCGCATTAGGCTGTGGCAGTGTGCCCAACCCTAAATGTAAACTCTGGTTAGGTATTCTGCTCGCCTTAGGCGCTCGGTGAAGTTGTGAAGGCCTATAAGTCTAATAACTACACAGGTACACTAAAAAAAATTAAATGCAGTAATAATCAGTTTGTTAGGATGAAATTTTATTCGATAGCAGCACTCCATTTCAAAAAAATGTTTTAATCCCATCTTTCCTATCTTTTATCCCCATATTTTATTCCCATCTTATAGGGATGATTAATTTTTTTTTTATATATCATAAGATAGCAAACAAGCAGATGGGTCTCCTGATGGAGTCAACCATCGCCTATAGACACCAAAGATGTTAATGGTGCGTTGCTATCTTGTGGTGAGGTCTAATGCCACATGCATAAGTTTACCGGCTACCTTACCCTCCAAACCGGAACACGACAGGTATTTTATCATTCAAGGTATCTTACTGCACTAAGTACACATCGTTTGCTTTAGCTTGTATTCTTGTTGCTCTTGTTTAATCGTTACCTATACTAACATAAACCAGGTAGTTTGTAAGTTTGTGAGCTTTATGTGGGAATTATTAATTGGAACGATTGAATCAATACAACAACATATACATATGTAATACATCCTAACACATACATATGAACTGGTTATAAATTACGTTTTTATTCGATTTTTCGAGGGGGAGAATTCAGCACAGGCATAGCCGCTAGCGTCAATTACCAGTTTACTAAACCCACATTTTGGGAAAAACCTGAGGTAGGCCTGAACGTTGAATTGTAGGGTAGTCTCAAATTTTCGATTTTTCGTTGATGTTCCAGTAATTTTAACTTATATAAAACTTTAAAAGTATGTAAACCTATTTTTTCCCGCATAGGTGGAGGCAAATCATTCCAAATTTTTGATGCTTGATATTTGAAACCACCCCTCGCACCTACAGTCCTTAAAGTTACTATTAGTTAGTTGACGGAATACTTTATTTAGGAAATTTAAAAACCGATCAGGGCAAGTCAGATTCGCGCACGAAGGGTTCCTTAACATTATTATTAATAAAAAACGGAAAAAATCACGTCTATCTATCGGAGACTTTCATTTTATTGGACAATAAACAGGGATGAAGATAATTAGAAAACTTGCAATATTTTGACCGCGATTGGTATTGTTACCTTATCTACTCTTGTTGCAATAGCGAAGGCGGTTCTCGCTGTACTGTTCCGCTTTGAAGGGTAAGATAACCAATAAACTTACGCATGTAGCATCCATACTCCACCACACAGATAGCAATGAACTATTAACGTCCTAAGTGTTTATAGGCGCGGTCATAATATTTGCTCATCAGGAGCTCCATCTGATGAACTTATCCTATGATTTTTTCTTCTTATGATTATACTTGAATATTAGAAAGTGTTAATTCTCGAAAACTAATTAATCAAGGCAACTGCCTTGATTAATTAGTTTTCGAGAATTAACACTTTCTAATATACAAGTATTCAAAACTTCAAGACAAATAAAAATGGTACGATATATCGCGTTATTTCTATTTGTCTTGATGATTGTAGTCAAATATAAATACTCGTAATTTTTGTGGCCATTTTGAACTATTACTAAGAATCTGCTGTACGTCAGTCTGTCCACCTGCCTGTCACCAGGCTGTATCTCATGAACCATAATAGCTAAACGGTTGACATTTTCACCGATGATGTATTTCTGTTGACATTAAACACCAAAAACAAAATAAAGTAAATATTTAAGAAGCTCTCATAGAACAAGCGTGAAATTTTTCTCGATCTTAACTCACGCTTGTTCTATGAGAACTTCTTAAATATTTACTTTATTTTGTTTTTGGTGTTTAATGTCAACAGAAATACATCATCGGTGAAAATGTCAACCGTTTAGCTATTATGGTTCATGGCCACAAAAATTACGAGTATTTATATTTGACTACAATCATCAAGACAAATAGAAATAACGCGATATATCGTACCATTTTTATTTGTCTTGAAGTTTTGAATACTTGTGTATTAGAAAGTGTTAATTCTCGAAAACTAATTAACCAAGGCAGTTGCCTTGATTAATTAGTTTTCGAGAATTAACACTTTCTAATATTCAAGTATAATCATAAGAAGAAAAAATCATAGGATAAGTTCATCAGATGGAGCTCCTGATGAGCAAATATTATGACCGCGCCTATAAACACTTAGGACGTTAATAGTTCATTGCTATCTGTGTGATGGAGTAAGGATGCTACATGCGTAAGTTTATTGGTTATCTTACCCTTCAAAGCGGAACAGTACAGCGAGAACCGCCTTCGCTATTGCAACAAGAGTAGATAAGGTAACAATACCAATCGCGGTCAAAATATTGCAAGTTTTCTAATTATCTTCATCCCTGTTTATTGTCCAATAAAATGAAAGTCTCCGATAGATCTCATATTATGTAATATTAGGATATGTAAGCTAATTACATATACCAATTGACTACCACCGAGAACACCAACTACGACCAATTAAGGCTGCATCCCATGATCAACAATTGCTCCCCTCGTGTTACTCATAAACCATCTACTTGCGGATATCGATAATTAGGTCTATTATATACAAGCATTGTCGATAAAATCTTGCTGATATCGTGTGGCTATACTATGGATGAGGTCACTAGCGAGATTAATGGAACCTTGGAAAGGATAGAGGCTTGGAGTGTGATGATAAAACTGATTCGTATCTTAGAAAACCTAGACTAATTTAGCCTAGGTTTTCTGATATCACCAAAACACTTAACTGGGACCAGTCTAGAATCAAATTTTGCGGCATAATTGTTATAATGTCAAAGAGCATCGAGTTCTTGAGAGTCACAATTTAAATTTAAGGAGCATCTGTCCAAAGCTTGCCAATTTGAATATAATTTATTAAGATACTGGCAACGATGGCAACTTGGTGCTGAAATTTAAAAATTTTAGATTAAACCTGTGACTCTGTACGGCACTTCCTATTGGGTATTGATAATCAACAAAAAATACTTTAGATCAAAAAATATTTCAGGTCAAAAACTCTCATCAAACTGAGACACGTCATCATACACTGATTCAAATTCAGACATGTCGAACTTTTTTTTCTTTAAAAAAGTTTTTTTTTCTTTAAAAGAGGGCAAACAACCACACTATCAGAAAATTTGCAATTTGCAGAAACTGCACTGACAGTCGTTAACCAGCTGGTGCTCTTCTAAATACTTTAGGAGCTGACAGTTGAAAAACCCCTGCCGGTAATTGATTCCACAGAGGAATAGTGCGGGGAAAAAAGTGCCTCAAGAATCGCACAGTTGTGGATTTCCAGACATCGAGATGGTAGGGATGAAATTTTGAATTGTGTCGCGATGTCCGATGGTGAAATTCTCCGGCAGGAATTAATCCAAACAGTTCCTCAGAACACTCCCCATGATAGATCCGATAGAAGATGCAGAGTAAAGCCACATCTGTACGTAATCCTAAAGGATCAAGACGATCAGAAATAGTCTCGTTATTGACGGTTGGAGCCTCTCTTTATTGAATGCGGTCAAAAGGAAGGAACTGGTACTGTGGAGCCCCCGCCCACAAGTGAGAGCAGTACTCCATATGAGGCCGGATTTGCACGTTACAAAGTTGTAAGCGAAGGGCCGGCGTGAGGTACTGCCCAACCCTGCTGAGGACACCCAGCTTTTTTGAGACTAATTTGGCCTTGCCTTCCAAGTGACCACGGAACTGAACGTTGCTCGATATGTCAACTCCGAGAATTTCAAGACTGGCTGTAGCTTTTAGGGAAGTATTTTCGAAGCGAGAAGAAACGACAAAGGGAGATTTCTTAGTGGAAAATGCACAAACTTGTGTCTTCTTAAAGTGGACTAAGTTTAGTCGACCCCACTTTGAGGCTGAGAAAAGTTGTGCTTCGATTTCCGACACAAGTTTGTTCCGGCACTCGTGGACGTATTGTTGAAAAACCCCGCTGCGGCCAGAGTACAAAGCATCACCCGTACTGTCATCCACATAGCAATGAATGTTGCTTGATTGCAACATGTCATTAATATGCAGAAGAAACAGTGTAGGTGATAGCACACAGCCCTGAGGAACACCAGCATTGACGGGTTTAGGTTCAGAGCATGCGACATCAACAACGACTTTGATGCTCTGATCTGCCAAAAAACTGGTGATCCAATTGAAGAGTTTCAAAGGAAACCCATAAAAAGGGAGCTTGGAGAGAAGTGCTTTGTGCCATACCCGATCAAAGGCCTTTGCTATGTCGAAACTAACTGCCAAAGCCATCCCCTTGTTCTCTACAGTTTCCGACTATCGGTGCTTTAAGTGTTTTAAGTAAACTAAAACCAGCTGAGCGACCGCGACGAAAACCGTACTGACGATCACTAATCAGCTGCTGCTCTTCTAGATACCCCAAAAGCTGGCTGTTAATAATGGATTCCATTATTTTTGAGAACAAAAAAGGGTTATAGCTATAGGCCGATAATTGGACGGATCTGAGCGAACGCTTTTCTTAGAAATTGGGTGCACTAAAGCTGTCTTCCAAGATTTTGAGATAACACCAGTTGTGTATGAGAGCAGGAAAAGACGCGTTAAAACCGGTGTCAACTCGGGAGCACACATCTTGAGCACGATTGGTGAGATGCCATCAAGCCCACTAGACTTATGGACATCCAAGGAAATGAGTGCTTTACGCACTGCTGTTTGGAAGAATTGAACCTCGGGCATGGAACTGTCACGCTGCGTGATGGTAGGCAGCGTGTCCCCTTGGTCACCCAGAGTCGAGTAGGCAGCAAAGAGTGAGCCCAAAAGATCGGCTTTTTCTAAATAGCACAATGGGTCAAAGAGCCATTAGCTCTGCGCAGATGTGGAAACAATATTAAGTATAATAATATTTTTGAGAAAAAATAAAAAAAAGTATCTTCACGCCCTTATCCCCGAAAGGGTAGGCAGAGGTACAACAAGTGCACCCACGATTAGCCGAAGATACTTGGTCCCACTATGTGATAGGTGGCAAGCCTATCGCCAACCGGGCACTTTCCAATCCCGGGCAATGTTGTTTTTATCAGAAAACTGAAAAAACACATTTCTGAATTGCCCGACCCAGGAATCGAACCCGGGACCTCTGTGATCAACTCCGACACCGGACCACTACACCACAGAGAGAGAAAAAATAAGCCGATGAAAAGCTATGCGTAATCATACACTAAATTCAGTGAGAGAATCACTCTGTTTTTGACCCACTTTGGATGGATATTTTTCTCAAGAATTATATGAGACAACTCTTGGGGTATATTCTATTTAATAAAAGAAGGAAAAATTAAATGGGTCCACCCTCGGGGTATATACCCTATTCAATAAAAAATATCAAAATCAGACTACTCAGTAAAAGTTATGCGTGGTCCTAACATCTTCTTCTATATTAATAATTTCGTCAAGGGGTACGGTGGACTCAATCGAAATCTTGCCTGAATTATAACGCGTAAAATTATAATTATTTCGAGTCGACCACATATATCCACAAAATTCTGATTGTCGAGTATTTTGTTTTATTCTTATGGTGAAATGCCAGTCAAAAAGCAGACATTTTTAACAGCTCAATCAATGTCATCTTCTTCTTCCTTATTGTACCAATGGCAATTATCAATCAACTTTGCCAGTGTCGAGTGAATTAAGGAACTGTTATCCGTTCTTCGAAAATGGAATTAGGAAGGCTTCATTTTGAATTGGCTTCATCTAAGTAAGGTTAACAATGTCAATGTATGGCACAAGGCTATCAATTGGAGACTTTGACTTTGAAATCACGCATGTACCGTCAATCTCCTCCAATGGTTGGCGATAATTAACGAAAAATGTTGCACATGTATTAAAAATTCTTTGGAAGTGAAAACTTCTTTAGCCGCGTTAGACGATTTCTGGCAGAAGAAAATCAAATAGATCTGCGTCAGCAAAATGCTATCTTTGGACAAACAAACAAGCAACATGTCAACTATGAAATCAATGGAGCTAGGGTTCGAATCGGGAACAATTATTTGTATGATTAATAATTTAGTATTTATTGTTTTTTTTTTATATTTATTTCTTTTGCATGTTCTATTTTAGCCAAAAAATATTTTCAAATTTATTTAAAATATATTTACAAAAAATTGAAGAAAAATGAAGTAAGAGACAATGAGAGAGAAAGGGATGTAAACTTTGAACAATTATAAATTGTACTTTTCGACTCTTCTGACTCAAAAAGTTGCCGACCCCTGGTCTAGGTATTGTTAGGGTTTCGCACCTAAAAGGTAAAAACAGGAACCTATTACTAAGCTTCCTCTGTCTAGCTATCCATCTATCTGTCTGTCTGTTACCTGTCTGGTATAAATAATAAAATGAAAATATTATAAGTCCTCATACATGTGTCAATAAAATAAATTGTATTTTTTCGTAGTTTTTTTGCATAATATTAATGCCGTTCTGCCAGGCAGGTCTAAAAGGCGACCGATTGGCTACGCGAGGCACTACCATCGTGGCTACTAGGTGGTAGAGTTCTGCATTGTCTCGCGCTTGTTTGGTACCACCGCCTTACCTATTCCTGCCGCCATAGCGTCAGTGCTTGTCGCTGTCGTGATGGGATGGGAAGGTAGCCAGTTTATTTTGGTAATCACTTACCATCTGGTGAGTCTCCTGTCCATTTGCTCTCTTTTCTAAAAAAAATAACAGGTAGATGCTTAAAATTATTACAGAATATTTAGTGGCATATTGTACATTTCAAAACAAATAAATAAAAATAAAGTAAATATTAAAGAGAGGGAGAGGGGAATTTTAGGGAGGAGGTAAGGTAGAGGCGAGGGGAAGATAAGGTAGAAGAATGGTAGGGGGAAGTTAAGGGTAGTAAGGAGAAAGTAGGGCAAGGCAGGATTAAGGTAGGAGTAGGTAGCGGGAAGATAGGGGGAAGTAGAGATGAGGTAGCAGAAGACAAGGCCAGGAAGAATAAAGATGGGGAGGTAGAAGTAAGGTAGCGGGAAGGTAGCGGAAGGTAGCTGAAAGATAGCGGAAAGGTAGTGAGAAGCTAGGGGAAGATAGAGACAAGGTAGGAAAAGAAAGGGGCGATGTAGGGGTAATTTAGAGGGAAGATTGCAAGAAGTTGCGAGATGATATGGGAAAGGTAGAGATAAGGTAGGACATGGTAAGGGAGAAAATAGGAGGAAGGCAGAAAAAGGTAGAAGAATATGGGAAAGTAAGAGGAAGGAAGCGGGACTGTAAGAAGGTAGTGAAAATGCAGCGAGAAGATAAAATATATCTTGAAAGCTCTTTCTTTTGCTAATTATTTATGTTAGTTGGTTTTGAAAGTTAATTTTAAATAGAAAATATTTATGTTTAAACTTAGCAGTTTCAATGTAATATAATTATTAAACACAATGAACAATGCTGTACGAATCTATGCCATGCCTAATATTCCTTCTAAACCGATAACTACAAAAATTTGTAAAAGTTTGTGTATTATGAGTCATATTTCACCCGAGCAAAGTCGGATTTTCATCTAGTAATAATATATATGCGTCGAATTGGAAACATCCAACTGTATTTTCATCGGCTTAAATTTTAAAATACGCAGCTTTCCTCTTAAATAATACACATTTGTCCCCATTTAATCTTGGCCACCCTACTAATTACGAATCCTCTCCAAGGCTTTGAAACAGATATCTGGAATCTATCGCTCCGATCACAGACAAATTGTCATCCCTTTAACTTTCAAATAAATGTGGCTTTAACCATGATTTAACCTACATCCGTTTAAACGGTAATAGTTGAATTAATGTTATTATTCAATTTTAATTTGACCTTCCAGTCGATCGGGTGGTTAGAAATTTTGACTACGCAACCGACGATTCTTGGGTTCTATTCCCAATAAGGACAAACATTTGTGTGATTAGCATAAGCCATAGATTTCTGGGTTTAAGGGTTTATTAAATATAATGGAGTATTATGTATATCTGTGTTTTAGCATTATAAAATATATATCGCAATCAAATAATTAATTAATAAATAAAACGTATGACCGGACACCGGATAAACGGTGACCTGTTTCAAAGCATTGGAGAGCATTCGTAATTAGTAAGGTAGCCAAGATAACGTTGGGATAAGTATGTATTATTTAAGAGGCAATTTGTTTACTTATATTTTACGATATAAATAAATAAATATCACTCAATAAATTACACAAACTTATATATTAGAATAATCAAATAATCACTTTAGTAAGCTATTTGTTTACTTAAAATTTGTCTTAATTATCTAACCCTAAGGGGTTAAAGACAGTTAGATAGATAGATAATGTTGTCATTTATCCAGTGATATTTATTATTTATATTATAAAATGTAAGTAATCAACTTTCTTGTTAAATAATACATACTTATCCCAACGTTATCTTAGCTACTCTACTAATTATGAATACTCTCCAGTGCTTTGAAACAGATATCTAGAATTTGTCGCTTCGATCAAAGACAAAATGTCAACCTTTTAACTTTCAAATAAATGTGGCCTTAAACAAGATTCAACTTATATACGTTTAAACGATAATAGACGTATTAATGTAAGCTTAATTATAATTTGATCGTATTGTCAATCAAGTAGTTATAGACTTTGACTACTAACACACATATCACAAGCAAATAATTAGCTTAATTAATAAAAACGGCCACCCTTACGTTTAATCGGTGTAGGTTCCGACTAGTTTCGGACCTACTAGACTAGGACCACGAAAACGTTACTCGGCCTGATGAAGGAAGGAAGGACCTGATGCAGGAAGGCGAAATTTATTTATTACTAGCTCACCCGGCAAACGTTGTTCTGCCTTTTTAACTATTTATATTTTTTTCTATATTTTAAATCTCCCCTGTACTTCAACAATTAATTCACAACCATAATTAGCCAAATCAGTTCAGCCGTTCTTGAGTTTTATCGAGACTAACGAACAGCAATTGATTTTTCTATATATAGATATTGCAAAATATAAGCAAACAGCTTTCCTGTTTAATGATACACATATGTCCGGATTTAATCTTGACTACCCTACTAATTACGAATTACGATATACGAATTTCCCCGTGTTGGATCCGGGCTCCTCTGAAGAATAGACCAACTGCCATTCTGCCAAGCAGGTCGTAAAAGGCGACCGATTGGCTACGTGAGTCACTAACATCGTAGCTACTAGGTGGTAGAGTTCTGCATTGTCTCGCCCGGGTTTGTTACCACCGCCTTATCTATTCCTGTTGCAAAACGTCAGTGCTTGTCGCTGTCGTGTTCCAGTTTGGAGGGTAAGGTAGCCGGTAAACTTATGCATGTGGCATTAGACCTCACCACAAGATAGCAACGCACCATTAACACCTTTGATGTCCATAGGCGATGGTTGACTCTTTTCATCAGGAGACCCATCTACTTGTTTGCTATTTTATAATATAAAAAAAGGCAGTTGGTCTATTCTTCAAAGGAGCCCGGAACCAACACGGGGCTATTATTATTTATATTGCAAAATATAAGTGTTCGCTTCACTTGGTAAAAAGGGTAAAGGATTTATTAATTTAAACAAAACCTGACGGAATATCGAATTATATTACAAAATACAAGATACAAAATGCAAGACTGATGACATTTAATTGTATATTAAGACACTTCACTTCTCAGTTTCACAAACACGAATGCCTCGAAACAAATCTGTCAGCCCTTTTATAATATTTTATTCTAACAGTTTATTGATTTAATAATTACCTTAATCAAATAGTTGACTTTATATCAGCTCAAAAATCATATTAGTTTAAAATACGTTAAATAATTAACAATACTTAATATTTCATTAGATATTTTAATAATAAGTAAAATTAACACTTCATCTTTATTTTGTCATAATAATTTAGAAATTGATGGCCGCATATACTCATTTTAAATATGTTTGTGTAAAATATTGACAACATAAGTAAACAGCTTTTATGTTCAATGATACACATCTATCTGGATTTAATCTTGGGTACTCTACTAATTACGAATCATCTTCTAGCTTTGAAACAGATATCTGGAATCAATCGCTCTGATCACAGACAAATTGTCTACCTTTTAACTTTCAAATAAATGTGGCTCTATGGGCTTTAACGAAGTTTTCACTTATAAAATTATCTTTTTACACGTTAATAGGCGAATTAATAAAACCTTCAATTTATCTGGGAAAAATATAAAATACTAATTGTATCTTGTACTCCACTACATTAAAAAAGTTTTTGATGAATAAGTTGTTGATACAAGAACAACGGGATTCCCCGTGTTTTTCGGGCTCTTGTGAAGAAAAGGCCAATTGCCGCACTACCATAAAGATCGTAAAAGGCGACCGATTGGCTATGCGAGTCGCTACCATCGTGGCTACTAGGTGGTAGAATTGCGCATTGTCTCGCTCGGGTATCATCGCTTTACCTATTCCTGACGCAATAGCGTCAGTGCTTGTCACTGTCGTGTTCCGGTTGGGAGGGTAAGGTAGCCGGTAAACTTATGCATGTGGCATTGGACCTCGCCACAAGATAGCAACGCACCATTAATACCTTTGGTGTCTATAGGCGATGGTTGACTCTTTCCATCAAGAGACCCATCTGCTTGTTTGCTATCTTATGATATAAAAAAAGTAAGGATTAAAAAGTATGGCCAGACAGCAGTGCACCAGCGAAGCTACTACACTAATTACGTTGAGGCTTACTATGTAGTTAAGCAATATTCTCTTTTTATTATATTTTCATTATTTACATATTAAGATATTGTTACGTACTCGGGTTCGCAATTGTAGGAAAACACCACTTATATTAAATCCGTGTATTTACACAATACAACACAACGTAATACTAAATACACTCTACACAATAGAACACTTGCTGTACTATCACTGAACTTAGAACACTACACAAACAAACACTTCTCACTTCGTACTGTTCACTTGATGTATCGCTCTCGATCGCTTGATAAAAACTACTTTGTGTTTGTCAACATCTCTGTATTTATAGGCAGGGGAAAGCCCTAGCTGGATCCAGAAAAATCTAAATGTATCGGGAAACAATGAATCACTTCTTATCGTAAACATGTTATGAGTCATAAATCCTAGTACACGCTACTTTCAACCTTATGCCATATCCCACAAAGTCTATTATGGCATAGCCCCGGTCAACTATTTGTTTGTCAATAGGAGTAGCTATCTCTTTCTTTTATTTCTAGAATATTAGCGCGCGCGCGCTCCAATTCCACACGCTTCTAGATTATTCGTAACAATATTATCTATCATGTCCTTCAATATGTACCAGTCTTTTACCAGTCATGCTCCGATTTGGAGTGTAAGGTAGCCGGTAAACTTATTCTTGTCTCATTAGACCTTGTCACAAGATAGCAACGCACTATTAACATCTTTGGTGATATAGGTGATGTTTGACTCTTTCCATCAGGAGACCCATCCGGTTGTTTGCTGTTTTGTGATATAAAAAAGTCAATCTGTATAAAATAAGTGTAGATGATATTGTATGGAAGTGAGAGTTGGGTATGTAAGAAAGGGCATGAAAGTAGAATCGATGTCGAGATGAGATCGCTACAGAAAATATATGGCGTAATAATCGCGGAACGCGTATGAAATGTTTAAATCAGCGAGAGGTTAGGCCTGAAAGAAAATGTCGATGTAAAATTGAGAAAGAACATGCTCCGTTGGTCCGGACGTGTAGAAAGGATGGTAGATGAAAGTTTAACAAAACAGATATACAATGCGAATGTGGAAGTATGTAGGTACCGGGGGAGACCAAGACGTACCATGATCATATTGATCGGGAATTATTCGAAGGTGGTGTCAAGAGTCTTTGCAATCGGCGTGTTTGTGTGAAGAGAGTAGTGAATGTGAAGGAAGCGAGATAAATCTGCAAAGATCGTGACATATTGTACTCGGTTCTTTTTGCCTACCCCGTAAGGGATCTGGCGTGAAATAATATTGATAATATCGACATAAATTAATTTAATTCGACAGCGATCATGCTAGGCCCGCATTTTGTTTGCATTTACAAAATCTACTGCAAATACTCGACTAAATAAACATCAATTAAAAGTGTAATCATTTTCACTCGATTTATTTGCACTTTTCGATAAAAAACTCTTGCAAATTTTAAGACAGTTTTGTAAATACTCACCATTCGTTTCCATAATTGCTGTATAATTAATAAATACTTTCCTAATTGTATCTGAAAATAGGAACAGCGAATTGAATTTAACTTAAGTGATTCTCAACTTATTCTGGCACTCTGGCAAATATTTTGTTTGCTTTTAATAAAGGTTAGGCTTAAAATACTGTAACGGGTAGGTTATTTTATGACTTATATTCGCCAAAATTTGATTTCACTTAGAGACTTCTGCGTACTAGACAAGACATCCGCCACGCAACTTACGTTCCTCTAGAGCGCAGTCCTTGACTGCATCTACGTCAGAGCTTTTTTAATGAAATGCGTAAGCACCATGTAATTCACGGCAGTTACGACATTTTTTATATTTATTTATACTTCACAATATTCTGCACCGTTGCTTAATATTGACTTTGGGTGGATGATTTGTTATCGTCAGCGATGGCCTGTGGCCGGAATTTGACCATTAAGAATAAAATATCTTTTAAGTCTGATAACTTTTGCCGCTCTGCCAGGCAGGTCGTAAAATGCGACCGATTGGCTATGCGAGTCACTCACATTGTGGCTACTAGGTGGTAGAGTTCTGCATTGTCTCGCCCGGGTCTGGTACCACCGCTTCACCTATTCCTGCCGCAATAGCGTCAGTGCTTGTCACTGTCGTGTTCCAGTTTGGAGGGTAAGGTAGCCGGTGAACTTATGAATGTGGCATTAGACCTCGCCACAAGATGGCAACGCACCAACAACACCTTTGGTGTCTTTAGGCGATGTTTGACTCTTTCCGTCAGGAGACCCATCTGCTTGTTTGCTATCTTATGATTTAAAAAAACTGACTATAGCCATAAAAATAGTATACATGTTTATATATTACCATATATATATGTATGTATAACAGGCAAGCTCATGGTCAAGCGCTTCCCTATCGATATTTAAAAAAAAATATATGTACGTATCTCTAGACTTAAAAATTCTCGATGTTCAATCATTTTAAAATGTTTTGTATTACCAGTCAATTTTGTAATTCCAATCTAACACGCCGTCTATACGCCGACTGTTTTGTATCTATTTTTATACAGAACATCCGTGTCAGACAATTTAGGTCAATTTGAAAATAGGTCGGTTTTGAATTTTTGTAATCCCTTGCCAATCAAGTCAAATTACTCCACGCGAACTTTTGATATGACATTGTTACTTTTATCTACACAGAAATCATTGGTCGAGTCAAACCGGTGAACGGAATTCACCGAGTCAAACCCTGTCAGTATTATAGATTACGCCGTGTTGGTCCCGCCCTCCTTTGAAGAATAGGCCAACTGCTGTTCTGCTAGGCAGGTCGTAAAAGGCGACCGATCGGGTATCGAGTCACTACCATCGTGGCTACTAGGTGGTAGAGTTCTGCATTGTCTCGCCCGGGTCTGGTACCACCGCCTTTCCTATTCCAGCCGCAATAGCGTCAGTGCTTGTCACTGTCGTGTTCCCGTTTGGAGGGTAAGGTAGCCGGTGAACTTATGCATGTGGCATTAGACCTCGCCACAAGATAGCAACGCACCAACAACACCTTTAGTGTCTTTAGGTGATGGTTGACTCTTTCCATCAGGAGACCCATCTGTTTGTTTGTTATTTTATGATATAAAAAAAGATAATACTAGCTGACCCGGCAAACGTTGTTTTGTTATAAAAATTATTGAATTAAAAAATAGGAGTTGATTGTAGAAGTTGGAAATTAAAGGTTGTATACATTATTAATGTTGTATCATAAAAAAATAAAAATAAAAAAAATTATATAAAAAATTAAAATAAAAAATTTAGGGGGCCTTAGCATTTAGGGGTATGAAAAATAGATGTTGGCCGATTCTCAGACATACTCAATAAGCTCACAAAATTTTATGAATTCGGTCAAGCCGTTTCGGAAGAGTACGGGAACGAACATTGTGACACAAGAATTTTATATATAAGATTATCTGTACTTTTACTATACTATATAATGATGATATTAATCTCTCTGTCGGCTCTGGAATTGAACTGCGAGAGTTTTCTGTGACAGAAAAATTCGAAAAATTTATTCGCTGAGTTTCTATCGCCAATTCTTCGTGCCTGCGTTAAGTCCAACATTAATTAAGGTTTATTTAAATAAAACATTTTTTTTTTATTTTGATTTCGAAAATCTATGTGAAACCAGGAAATTCCCGATTTTAGAAAAAAAAATCAATTAATTTAGCGAAATGTTAAAAATGTGGTTTTTTTTATAAGACCATCTTTCATTTTGAATACCCATTTTTCTTTGAAAACTCTTTTACATACAAGTTACCCTAAATAAAAATTAATTTCTATCAATATTAGACTTTAAGAGCGAAGTGGTGGCACAAGATGAATCTTGAGTTGTTACATATTGTAGCTTATCTACTTATCTGTAGGTATATGTATGTATAGGTTTCTACATATTGTATCTACTCGGAATTTAAACTTTTTTAAACAGACCAGAAAATATGATGTATAATATGTAGATAACCTTTATATTTGTTCTGTGTGGATAACATTGATAATTATAAAATTGTGTTTTTAATAAATCAAGAAAATTAAAAAAAAAATTTTGTAAGTACTAAAAAAAATATCTTAGAAACATGTTTTTTATTATTTTGGTTTTATTTTCTTGCACCCGCTTAGATCAAAGCCTGACGACGCCTTTGATGCGAATATAATGTTTGGGTGAAAACACACTGGAGTTTTTAGGTTAGATAATTATAAATAAAGTCCATACATTTAAAGATGTAATTCTTATAAAAATACTTTTCTAAATATATTACTAGATAGTATAACTTTGCGAGCCCTTACAAAGCTCTGTTTTTTGCTAGTAGATAATATTATCTGTACTTTTACTATCCATACTATAATATTATAAATGTGAAAGTCTGTCTGTCTGTCTGTCTTTATGTCTGTTACGCTTTCACGGCTAAACCGCTGGACCGATTTTCATGAAATTTGGCACGAATATAATTGAAGGTCCGGGGTCAAACATAGGCTAATTTTTTTTTCAAAAATCAGTCCCTGGAAGGCTGAAACAGGGGATGAAATTTGTATTAAAATCTATTTGGACGACTTATTAATATATACTCGCGGGCGAAGCTGCGCGGATCAGCTAGTACTATATAATGATGATTTTTAAATATTTGCGCACCATATTATGGTAGAATATATTACCTATTAACTTAATTAATGTTTAATAACTTACAACACCCATATTCTGTCAAATAAATATTTTTATTTCATCTCATTTCATGTAAATATATATACAGTACAAGCTGATCCGTCGAACATAATAGTTCCGCCATTTGCACGCCGCGGCGCGGCTATGCATTATTAATCGGTTGAAAGAAAATGTATAGCTCAACCAAACAACAATCACACTCAGTATTAAATCCATACATTAATCTATACATATAATAAAATCGTAGGAAAGTCAAATCTGTACATTGAATATTTTTTTAAAAGAATACTTGGGGCGTGATCTACAATCGATATCAAAGCCAAAAATATAGTTTTTTGGAAATTTTTTCTGTCTGTCTGTCTGTCTGTCCGTCCGTCCGTCCGAAGATGCATAAGTAGCCGATAAACTTATGCATGTGGCATTAGACCTCGCCACAAGATAGCAACGCACCATTAACATCTCTGGTGTCTATTGGCGATGGTTGACTCTTTCCATCAGGAGACCCATCTGCTTGTTTGCTATCTTATGATATAAAAAAATACGACTATGTAAAGCAAAATTGTTTGTTTTGACGTAATATATCCAAATTAATATTATACATGCGATAGTCTTATCATTCTGTCTGTTATGCTTTCATGATAAATCCGCAGAACCAATTTCTAAGAAGATGTTGTATTCTTCAAACATAGGGGATGCAAGGCAAATCTGTTGAGATTGCGTTGGGAATCGTTACATTTTACATATCCCGTAATAAAACCAGCGTGAAGGTATATAATTTTTAAAACGAAATATAGTTATTAATGTGGTTTTAATTCAACAGGATTTATTAAGCTTAGGTGTTACAAAATTTCAGTATAAGCAGTGGCTGGCAATTTGCCATTCCTTCACAAAATACTCGCAATGTTAAGAATTTCGAGCGGGCTATTATTCATTCGATTCAATATTCGATTCGTTCAGTGTTTGCTGGCAAATGAATTACATAGACTAATGGTAATGATTGGAGTGACCATGTTTATGAAGTTTTTTGGACTAAATTAACACCTTACTTTTAAAAAATACTACAACGCCTATTTTAAGGATCTAGGTGACGTAAATATAAACAATGCTCTAATGTTAAGCTAGTATATTTTCAAAATGTTTTAAACAATATCAGTTTGGAAAGTTAACATGGTGTTAAAGAGCCGTAAATTGTATTAACTAGGTTCCCATTTATGTACAGGTCAGGTGTGGTCTTAATCAACGCCTAGCTACGCGTCAGGGTTTGGTTGTTCGTATATTTAGTTAAAAAAAATCTAGAAAAAGGACCTAAAGACTACTAATAAACCTTCTTCATATTTATCTAACAAGTCGGTAGCTAAAACGTCGCTATTTTATTTCGACCCGTGTGCTAATATTCCGCAATTTACGATACTATAACTAGCTATATAGTGCCGTTAGTAGCACTCTACACTTATAATTTGACCGCCCCGTTGGTCCAGTGGTTAGCGACACAGACAACGCGATCGACAAGGTTCGGGTTCGATCCTCGACGGGGACAAGCATTTGTGTGATGAGTATAAATGTTTGTATTTCCGGGTTTAGGTGTTTATTAAATATATTCTTGTATTTATATATGTATTTCTATGTATTAGTATCGTTGACTAGCTCCCATAACATAAGAAAATAATTTGCTTACTTTGGGGTTAGATCAGTAAGTGTAGTTTGTTCCGTGAATATTTATTGTCCCGTGAATAATTAGTTTAAAAATCGAGTTCTTATTATTGCGTTTTAAAAAACGCAATAGTAAGAGCTAGATATTTTTTAAACTAAAATATAGTTTTTTTATGATAAATTAAATTATTATAAATAACTAGGTTTCTATTTATACAAAATAATTATTGTGATGTGATGTATTCAATAAATAGTAGTAATAAATAATGTTCTCTATTGACATTCTAATGTTTGTTAAAAAGTAATTATAAAATACAGCAGCTACCCAAGAGACTACTTATAATAATGTGTCTAAACATAACAAAGCATGTATTTGACAACGTACGTAGATAAAAATGCGTATAAAAAACTTTTAAACCACAGTAGATACAATAATTACCAGTAACTAAAATATATTTTTTAAGAAAAACAGCCTTGCGTAATGTATGAAAACTTTGATTTATTTTATCATAGCTCAGTACAGCTAAATTACCAAAATTACTATGTCCCATCAAAATCAAAATCATATAAACCCTATTAACCCAAGCTATTCATTGACGTTTGATTAAGTGTTGCCTTGCTTCAATAAATATGCTATTTCCAATCGAATGCTATTCGATTTAAGATGCATTTTCGCACATATGTGCAACGTCAACATCTAGCGTAATCTGTGCTAATGAATGCTAACGTGCAATAACTTCAAGTTTAAGCTAAGCCAACGATTTTGATTCAGAAATGGGATTATATTGAGTAACAGGATCTCGGAGTGCTCTCTGAAGTAGTCAATACAGGTAGAAACTACGACGAAAATTTAATCAGGCGTTGATTGAATTGGGGGATTGGTAGTTTCTGGTTAATTCAGTTTGAGTGGTATGTTTAGTTCGATTCGGGTCTACTGGCCTATTCTCACAGATGATACGTTGGGTTTGATCTCCGAGGCGGATAAATAATGTATTATTGAGATCTCTTAAAATTAAATTTTTGTAGTGATTCGGAATCTGGACTTTTTTGAAGAATGTATGGTTTCTGGATCACTGATATCGGGTGTGCAAAATTATTTATTTATTTGAACTCTATAGTGCACAAAATATACAACAGACGAACTTAACGTCAAGTTATTTATTTTATTTATTTAAATACTTTATTGCACATAATGGTACAAAGGCGTAACTTAATGCTATTAAGCATTTTCTCACAGTTTGCCTTCCGTAATGCTGAGAGAAAAAACTTGGGTAGTGCATAATAAATTAATTATGAGCTATTAATAAAACTTAACACTAGATACTAATTTATCATAACTAACCTATTATTAAGAATATTCTACAAGAGTCATATAAACATTTTAAGAACCTCAGTATAAATAATACAAACAATTAATACTATAAATAAATATAGGTTGACTACTTACATTGAGAAATATACATACATCAATACTCAATAGTAAATTATAGATACATGTTCATAATATTTAATTACATAAATATAATATAAAATACACACATATACAATAATTAAGAATTCTGACGTTTTAAAAAGTGATCATATACCGCAGTTTTAAAAATTGATAGTGTTGATGATTCACGCATCTTAAAGGGAAGATCATTCCATAATCTTATCGCAGTAACAGTGAAAGAATTAAAATATGTTGCCGTGTTGTGGTCCGGATACATCAGCGTACTTGAGTGAAATGACCGCTGAAGTTACATGATAAACGGTCAAAATCTTTCGACATAAAATTATAACAATAGAAACAGGTTCACTTCGCATTTGTTTTGATTCGCATTGAATTTGATTTGAAACGTTAGGATAAATAAAGGTAGGTTTTTCTTCATTTCAGAATAAAATATGTTAATATGGTTAAACAAAATATATACATACCTAAACCACTAAAAAAATAGGTAAAGCAAATCTGTGTTTAACAAATATTTTCTAAATCTCACAAAAATTTAAACAAAATAAAATAAACTTTCAATAACAATACTACTTTATCTCACAAATTAATTACAAAGCTTAAAACCAGGTAGAATCTTATAAACGGAGCGATCATTCTTCTCTGGATAGCGGGTATTTTTTCCTTAAACAAAGAATTGTACCGCCCATATACCCCTATTTAGTGGGTTAATTTTAACCCCTACTTAATTATTCCGGTCTTATTCGCGCCAAACACCAAATGAAGCCGTATTTGCTTGGTTTCTTTTTATTTAACCTAATTAGCAAATTGTGTTGTTTGGAGTCGCATTTGCATTAAACACACACAACGACTCCGAGTTAAACTATATTTATTGATACATTAGAGGCTTAAGACTGTTTTTGGAACAAAAATCCTTATAGAGATGTGTACTGACCGGTGTAACGGGGCGTAATGTAACGTGTTACACAGCGAACGTTCGTACAGTCAGTATGGGAAACAAGGCAGCTCTTCCAGCAAGTAATGAGGCTTGTTGCTGCCTGCAAATGCTCCACCCCGTTGCTGCATGTGAATGTTTCACCTCGTTGTCGGTTTTTTGACGAATCCTTTGAGTTTTTTTTTGACAAATTACACTTACTGATCTAACCCCAAAGTAAGTAAATTATTTGCTTGTGTTATGGGTGTTAGTCAACGATATTATTACATAGAAACACATATACTAGAACATAATAATAAACACCCAAACCCGAAAATACAAACATTTATGCTCATCACACAAATGCTTGTCCCCGTCGGGGATCGAACCCGAGCCCCGTCGATTGCGTAGTCAGGGTCGCTAACCACGCTAACGGCAGTTGGCTTATTCTTCAAAGGAGGCCGGGACTGACACGGCGAACAACGGCCTAACTTAAGTTTGTCGTCCGACATCTTGACCGCGAGTAGCTTGTGAATGTTAAACTTTATCATAGGACCCAGTTCATTCAGAAACCTAGGGATTACTCCACTTATCGGTAAAATTCCAAAACTTTTTGATTTCTCTAATTTGTCCCCTTATTTGGCCCAATGTAATTAAAATTTATTCATATTTTACATTTTTGTCGTCGGCACTTGTTAAAACTCCATTTGTATTTAAGTACACTTGCATACGTTTGTACTGTTTCACAAAACATTTTTTTAATCGATTTACATATATTGCCAGCTTATTTCGCTTTTTACGGCATCTTCAGGTAATAGTCTCGTACCCCTGTAGATTTTTTAGCCGTAAAAAGTGAAACAGTTTGGTGATTTAAGTAATTTGATTAAAAAGTGTTTTGTGAAACAGTACAAGTATATACAAGTATATCAAATAGTACCAGAGTAAATTGGCTATAGTCAAATAGTATCAGAGCAAATTGGCTATGATTGAATACAGACAGAGAGACACATGAGTAATCCTGTAATTTCGCTTTTTTCTTTTGAGGTGCGGAATCATAAAAAAATATTAAATATATCTGCAACTTATATAAAACTAGCTTACCCGCGCAGCTTCGCCCGCAAGTAGATTAACATGTCGTCAAGATAACTTTTCATACAAATTTTATCCCCCATTCCGACCCTTTCAAGATTGATTTTTGAAAAAAAATTAGCCTATATTTGACCCCGGCTTTTCAACTACTTCCATGTCAAATTTCATGAAAATCGGTCCAGCGGTTTAGCTGTGAAAGCGTAACAGACAGACAGACTTTCTCATTTATAATATTAGTATGGATTTACATAGCGAACCCCTTACGCTATATATAAAATGAAATTGCAGAGTTACGATATCAAATTAGCATAGAAATAAGCTAAAAATAATTCCGTATGATATTTTATTAGGTTTTCATACCAAGTTGGAATTCGGTAATAATTTTTTTATGTGTATGGTCTACTTTTTTTTAATGAAAATATATATTTCAAACACGGATCTTGTATTGCCTTTTGGTCTAGGGAATAGCCTACTCGGCTTAGTTTGCACGGTCGCGAGTTCGTTCATATGGTACCGGGTACCGGGGAAAACCAATATTGACGCACCATGATCAAATTGGTCGGTTGCTGTCCAAAATGGTGTCAAGAGTCTTAAAAACCAGCGTGTTTGCATTTGTGTGTTTGTTTTTGCTTGTTTGTATGTGTGTGTGTGTGAAGAGAGTTATGAATCTAATACCTTCAAATGAGCAATGCTTGTATCTTGTATCTATATACATAAAATATAATCGTAGGAAAGTCATGTATGTCCGGGGTAAACTCAAAAAGTACTGCATGGATTTACTTAAAATTTTGCTGTTCGGAGTAGACGAAGTCCGCGCGAACAAAGTCGCGGGCAACAGCTAGTAATATAATATAATCTAAATCTCGGAAATGGCTCCAACGATTTTCATGAAATTTAGTATGCTGGGGTTTCGTGGGCGATATATCGAACTAGCTAGGTTTCACTTTTAGGAAACATCGTTTAAAAAATACCGAGCAAATCTCGGTCATTCAGGTACTAATAATAATAATAATACATTTATTTTTTCTCTTCACAAAAAAGAAAACGTAAGACCTAGTTACAAAACTTACAGAAATTATGTGTATTAGACAGTATTTTGTATTCCAATTTTTGTGAGAGACTGGAACCTAACTAAAGTACAATGTACCTGAATTATAGGTCACCATCCCCCTCCCCCTAACGAAAATCAGTACATATAATAATATATTGACATCCACAGGCCTATGCCTATTCTTAACAACAAAAAATAAAATAAAATTGAAAATTGGTGCTATATACAACATAATATGCTAAGTACCATTGATATAAAAAATCCAAGATGCACAGTGCCGAACAAAATTGACACTCAAAAGTGTCCCTAATTTCAATGAAATAGTTATAGATATGACAAAAACATACATATTTGCATATCCAACCTTAAGGTTAAGCTTTAAAGTTGTTTTTACAAAGCAACGTACAAAAAGTAATAAAATTGACAGCGTCGCGACCGACGCGATTCTATTTAAAATGAGCGCACAATTTTGGAGGATGTTTTTGAGACACTGATTGTGTATCTTGGGTTTTTTTATATCAATGCTAAGTACATACAAAATTATGTTAATTAGCCTTAGTTTATATACGCGCAATGTGCTGAATGTGCAAGGAGCTAGGCAAGTCTGTCTCAGTCTCAGTGTTTTTCAATCATTTTTAAGACGCGACCCCTTTAGCATGTCACAAAAAATCGCTACCTCTCACCCACTGGCGCCTAACTTACATTAAAAAAATCAAATCTTTTTAACATTTTTCTTAATCATAAGGTAAATATTTTGTCTTTGTTTTTTAGTAACACCAAACTAAGCAAGAAACTCTCTTGCAAAGGCCTTGCGACCCTCTAGGAGGCCGCGACCCACACCTTGAAAAACACTGGTCTAGACTATAATATATGACACTCAATTTTCTCTGCCTACCCCATAAGAGTTTTGGCATGTGATTTCTGTATTATAAATCAAAAACAGTTAATTCGATTATGATATATATGCGCACAGATATACTCATAAACTAAATACTCGTACACCCTAAATTTATATTAATACAAAAATATACTCGTACACCCTAAATTTATATTAATACAAAAATATACTCGTACTATCTAAATTTATATAAATTCGGACGCTCTAAATGTATACATATATGCGTAAAAAACTCATACACATACATACATACGTACATATCTTCACGCCAGATCCCTTACGGGGTAGGCAGAGAGAACCGAGTGCCATATATCACGAAACATTTGTTGCAAACAATTACAGGCTTGTCTCGCTTCCTCCACATTCATCACTCTCTTCATGCACACACGCTGGTTGCGAAGACTCTTGACACCACCTTCGGACAGTACTCGATCTGATCATGGCATGTCAGTCTTGGTCTTCCCCGGTAGCTACATCGGAAAAAACTCGTATATATTAAATTTAAAAAAAAACATAGATACACTCACAGACCACATGAATACTAATAGAAACGCCATTGGGAAGGAAACGTGTGGCCGAATATATGAGGGAACGATCTTATTACTGTCAAAAATTTTATATATTCGTAGATTATGTAATTGTAAAAATTTAGAAATAAACCATGTTGTACTGTTTTATAGCACCGAATGAGATGACAAGGTTTAAAAATTACCCTTTAATTAATTTTATTTCATTGGTAAGTAAACAACTTTATATTTCTGTATGTAATTGCAAGCTACACTGACAAACTGAGAAATTTTCACATCGTAATAGTTTCATCGATAGTTTGTCATGCTCATATTGAAATTCGAACCATTAGAAAATTTATTCTATACTTTCCATAGTCGGCACTGGTGAAATTCCGTTGTTATTAAACACTTTTATTATTGCGCTTGTACATAAATTTCACTTTTACACATATTTTTTAATATATTACTCGTCCGGTTTCACTTTTTAAGCATCTTCAGGATGTAATTAAAATACTTAACTCTGAGTTAAGTATATTCTTACCTCCTGAAGATGCTTTAAAAGTGAAACTGGTCGAGTAATATATTAAAAAACACGTGTAAAAGTGAAATTTATGAACAAGTGCAATAATAAAAGTGTCTAATTATAAAATTTATTAACATAACGGAATCATAACTAGGTGCAAATTAAATGTTTTACTGATTCAGCATTATTACAGATCCTGCATATAGATCCTGACATGTGTTTACGATGCGTTATTATCTGCCCTGTTGATTAAGCAAATCTGAATTGTCAAGTCAGGGTAATAGCATTGTGTATGGTCACATTGTAAGCGGATAGAAGGTATTGCAAACATTAACTTTGCTTGATAAATGTTATGCTTTATTCATTTTTTTTTTTATATAAAGATAGCAAAAAAGCAGATGATGGAATGAAATTCATCTTATATAGACACCAAAAAAAAAGATGTCAACGTTGCGATGCTATCCATGTGGTGGGATACAAAAGCCATATGCATTATTTACCGGCTACCTTACTCTCCAAACTAAAATACAACAATAAGCATTGACGCTATTACAGCAGGAGTAGGTAAGGCGGTGGTACCAAATACCCAGGCGAGATGTTTAAAAACTCTACCACCTACTACTTAATTTTGCTTCCAGTAGTAAGTGTAACAAAATCGTTTGAAGACACGGAAGTTCCCACGTGTACCCACAAGGTCGGAGTAATAAATTACACCGGATATACATTGGATACTATCAAGCATTTGGTGAAGTTCGTTTTGCCAAAGATTACATTCCCAAAGAATGTGATGTGCAGTTTGTTCATATTTACAGTTTAATGTAGAGCACTCGCAAAAAGGAGAAGGAACTAATGTAAACGAGAATAATTTAGCTTTAAAATTACCATGGCTAGTGAGAAACTATGCAACACAATGGTCTATTTCTATCCAAGTTTTACTTAAGCGATCCCGGACGTATGGGAAAGCCCGACGCTGAATTTCTAAATTTATTGGTAACACGCCTGATGAAACGGGTAAAGCTTCGGAGCTTACATGGCGATATGCTTTACATAGAAATATTAGTGACAGACGCTGATTTTGAAGTAGTTTGCGCCGGATCGCACCACTCGTAACTTTATCAGCCCACGCTGAACAAGCATAACAAATACAACCTAAATACGTTGCGTTATAAATTATCTTTAAAGTGTTAAACGTTAACCACCTACTAGTCACAATGATGATACGTATAGCCAATCGGTCGCCATTTACGACATATCTGGCAGAACAACAGTTGGTCAATTTGTCAAAGGAGCCCGGACCAATAAGGGGTATATTAGAAAATCAAATTATATTTTTTTATTTATTTTCTAATAAGGGATTTTGATTTAATATTCAGACGTTTCACTTTGTAACAAAAGCATTCTCGGAAGAATTGAATAACACTTCACTCAACCAGATTTGAAGTAACTTATTTCAACTCTAAATGAGTGAATTGATGTGAAGAAACATGAGTAAAAATAACGCCACTGGGTCTCATTTAGCCTGTCATTGAATTTAATACATTTATTGATCTTCATAATACTTTTTTCTGAAGCCACTACTACTAAATAGTAAGAGTAAGCACAGCAAATATCCGTAGAGAATTCCAAATAAAATGTCGTAGTAACGGTTTGGCTGGAAGAAATCTCTGTTACTACAGATAAGCTCGCCCATTGTACTTTTTTCTTTTAATTTTTTACTTAAGTGATTACTATGTACAATAAAGAATTAAATAAATAAATTTTTTTTTTACTGTGATTATCGTTTTTTATATGCGATGTATAGAACCAAAAGCTTTAGATTTATTTTCACTGTGACTATCGTTTTTTTTATATGCGATATACAGAACCAAAAGCTTTACATACTTTTCTGCAGCACTAGATTGTTAACACAACGTCACAAGATCCGAGACTGTTACTAAGATCTTTTCAGCTAGAAAAACCAATAACACTTTATGCTCACAACAAACCATTATCTAAAAAAACATAAAATACGTAAGGCATGCCACATAATAATTAAAAAAACTTGAGAGGTGCTAAGGGACACCCGGATGGAACGAAGTTCCTTTCGATTAATTTACAAAAAACCTGTATACACTCAACAAAAATAATCGTCGTGACACCACACTGTTTAATGCGAAATAGAAATGAAAATATCTGGCTTGCTTTCTATAAGAGAGAGAGAGAGAGAGAGAGAGAGAGAGAAACATGCGCACGCCGCACAGCTTACAATAGCTTACTATTACAAAAAGTGTCGTGACAACTTTTCGTATGAATTTTTTTCGTCTAGCCCCCTTTCACAACGCGCGATAAGGAACTTCGTTCCACAAGTATTTTTTTTATTTAAACTAATCTTTACATATATTTTTGATTACGCACATAGGAATATGGCCTGAAAATATACAATCCTACAAATCTGCGAAGTAATTGCAACACTGAGGCTAAACAAATGACCTCTTAATATCAGTCACTTCCATCACATTCTATTTAAATTCCTTATAATATTGCAAATTACTTGTCATTAGAAAAGGCTCAAGTTGTGAATGGTTATTAGTTAGAACACAATAGTTCACTCGTTTATCGATATAACTTCTGCAGTTAGAAATAGTACTTTACTAGTTTATGTGTCACTCAAAAGATGAAACAAAAATGAATACTTAGATTTTTTATATCATAAAATAGCAAACAAGCAGATGGGTCTCCTGATGGAAAGAGTCAACCATAGCCTATAGACACCAAAGATGTTAATATTGCGTTGCTATCTTGTGGCGAGGTGTAATGCCACATGCATAAGTTTACCGGCTACCTTACCCTTCAAACCGGAACATGACAGTAACAAGCACTGACGCTATTGCGGCAGAAATCGGCAAGGCGGTGGTAGGGTTACTGCGTCGGTAACGCGACCGGCTCTAGTATGCGACCATTTGAGTAGCTAGGTTTCTTCAATTAAAGATAATAGCATTTTTTCATGAGAAAACAATGCACAATAAGGATTTAATATTCGTTGAATACTTATGTAACAAGAAAAGTTATAAATTTAAACCTATCTGCTTAACCCAAATCTAGAAAATAGTGCCTGAGTTCGGGTGATGACTCAATGGTGTGTTTATGTGTCGCGTATTGCAATAAAAATACCAGCCAGGCAGTGAACAAAGTTACCTTTTGTTAACTTATACTAATGTTACACTCAAACAAGAAGCGTTATTATTTCAATTATAGAACTATGTTAGTTGGAAAGTTGCAGTGATATCATTTTTTAGCTTATATTTTTTTAAAATCCAGTGGTCACAAACTGAAATACGTATATAATACACTAGAAAGCGACCTCGTGATCGCATTCTGATACTTAAAGCTCATATTTTGCTGTTTTTAAGGCTGACAACACCTTTGAGCGATATTTAAGCTTACCCTTTTGAAATCAATATTTACGTTTGTTTGTATTCCCAACAGTCAATAATAATCAGTTAAGTATATTACATCCTGAAGATGCTTTAAAAGTGAAACCGGTCGAGTAATATATTAAAGAATTGTGTAAAAGTGAAATTTATGTACAAATGGAATTTTAAAAGTATCTAATAACAATGGAATTTCACAAAGTGCCGACGATGGAAAGTATAGAATATAGTTTCGTGTAGACAAAACTAGCTTCATTTCTAAGCTAGCAAGCTAGTTTACAAGCCACGACAGCCTTTAATACGTTGGAGTTCTATTTAGAAGGCAAGTAGCGCTCCCAGCGATTAATTTATGAGATAAAAATGTTTGTCAGCAAGCCAGGACAGTATAAAAGAGAATTAGCTTGCTATCTTAGCTTCAAAAACTTGCTTCGTGTAGCCCAGGCATTAAACAAAAATATACTTTTGTGAATTTGTCTGCATATGATGGAACTAAGCCTGAACATTAAATAAAATAAAACATACTTTATTATGATCTCAATGATGCTTTTATGATTGTATAATTCAGAATCTGATGTTGTAGAAGCATAAAGATGCATCCCATCAGTTTACGACCACACGTTTTCTTAATAAAACCTTGTTTAATTCACTTACTAAAATAAGTGGTCGCAACCCACTCTGGTCGAAAATTATGATGTCAGTTTGCAACCGCCCTGATTTAGTACGAAAGAAAGTAAACTAAAATAAGTAAATAAATTTAATTTTTCTTTTTATTTTATATCATAAGATAGCAAACAAGCAGATGGATCACCTGATGGAAAGACTCGACCATCGCCTATAGACACCAAAGGTGTTAAAGGTGCGTTGCTATCTTGTGGCGAGGTCTAATGCCACACGCATAAGTTTATCGGCTACCTTATCCTACAAATCGGAACATGACAGTGACAAGTACTGACGCTATTGCGGCAGGAATAGGTAAGGCGGTGATACCAGACCCGGACGAGACAATGCAAAACTCTACCACCTAGTAGCCACGATAGTAGTGACTCACATAGCCAATCGGTCGCTTTTTACGACCTGCCTGGCAGAACGCCAGTTGGTCTATTCTTCAAAAGAGCCCGGAACCAACACGGGGAAATGGTTGCTTTCCACCATCACCACCGCAAGATAAAAAAAACACAAAATGAAAAATACCAGGTTTTTAGGATTACTTTAAGGAAAATTTACTCGGGTGTACATATAATGGAGAGGAAAATGACGTTATCAAAATATTGCTTAACTATTATGTACTTGTCAACTACAGCAAAATTAGTAGAGTAATATTCAGAAAATACGGTCACCGCGCGGGTGATAGCGCCGTTATCATCCGCGCGGTGACTAAGTCTAGTCACGAGTTCGGCAAATCGCTGTTTGTAAATAATGAACTTCGATAGTGCCTATAAAGGATAATTTGAAGAAAAATGTTTTGATTACTATGCATGGGCGTCCGTATAAATATAAACATGTTATTGAATAATTAGCTCAATATTAAAGTACTAATTGTTTTACATATTCGGTATTAAAATCGAGTACTGAACATCCTCCTTTAGTATGGACAGTTTTTATCAGTCAATGTCTATATAAGATAATTTACAGATGTGAAACGAAAAAACTACTTGTTATTAGTCTAGATGATTAGTGTTTAAAATGTGTTGTTTTTATATTATATGATAGCAAACAAGCTGACGGCTGTCCTGATGGAAAGAGAAAATATCGCCTTTCGACACCAAAAATACAAATGGTGCAAGAAGAGTGTGTGCAGGGAACAGAGTGAATGGAGCGTTAGGGAGATTACTTAATAGCACAATTTTAAGTCAGGGTGCTAGTATAACCCTGCATAATCATGTGCTTATTCCAACGCTATTGTATGGAAGTGAGAGTTGGGTATGTCAGAAAGGGCATGAAAGTAGAATCAACGCGGCCGAGATGAGGTCGCTAAGAAAATTATGTGGTGTGACACTCGCGGCACGGGTTCATAATGTCGAAGTGAGAGAGAGGTTAGGTTTGAAAGAAAGTGTCGGTGTAAAGATGAGAAAGGGCATGCTCCGTTGGTTCGGACATGTAGAAAGAATGGTAGATGAAAGGTTAACAAAACAGATATACAATGCGAATGTGGAAGGATGTAGGTACCGGGGAAGACCAAGACTGACGTACCACGATCAGATTGATCGAGTACTGTTCGTAGGTGGTGTCAAGAGTCTTCGCAACCGGCGTGTGTGTATGAAGAGAGTGATGAATGTGGAGCAAGCGAGACAAGCCTGCAAGGATTGTGATGTATGGCACTCGGTTCTCTCTGTCTACCCCGTAAGGGATCTGGCGTGAAGATATGTATGTATGTAGATATAAATGGTGCGTTGCCATCCGTGTGGCGGGCTTGCAATGCCACATGCACCTGTCTACCAGGTACCTTACCCTCCAAACTGGAGCACGACAATGACAACTAGGTGGTAGATTTCTGCAAAGGGTGAAACAGGGAAAAAAGCTTTAAAAGTTTTATTCCTCATACATATTTGCATGAAATTTCGTATAAATTGAGTATGACAAAAATAATGAGTTATGTATTTCAGCGTTTTTCAAAATTCCACGCCTTAAAGGAAAAATAGGGCATGAAAGTTTTATATAAACGTATAGGCCAAACCCCTGGGTCTAGAAACTTAAAATTTTACACACGTATCCCTGTTACGACGTAAGCATCCACTAAGGAATGATTTTTCAAAATTCAAATTCCAAAGGGGTGAAATAGAGAAAAAATTATTTGTACGAAACTTTTATTCCTTGGACATATTTGCATGAAATTTCATATGAATTGAGTACAGCAATAATAATGAGTTATGTATTTCAGCGCTTTTCAAAATTCAACCCCTAAGAACATAAATTAAAAAAATAATAGGGTATATAAGCGCACAAGCCAAACCCTCAGGTAAAAAAACTTAAAATTTCGCATATTTATTCCTCCTATGACGTACGCATCCACTAAGGAAGGACTATTCAAAATGCAACCCTCAAGGGGGTGTAATAGGGGATCAAATTTCTTTGAGAATTTATATTCCTTGGACATACTTGCATAAAACTTTTTGTGAATTAAGTACGACAAAAATAATGAGTTATGTATTTCCGCGTTGTCCAAAATTCAACCTCTTAGAGGGTAAAATAGAGGATGAAAGTTTTATATAAGCTCACAGTCCAAACCCTTAGGGCTAAAAACTTGAAGTGTCGCAAACGTATTCCTCTTATGACGTTGGCATCCACTAAAGAAGGATTTTTCAAAATTCATCTCCGATGGGGATGAAATAGGGTATAAAATTTTATATATTTTTTTACTCCTTGGACATATTTGCATTACATTTCATATGAATTGAGTACAGCAACAATAATGAGTTTTGTATTTCAGCGTTTTTCAAAATTTAGTCCCTTAAAAGGTAAAATAGAGGATGAAAGTTTTATATAAACGTACGGGCCAAACCCTTGGGGCTAGAAACTTGAAATTTCGCACACGTATTCTTCTTATGACGTAAGCATCCACTAAGAAATGATTGTTCAAAATTTAACCTCCAAGTGGTTGAAATAGAGGAATAAAAACTGTATGATTTTTTTTTCTTGGACATATTTGGATGAAATCGCATATGAATTGAAGAAAAATTTAAAAAAGGGTTTTTCTCGACTTAACTTCGAAATTTTTTAACCAATAATTTTTCGGCCTTCTTCAATATTTTAGTACTTAATAACTACGTCAAATGCAGCTCAGAAATCGAAATCGAATCAAGTTTTCAAAAATTACATCTTCTCAAATATTAATATTTTGTGTTTCCAGCAAACTTACTTAATAAATAAATTTCAGGTAATATACCGATGGATTTAAAAATCTAATCATAAGTTCTCTCTAAAAACCTGCGTCAAAAATCGCAATTTCATCGAAATCGGTTTTTTTTATTTGGGATTCATCAATAACGAAAATTTTTGAAAATATGTGGTTGATTTTCTTTTCAAAAATGAAATGACTATCATCTATACATATAATAAAATCGTAGGAAAGTCAATGTATGTCCGGGGTAAACTCAAAAAGTACTGCATGGATTTACTTCAAATTGTGCATAAATATTACTAACAGGTCGAGTCAACATATAGGCTATATATTATCACGCTATCACCTACGGGGGAGGTGCTGTGCAGAGTAAACAAAGTCCGCGCGAACGAAGTCGCGGGCAACAGCTAGTTTATAATAAAATTAAAATTTTTGAACTCTGAACTATAATAAAATTAAACTTTTTGAAAAATTTTTTTAATGATACAGTATTTTTTTAATATAACTTCCAGATTTATGTACCGATTTAGTACAAATTCCAATCAGCTCTTTTCCTTAAAAAACTGCTTCCAATGCACAAATTGCATCAAAATTGGTTTATCCGTTCAGGAGTTATCATTGACGAAAAATTTTGAATAAAGTGTTTTTTCATCAAAACTTCAAAATTTTTCAAGCTATATATTTTGATCTTCTACGTTATTACAGTACTAAAAAAACTACGTCAAATGTCGTTACTTTACGTTACGTTAGGCTTACAGATTAGTTGGTTAGATAGGTGTGTTACATATATAGCCTTCCTAATAGATAGGTATAATTTATTTAGGTTTGTGGTGTAGTTCGGTATATATAATACTAGCTGCCGCGTGCAGCCCGCTGCATTATAAGTTTTTTTTAGTATCCCGCGGGATGACCTAATTTTTCCGAGATAAAAAGTAGCCTATGTGCTATTTCAGGTCATTATCTACCTGTGTGCCAAATTTCATTCAAATCCGCTCTGTAGTTTTTGCGTGATTGAGTAACAAATATCCATCCATCCATCCATCCAAACATCCAAACTTTCGCATTTATAATATTAATATAGATTAATTATTAATTAATAATATAATTAATATAGATTGTCATAGGTAGATTTAGGTTAGGTATGACAAGTTTCTTTTATAACTACGTTAGTTTGTTCGATAGGTATGTTACCGACAGTTATTTTTAATCTTACGTGTTTTACTTAAATTTTAATGATAAAAATATCGTATATAAATAAATAAAATCAAAATGTAAAAATTAAATTTTATACAATACTAGCGGCCCGCCCGACTTGTAGAGATTTTCAATAAAGTAGCTTATAAAGAAAGGTTAAATAAGTTCTAAATATGCGCGAGCGAAGCCGCGGGTAACAGCTAATACTAGCTTATATTATACAATATAATACATTCACCTCCAGTTCTCAGCAAGTTCTCTTTAAGCGTCCCTTTCAAAATTTTATGATTTGGATGACAAATCTGTCTGCTCATAGTCATTCAACTACCCGCAATACTTCAGTTTCCCCCTGATCATCCTCCTGTAATCCCTTAAGTGTTCCTATGTGTACCTACGTCGAATAAAATATTATTTGATTGATTTTATTGATTATAGTGCTTGCAACAGCGCCGAAATATCGGGAGAAATTATTCATCAACTAATCGCGGTAAGATCCCGTTGATTTTTAATAATTCATTTGAAAAAAGCCACGAAAGTTTAAAAGTATACATTGAGATGAACTGTTTAGAAAAACACTAATATACATGAATAATTATATTGTACGAATAATTATAACTGTCATCACTAGACATCAAATAAGCATTTTCCTTATAGACATCATGTCTAAAGGAAATGTAACCGTACTATTTACACTGTCTGTTGGAAATATCTACAGTGAAATCGGTCTGTTGGTAGGCGTTTTATTCTTCAATATCTGGTTGACCGAGCTTTGCTCGGTTTTCACATATTTTTGAAACCGATCCTTTCTTGGACCTTGAAACTTGATAAATCGATTCCTATAGAATATATAAATTTTTTTTTCTGTACCTGGTTGACCGATTTTTTTTTTGCTCGGTTTTTCACATACCCATATCTTGGGAACCGACCTTTTCTTGGACCTGGAACCTTGATAAATCGATTCCTTGATCCGAAAAACCCCTAATTTGTGACTTTCATGAAAATCGTTGGAGCCGATTCCGAGATTCCAATTATATATATATATATATATATATATATATATATATATATATATATATATATATATATATATATATATATTTTGAAAACATAACTGGTCCCCTTATTAACAAAAGCTCGTGCTTACACACGGACCGCACCTTTACTAGAATATTAACATATATATATATATATATATATATATATATATATATATATATATATATATATATATATATATATATTATATATATATATGTATATATATATATATATATTTTGAAAACATAACTGATTTTTATTAATAACAAATTATATCTACTATCAAATATTTAACCTCTATCAGACGTCCATTGATGGTCCCCTTATTAACAAAAGCTCGTGCTTACACACGGACCGCACCTTTACTAGAATATTAACATCAGCTCGTAAAGCAATACAGCATACCGTGATGGATATTGCGTTATAAAGTACTACTACTTCGTACTAGGTGGTAGAGTTCTGCATTGTTTTGCCCGGGTCTGACACTGCTTGTCACTGTCGTGTTCCGGTTTAGAGGGTAAGGTAGCCGGTATACTTATGCATGTGGCATTAGACCTCGCTACAAGATAGCAACGCACCATTAACACCTTTGGTGTCTATAGGCGATGATTGACTCTTTCCATCAGAAGACCCATCTGCTTGTTTGCTATCTTATGATGTAAAAGAAATCATGTGTATTCTGTTGTATACAATCGTATATCAAGACACATCTTTAGGACGCATCTCTAAGCACCATAAACTAAAACTCAGACTGAGTACTTTGCTTGTTAAAAGACCGATTTTATACAGACCAACTTCCTAAGTTCATTTAAAAAAAGTATATAAATGTATGTATGTATAAATGTTTTTCGCATCTGAGTTATAGTGATCCTGTTTCGGTGTTGACCACATGAGGTCCTGGTTTCGGATCCCGTGTGGGGCAATTCAAAAATGTGTTTTTTTTTTAGTATTCTAAAGAAAACAACGTTGCCCGGAATTAAATAAGTGCCCGGTTGGCGATAGGCTTGCCATCGCATGGGACTAAGTATCTTTAACTAAGTGTGGGTGCACTGGCTGCACCTCTGCCTACCTCTTCGGAGATAGGGGCGTGAAAATACTTTTATAAACGTTTTCAAACATTAACTCGAGCATCGTTGATTATAACATCTGTTTTCACTCCATAAGATAGCACACAAACAGACGGGTTTCCTGGTGGAAAATGACAACCATCGTCCATAGACACCAAAGATGTTAATGGTGCGTTGTTATTCGTGTTGCGGGATGGTAATGTTGCATTCATTAATATACCGGCTACTTTACCCTCCAAACCGGAATACGACAATAACAAGCATTGACGCTATTTCTGCTGGAATAGGTAAGGTGGTGGTAACAAATACCAGGGCGAGTCGTTGTGCAATTCTACCACCTAGTAATCACGATAGTAATGGCACATATAGCCAATAGGTCGCCTTTTACGAACGCCTGGAAGAACGGCAGTTGGTTTATTCTTCAAAGGAGCCCAGATCAACACGGTGAAAACGGTTTGGAAGATAATTTAACTGGTAAACTTATACATTTGGCATTTTTGCGCCGTCACACTAACAGCAACGTACTATTAAAAAACAGACTGACTGGTGAGTAACCTTCAATATTTAAGGACGTGATAGTTGGATATATGATGAGAAAAAATAACGTTAAAAATAAATATTAAAATACTTCTTAGTAAACTTAGTAAACAGAACACCGAGAATTCTATATTTACCTGCGATATACTTGGACACCGCGCGGACGCACGTGTCGCGCAGGTAGTGGCGGCGGCGTGTCCTGGATTCCAACTAGTGTGGTGCGCTTAAAGAGTATAATATCTACTTTTCACTTATTTTTTGAGAAATAGTGTCGTCTCTGTGGTCTAGTGGTCCAGCGTTGGCGTTTACTAAATGAGGTCTCGGGTTCGATTCCCGGGTCGGGCACATAAAAAGTGATTTTTCAGTTTTTCTGAGAAATACAAAGTTGCCCGGGATTGGAAGTGCCCGGTTGGCGATAGGCTTGCCACCTATCACATTGTGGGACCGAGTATCTTCGGCTAATCGTAGGTGCTCTCGTTGTACCTTTGCCTACCTCTTCGAGGATACGGTCGTGAAGATACTATTTATGCTATGAAAGAAAGAAAACATTACTATTTTCTGACATATGCCAGGTCTCTATAATCAACGATCCGTCATTCGGAGCAGTAGCCATCAACTATCAACTATAAAATAACGAGGCGTTCTACAAATTCTTTGGACCATTTGGTAATTTGACATATAGGAACAATTTAGCTTACACCTGGTAGAAAATCTTACTACTCGTAACTAAAACAAGTTGTTTTATTGATATTGGAACCGGGCATTAGTCGATTCGACAGAGTCGATGTGATGTCATATAAGCTGAAAAGATAGAATTGCCTTTCGTTTAATTATTTAACGTGTAACCGCGCATGGTTATTTCAGGCTGTCACTATTTCTAGTTTCAAACGCATATATATTACATTTAGCTGTCTGTAACCAAATAGACATATTGTATCCGAATCGATTAGCTCTACGTTCGGATATTTGATATTGTTTTGTATGGCATGTAGCTTTGATGATGTATTGATTAATGGTATACAGAAACTGATTAATGGTATACATATTGTTATTTCAAAACGGGACATTAAGTTAATCTGAACTACGCAAGCAATAAATTACAGAAGTAATGTCTGTAGGATTTATCTATTTTTATAAGCCAAAATTGAATAACACTGTTAGTAGAATACCAATATTTTTGAATATTTTAAAATAATTGGTTTGCCTTAAAAAAAATTAAGCATGATTTTGGTGTTCGGCTCATATCCAAGCGAATGTTATAAATTAAATGAGATTGCCGACAAATTATCTTCACGTATTTTTCGAAAAACGGGACATTTTCACATCCATGAAATATACTTGTGGACACCAAGACAGAATAGTTGAAAACGGGACAGTCCCGTTCAAAACGGGACGTATGGTCACGTTAGATATACAGCCTAAATTGTCTAAATATAAATAGCCTTCTATTCACCAAGAATACATCGTATATATTGTAGTTTATAATTATTAATTATAATATAGAGATAACAAGAACCTAAAATATTTGTTATAAAAGATAATGATGATGGTATTTTTAGAATATAAATTCGGCAAAATATATAGGTATTATTAATTCATGTGACAGTGAACGCAAAACTGGAAGCGTTACGTCATACCATGGTAAGACGCCATCTTGATTCGTCATTTTCATAGAAACCACAGAGTGTGTAATGTAAATAATACCCAAGATATTCGGTAAATCCGTTAAATCCCTTTTATTCATACATTGGCATAAAATGTATTGTAATTAACACAGTGAGTTCTAAAATGTGCTTATTTTAATTATTACGTAATTACTTATGCAATGAAAAAACTGTTTCTCAAACTAGTAGAATTACTTAGTAGTAATTTGCAAACTACGCATGGCCACACTTATATGTGGCGATTGGCGCTTTATTTAGTAGTAGAAAGAGACACACTCCACTCATGTCGTGGTTCTCTTCGGAACGATTTTGAAGCGCGTGTGAACATTTCGGGTAGAATGTAACTTCTTTGATAATACCACTGCGTGATATCATTTAGACGTCATGACAGTCCAGAACGTTTTCACGGTAAATTTAATTTCAATTTTAAAACGCGATTTTTTTTATAAATGCGATTATTTAATAAAAATAAAGTTTTTGGTTAGTATGCCTAATAAGATTTTTTTTCAAATTTAGTCAACTAATCTATTGCCTATGTGTCGACCTTCTAAGTAGATACTGAGTTTTAATCCCGGGTCGGGTACATCGTTTTATTTTTGGTTTCCCAGAATGAATTATGAAGTATTAATCTATGAAATATTATTTTTTCAGTTAATGTCAAAGAATGAATAAATAAATGTGTGGATGGATAAATGGGTGTGTAAATGACATTCATTCATTCAATAAATGAATGTTTGAATTAATGAATAAATTAATGAATATTTTAAATATTTTTAAATGACTGAATATTTTTTCCCCGGGATTGAATGTGTGCTGAAGTTAATTGAATAACTGAAGTCAATCGCCCAGTATAAACCTTTGTGGTTTTTTAAATACTACTATATATAAGTTAAATGTACTGTTATTTATTCAATAATAAATTTAAAAAAAAACCATCAATCACATCATGGGACCTACTACTATTGTTGGCTAATTTTGGGTGCTCTAGTTGCTAGGGTGGAGTAAAAAACTAATAAAGTTTTCTCTTTTTAGCCTGGGTGTGTAATTATAATAAATAAAAAACATTTTTAAGGTGACGCACAAGAAGGATTAAGAAGTTAACAATAAATAAAAAGATATTTTTAAGATCTTTTTTTGGAATTATTCTTAAATTTTAATACATTCTTCTAAAAGCCAATGAGAAGTTATAATTTAAAAAAATCCTTTTCTTAGTTGTCACGTCCAAAAAGTAACATTTTACCCCGTATTCGGTTCGGACCTCCTTTGAGGAATAAACCATCTGCCGTTCTGTACAGCCCCACACGTTTAAGCTGTGGCTGACCACTATGCTTGCCTCCGCGACCGGTGAAACTAAGAAGGCTCTTAAGGCCAACAGTAATTAAGATATTCAGAAAATAAAGCAATATGTCGTGACCTTTATGTTATTAATGAAACCTTGTGGCAGGATGGCAATGCCACATGTAAATCTACCGGCTACCTTACCCTCCAAACTGAAACACGATCACGAACAGCAGGCAGCAGCAGGAATAGGTAAGGCCGTGGTACTAAGTACCCGGGCGAGATGTTCCGGAACTCTACCATCTAAGAGCTCCGAGGAATTTTGCGGAATGTTGACGTGCAGTGAATTAGACGATATTACACAGAGCACACCCGCCCCTGCCTCAGTTCCCGATTCTCGTAGCTCGCGCGCGGACTGTAGTTATTGTAGTAGTCATGATGACAGAGTCACGTATAGCCAGTCGGTCGCCTTTTACGACCTACCTGGTAGAATGACAGTTGGACTATTCTTCGAAAGAGCCCAGACTAACATGAGGAAAAGTTTGTAATACAATAACAATACGTAATAGAGGCAATAAATGTTAAAAATGCTGTTGTATTTCAATAGATGTTCTAGTCTACTTTCTATCTAGATCTTAGGAAAACCGTGTGAAAATACTACGCTCTATGTAAGCAAAGCTAGTCTAACTCTCCATTGTGTGGCTCAATCCAGGGACCGTTTGACGAGTAAACACTATGTATGATGTACATTGAAATCGAAAAGTGTTAGGATATAATAATAATTACTAGCGATCACGATGTGGTCGAAATTCCATCATTAACAATAATAAAACCTCTTCAGTTTCACAACAAGCTTTAGCTGTAACGAAAATAGTATACATGTATGAATATTATCATATTTATCAAATTAATGTGTGAAATGTTTATTTTTGTTAATTTAATGTATTTTTAATTCACATTGTTTTAAAATTTTAGATTTCTGCAATCTTTAGCAATTTAACCTTTAACTGTGGCAATTTTTTTACTCCATTGTTTGCATAATTGTCTTAAAAATAAGTAGTAACCACCGTTCATGAACAACTTCAATACCGAAAGTCTTGCAGGTGCGTTGTCAGACTTTAAAACTATCCAGTGTGTAAGATACCGTGTACCAAAAAGTTAAGAAAACGGACCATTTTTACATGCTAGTCATGATGGTTTTATATTTTTTGTGGGAAAAGCAAAATTTGTATTTTATGATTTCTTCTCATTTTTGCGACACGCAATTTGAAGCGTACATTGCCCGGACTTGTCGCACCCACGAAACTCGCGCACCAGCCGTTTAGTTTGCACGATATGTGGAGCATAATACATTGCTTCTTTTATGTATTTCCTTTAATTCCACTACTTTTTTAAATAAATTTAAAGTATAAATGTAAATCAAATTAAACAAAAAGATAAAAAAGTTGTTAAAAAATTAAAAAAAATCCCACATAAATTTTCAAAAGTTATCATCTCAGAATTATGGTCAGGACCATGCTCATGTCTCTTACACGCTATATAGAATGGTACATATTTGGAAACTATATAGTATAGAAAATATTTAAAATATCTAAATTGTCCAAATTTAAATAACACTAACAACTTGTGCTCACGTCTGTATTCTCATATATTCTAGTCAGAGAGCTTATGTCAACAGATGTATGCAATGCTTACTACGGCATGCGTGTTTCTGAACGTATTCTACGTTTGTTTTCAAATAGTGCTTGTTTAAAAACGAGACCAGAATTTGTAAACATGTGGTAATTTTAAATTTTTTGTATAACCCACTGGTTTTATTTAGAAATTCACGTTTAAAAATTCGAGAATGTATTTGCTTTTTTTATAAAATTAAATATTATTACTCCGGCTATCTTTAGAGTTTCATATTAGATATGTGAGGAGCAGGCATATCATTAGAGACTATTTGAACTAGAATTTATTAGATTTACGATAATTTTGACTGAACGAGGTCGATGGTAATCCCTAGCATAGCAGTTTGTTTAAAATTTAGAAATAGTTTTAGAAAATGTAGAAATGCGAACTACGTCATACCAGCTGACTCTAAACATGCTTCCAACCATAAATTTGTAGCGTTTAATGCGATAGTCTATACTATTGACAGTTCCATTATCAAACAATTTGCAAAAATAAACAATAACTATTAAAGTGATTGCGGTGAACAATAGCTACAAATCTCCAATGATGGATGCTCTAATTAAAAAGAAGCGAAAAAAGTTTGTACTTCTCTTTGTGTACTCTGGTCATAGCGAATATAATATCAAAAAATAAATAGTTCTTTTTTTAAAAAAAAAAAAAAGGAAACAAAAAGGATATGAAAATGGCATTCTTGGGCACAATTTCACATATCTGTGTAAGTTTAATTAAGGACAATAAGCCAGTTTCTACTACACAGAAACAGCTTTGCTGCGTTTCGGAGGGAAGGGCATTTGTAGCAAAAGGGCAGTGTAATTACTGGCACCGAGACTTAACATCTTATTTCTCAGGATAGGCAACACACGAATGGAAGTTCCAACCCAGGTATCCCATTTTTGTTCATTGGCGACGTCGACCACTTACCATCAGGTGACACGTTTGCCAGTTTTGCTATCTCAATCATATAAAAGAACCTATTAAAATGCAGTGACTGAGACAAATACAGATACATATATAGGACAAACGGGCTGATTTGTTTATGGCAGCAGCTACTTACACAGGCATCAGTAAAACTGGTTTTTCAAATGTGAAAAGTGATAAACAAAAATGAATTCATTTTAAAAAATTAAGAATTGTATAATACCCCTAGTGGCTGTTTAATAAAATAAAAGAGTGTAATATGCCATTGGATAATTTTTAGAGCCGTCATTTTATAAACAATCTAGTCAGATTGAGTAATACAATATTAGTCTATGGATTGAATTATAGACTAATATTGTATTATATTTAATATAAAATAAACAATTGACACAAGCATTTTTTCTAAATATTTGCGACTAGCGCCACCAACGGCAGTTTACATGAAAAAATCTGAGCGTACACATACCTATTATAGGTGCAACATGTATAGTTAGTTATACTAGGCATGGCATAAGCACCAAACTATCCAAATTATGATCTTTAAAATGTTTAAATTTTTTACAGTTTTAATAACAAGTCGTTAGTCAGTAATAAGAGTGTTTATATTTGTTTTCTTAAGCATAGCTTATTTTTAATGAATTAAAGGATTTCCAGCATTGGTACTTCGTGAGACTGTATCTTAAAATATTTCAAAATTCACTTGCACGTCTACTTCACACTTTATTAGAAATAACAACCGGTTTCATCAATTACAGGATTATCATGATTTGTTTTACTTGATAAACTTGACAATTACGATATTTAAAACTAGTGGTAAGTGAGGAGTAGAAAATATATTTTATTTTGACACAAAAATATGATATAAACTCGATTACGAACGTATACGTCTTACTTTACCAAAAATATGTAAACTATTATAATATTTCGTACTTATTTTGAGCTTAAATGATTTTCAGAATTAACGTAGATAAATTTAACTGGTTGGTTTTTTTACACTTTCAATTGTCGGCGCTTGGTGAAATTCCATTATTTTTAGTTGAAACTAGTTTATCACGCACTTGTACTTTTATTTCACTATTATTATACACTAAATTATTTAATTTTATCGACCGGTTTCGCTTTTTAAAGCATCTTCAGGACGTAAAAGTAGACGTTAGTGTATAATAATAGTGAAATAAAAGTACAAGTGCGTGATAAACTAGTTTCAACTAAAAAAAATTAACTGGTTGGAATGATTATGACAATCGTTATTTATGAATTTCAGTGATATTGATAACAAATATACGATCTGAATCATAACTATTCATATTACAGTATAATATAAATATTACTGTTCAGTCATTTTCATTAATCTAATATTGATAAATTTAACTATTACTTTTGAACAAATATCGTTCTTACCTTATTAATCCATATCCATAATAATATTACAAATGCGAAAATCTGTCAGTCTGTCTATCTGTTACGCTTTTTATGGCTAAACCGCTGAACCGATTTTCATGCAATTTGATACGGAAATAGTTGAAGATCCGGGGTCAAACATAGGCTATTTATTTTTTCAAAAATCACAGCGCTAAAGGTTGATGTTTTGAAAAAAATAATTAGAGGTGAAATAGGGGATGAAATTTGTATGAAAAACGATATCGACGACATGTTAATCTACTCGCAAAGCTGCGCAGGTCAGCTAGTATATATATATATATATATATATATATATATATATATATATATATATATATATATATATATATATATATATATATATATATAAATAACGTCTCACAATATGATAGTTTTTATCTCAATTAACTTCCGCCCCTCCCCCCTCTCAAATGCCCTACCGAAATATTCAATACAAGTAATTTGTATTGAAATACAACATTTGCAAGGTGAGCTAGTATATCACATTTAGTTCTAATCCAATTTCCTTAATTTTCAAATAAAATATTTTCTCAAAAAATAGCAAAATTGTTCTAATTTGCCTATAGCTGTAACAGCATTTTTACCAAAGTTTTATGGCAATACCCAACAGATGTCACTTGTATATTTCTCATTTTTGGTGGTCACCAAATTCTAAAGAATAGAGCCTGGATTAAATGTTTTATAATAATTGTAACTAATTATTATTTTCGTACTCAGTACGACACTGTATGAGTATGGGCAGTACATATATATGAGTGAGATAGCATAAGACCGTCTGGCATTTTCAAACTGTTTCTTTAATTATACGAGTTTTACATACGTACACACGAAAACATAAACAGCCGAGTCGGATATAAGTTTCTTAGTTAAGAATGTTCGTCATGATTAAAACTAGAGTAATTTCGGTAATTTAATTATTAAACATTAGCACATAGCACTATCATAAATTCTTGTTTGCCCTCGTAAGGCCTTATTCGCACGGGAGTTGTAAAAACGTAGCGTTAAAACCCGACGTTGGCGCTTCTAGAATGTCCTCTCTGTGATCGTTCATACTAAAACGCTTTAAAATCACTTTAGTCTCGTCACTCGCTTGAGTAATACGTGAAAATTGTTTCTGCTAAATTAATAAATTAGCTAAGTAATGATTATTTGTGTTGTTAGAAGACGAAAAAAAAAGCAAAAAGCATGAAGAGAGATTTCTAAACATGTATAGTTTTAATATAGATGGGTGTTAGTTGAAACGAAAGGTCAAAATATGGGAATCGAAACAATTAGCACTTCAGGATCAACCACCTACTACACCATATTGACGTTCTGAGGATGATAACAAAAGCACATAACCAAGTGATGAACGGAAGCGGTGCATGAAACGCAGAGGTAGTGCTTATTTAGCGCTCGTGTGAATTATAAATATAATAAGTTTAATAAGATCTATTTCATTTAAGCCCAACGACCGACGCTTAAAACAGAAAATTGCTTGATAAAAAAACGTCGTGTTGTAAAAGCGCCAACTTATGAACATATTATACATATGTTCTATATATGTACGATAAAGCTATATTTATAAAAGTCTCGTAGCCCTGAAGATGACGTAAAAGACGAAACTTATCGGCGATATTAATTAAAGTTCAAGTGATTTGTGAAACAGTACAAATGTATTAACAAAATAAAAATAACTACGTTAAAAAAAATTACTTCGAAAACTAAAAATTAAAAAATAATAAATATTTAATATTAATTAAATACTACCTATTATTTGTATGTGCTATTTACTAATAGGTTTGAAGTCGGTGCCAAGCCAATTTAATACTTACACCGGCAGACAAGCGCGGGCAGACGAAGTTCAGAAAATAGTTATTTGCAAGGATATGGGTATTACATGTTGTTAAAAATTAATTAGGCTACCAACATATTCTACTATTATATGGTGTCAATTTGAAATTAAAAATTTTTATGCCTTTTAGCTTAATTGATAATTCTACATTAATTCACATGACCATTTAGTTTAGGAATTCTGTTGAATAAATTTTCGTAATTATTTTTTTTCAGTATTCTTCGTATTGATTGAAGCTGCTTGTAGTATTAAGACTTAATTGCTCTTTATTAGGTGGTCTAGTGGTCCGGTGTTGGCGTTGACCACGTGAGGTCCCGGGTTCGATTCTCAGGTCGGGCAACTTAAAATAAAGCATTTTTTCAGTTTTCTGATAAATACAAAGTTGCCCGGGATTGGAAAGTGCCCGGTTGACGATAGGCTTGCCACCTATCACATTTGTGGGACCAAGAATCTTCGGCTAATCATGGGTGCACTTGTGGTGCCTCTGCCTACCCCTTCGGGGATACGGGCGTGAAGATACTTTTATTAGGTTTATTTACGTATCTTTAATCTTTAAAGTAGGAATTTCATTGTATTAATTTACTCGTATTCATTTAAGTAATAAAAACATTATTATTTGCTTAAGGCTTGGCACCGACTTCAAACCTATTAGTAAATAGCACATACAAATAATAGGTAGTATTTAATTAATATTAATTAATTATTATTTTTTAATTTTTAGTTTTTGAAGTCGGGTTTTTTTTAAGTAGTTATTTTTATTTAATACTTTTTAGTGTATTGTTGTATTGTCAACTATTCTTGGGTAGACCTATAACAGGTGTTGCGCGCCTTAACAAATATAGATCTCAAGAAACGGGAACGAATAAAATAGTAGGGGAGCCCAAGAGGGGATTTTGGTATTTACTCGAGCGCGACAGATTACCAAAGGAGGGGGTACCTCGCATACTTTTAAGTCTCTCCACCAAATATAAGCCCTTTCTATTGAGGGGGGTAACTATGGCAGAAAAAAACAAAAGATCTTCGGATCTTCTACAAGAACTACGGCTTGTGGAAATTGTCAGATTATATTTTTTTCGTAATTCTTATATCATTTCCTCCATAATAAAATATATTCAGACGCGCTCGAGAATGTCAAGACAACGTTTTCTTTGCAAACTTGTAACCCTCCTACTACCTTACGCTACACTGGAATCGTCAGATTTTCTAAATTTTAGCGGTAATTAACCCACCATACCCCAATCTAACGCGCTTCAGTGTTTCCAAGTCACTGATTTTTTTAAACACTTTTTTATCTGTAGATTTTTCTCCACCATTGAAATGAAAAACATTATATAACCTTTTGTTTTTTCTATAATTTAGTCTACAAAATCTAATAGGTTCCTACGACGCTCGAGTAACTACCCATTTAACCCAACCATTGAAATAAAAGTAGTCGTCTCCGTAAAAATGCTCTTCGTAACACAATGTCACGTTCTTGTGAGACTACTAAAGATCGTGAAAAACGTTTGTTGGCCATGAAAGCATAATACATGAAATCACGTTTACGACAAGAAACTTTTGAACAATATAATTCTAGACTCGGTAAGATCCAAGAGCGTCTAGCGAATGGGTCTTTTGAGCAGAGCTAATAGACTTGATTTCATTAATAAGCGTCTATCGAACGAGTCTGCCTAGCAGACGGCTCATAGATTTGGTCTCATTAATTTTTTTTTTATATCAAAAGATAGCAAACAAGCAGATGGGTCTCCTGATGAGAAGTCAACCATCGCATATAGACACCAAACATTTTAATGGTGCGTTGCTATCTTATGGCGAGGTCTAATGCCATATGCATAAGTTTACCGGCTACCTTATCCTCCAAACCGGAACACGACAATTACAAGCATTGACGCTATTGCGGCAGGAATAGGTAAGGCGGTGGTACCAGACCCGGGCGAGACAATACAGAACTCTACCACCTAGTAGCCACGATGGTAGTGGCTCGCATAGCCAATCGGTCGCCTTTTACGACCTGCCTGGCAGAACGGCAGTTGGCCTATTCTACAAAGGAGCGTTTATCTAAGCAAAGCAGAGAGCTCATAGATTAGAAGTGATACGAAAGCTGCTCAGCAACGTAAAAACCGGCTAACGGCAGCACGTAAGACGTCACAAGGACTTCCGTTTAATGACTGAGCGTAATTTTATAATCACCATAAGTCAATACTCTGAAGTGGCTTGTACAATCTGTAAGAAATTATTATATCCAAAACAACAGACGTCATTAGTCACAGCACATTTTAATTTCCTTCCGGAGCAGCTACCGTTACAGCTACCATAAAAAAAGTTCCTTCTCAGGCCTACTGGAGCAACATGGAAGTTATGTCTTTACCCCCTGATCTGATTGACTTGACAGACGTAGAACGAAGACTTTTGTCAAGAGTATCTTTTATTTTATAACTAGTTACCAACCGCACCAAAATGCTCGTCAACACGAATCAAATAAGCCCAAACTCGATAGAGTTGTGTCATTTAATTACTGAACTCCTATGGCCACCTTCTGGCTTCATCATTGGACCTTGGAGGATCCTAGTTACCACCAAGCACCAAAGTGCTCATCAACACGAATCAAACGTAATTTTATAACGAGCCAAAACTCGATAGAGTTGTGTCATTTAATTACTAAGCTCCTATGGCCAGCTTCTGGCTTCATCATCAAACCTTGGAGGATCCTAGTTACCACCAAGCACCATAGTGTTCGTCAACACGAATCAAACGAGCCCAAACTCGATAGAGTTGTGTCATTACTGAGCTCCTATGGCCAACTTCTGGCTTCATCATCGGAAATTGGGGGATCCTAGTTACCACCAAGCACCTAAATGCTCGTCAACACAAATCAAACGAGCATAAACTCGATAGAGTTGTGACATTTAATTACTGAGCTCCTATGGCCACCTTCTGGCTTCATCAGCGTACCTTGGAGGATCCTAGTTACCACCAAGCACTATAGTGCTCGTCAACACGAATCAAATGAGCCCAAACTCAATAGAGTTGTGTCATTTAATTACTAAGCTCCTATGGCCACTCACAGCTTCATCATCGGACCCTGGAGGATCCTAGTTACCACCAAGCACCTAAGTGCGCGTCAACACGAATCAGACGAGCCCAAACTCGATAGAATCTTATTAACCGATTTTTAACTCTTTAATTGCTGAGTTCCTGTAGTCACCTTCCGATTTCATCATCAGATCAGTTCTATGCCATAATAAGTTTACATTGTCATCCAATTTACATATGTATACAAAATTTCACCTCAATCGGTAACCGGGAAGTGGATCAAATTTAGTTGCGAGATTTGAATTCAGACATCGGGATAGGTAAAATAAGTAAAAAAATGCTCATAAAATAAAAACGACTAGTCCTACGTGAATGAAATTTTTATGGGACCTATTCGAAACCATTTCGCATCAAACAAAAAAGAATCACGTAAATCGGTTCAGAAACCTCGGAGAAATCGGTGTACATACATAAAAAAATATATATACCGGCCGAATTGAGAACCTCCTCCTTTTTTGAAGTCGGTTAATTACATAATATAATATTTCATTTTAACGCTCTTTTAACGTCCGTTAAAAAAGCGCCCGTGCGAATTAGGTCTAAGAGTCAGGTCAACTATCTTACTTGAGCAATTTGTATAAAATAAACCACTAAAGACAGAATAGGTAACAAGTTAGGTATGGCTACTGTGGTTACTCTGTATTTACCAGCGACACGAAGAAAGACGCAACTAAATTTCGGGTTCAGATCGGGGAATTTCCGGTCACATTTAAGAAAAATAAAAATTAAAAATTAGTAGATAGAAAGATGTTATAGATACACTTTTTAAAGCGTGTTTTTAGACGTTTTTCACGTGCAGTCTGTGGGTGACATATACGCGGAGGCTACGGATTCAGTATAAAATGCTGGTGGCGCTGCCGCGCTTTTGTAGTGCATCACAGATATTTGCTTAGACCAACACAGATGACTTTTACAGCGTCATTAGAAATAGAACTGCTTCTGTGATGACTAGATTACGTGGGAGTATTTTTAAAACAAAAAAAGGATTTTCACGCCCATATCCCCGAAGACGTAGGCAGAGATACACCCGTGTAACCAAGATTTGTCGAAGATGCTTATGGTCAATTGCACTAACATTGTCTTAGCTAAGAAAAATCCTAATCAGTATTTGCTGTCACATTCTTTTCATTTAAGACAAGAAGTGACAGCATAATATTTAGTATCTTCACACCCGTATCCCCGAAGGGGTAGGCAGAAGTGCAACAAGTGCACCCACAATTAGCCGAAGATACTTGGTCCCACAAATGTGACAGGTGGCAAGCCTATCGCCATCCGGGTACTTTCCAATCCCGGGCAACTTTGTGTTTATCAGAAAACTGAAAAAACATTTTTTTTTTATTTTCCCGACCCGGGAATTGAACCCGAGACCTCATGTAGTTAACGCCAACGCTCGACCACTAGACCACAGAGACGATTTTTAGGATTGTCCTAAGACAATGTTAGTGCAATTGGGCATTAGTCCCACAATATGATAGATGGTAAGCTTATCGCCGACCAGGCACTCATCCAATTCCGGACAACGTTGATTTTATCAGGAAACTGAAATTTTATTTTTAATTAATTTATATTATTAAATGTATAGCAAACAAGCTGATGTCTATTCGTATGGAAAGAGAAACCATCGCCTAAAGATGTTACCAAAGATGTTAATGGTGCGTTGCACATGCATAAGTTTGCTACCTGCTACCTTACCCTCCAAACCAGAATACGACAATGACAAGCATTGACGCTATTGCGGCAAGAATGGGTAATTTTTTTTTTACACTTTCAATAGTCGGCACTTGGTGAAATCCCATTATTTTTAGTTGAAACTAGCTTATCACTCACTTGTACTTTTATTACACTATTATTATACACTAAACTACTTAATTTTATCGACCGGTTTCACTTTTTAAAGCATCTTCAGGACGTAATATTCTTTACTGACAGTAATGTATCTGTCTGTAATAATTTAGTGTATAATAATAGTGAAATAAAAGTACAAGTGAGTGATAAACTAGTTTCAACTAAAAAAAAAAAAAGAATGGGTAAGCGGTGGTACAAAATACCCCTTGTATGCTATCGTAAGATGTAATAAAAATTACACCTTGCGAGTTCCACATATTAAGAGATACCCTAATACCCTCGGAGTTTTTTTATAGAAGAGGGGGCAAGCGAGCAATAGGTGACTACTAGGTGGTAGAGTTCTGCATCGGCTCGACCGGGTCTGGTACCACTGCCTTACCTATTCCTGCCGCAATATCGTCAGTGCTAGTCACTGTCGTATTCCGGTTTGGAGGGTAAGGTAGCCGGTAAACTTATGCATGTGGCATCAGACGTGGCCACAAGATAGCAACGCACCATTAACATCTTTGGTGTTTATAGGCGGTGGTAGACTGTTTCCACCAGGAGATCCATCTGCTTTTTTGCTATCTTATAATATAAAAAATAAATAAATAGGTGCACCTGATGTTGGATGATCACCACCGTCCATGGACATCCGCAATACCAGAGTTAGAATATATTCCTATCTGTCTTTATAAAATGGTTAAATCAGCCATCTTATTTAAGCAATTCGTATAAAATAAATTACTAAAGAGAGAATGGCTAACAAGTTAAACAGTGCGATGCTGCGGTTACCTTGTATTTACAAACTATACAGAAAAGTACGCAACTGAAAATTGCCTAAATATATTTTAAATATAAATTTTATACTATATGAAAGTTTGTGTATTCGGATTTTTGTAACATATACACCAAAATAACATTTATTATAAATTTTGTTTGTGTCTGTCTGTTTGTTACGGTTAATCTCTAGAACGGCTGGGCTGATTTTGACGGGATTTTTACTGGCAGATAGCTGATGTATTAGGGATAACTTAGGTTACTTTTATTTTAAAAATTTTCCCGCGTGAGCGCAGTCACGGGCACTACTAGTGTACGATAAAATACGAACAAGTTTATGTTTACATTAGAACTATACAAATATTTATTGGTAAATAGTAAAGTAAAGTAAAAAATAAGTAAATAAAATAAAACCGTTTCATTATAATCAGATCATATTGCAATTATTATTATAATTTTCGTTTTTTTTTTAATAAATAAATTAATACTCACGGGAAAAATTACACTTACTGATCTAACCCTAAAGTAAGCAAATTATTTGCTTGTGTGTGTGTTAGTCAACGATACTAATACATAGAAATACATATATAAATACTAGAATATATTTAATAAACACCTAAACCCGGAAATACAAACATTTATGGTCATCACACAAATGCTTATCCTCGTCGGGGATCGAACCCGAGCCCCGTCGATTGCGAAGTCAGGGTTGCTAAACACTCGACCAACGGGGCAGTCATCTATATACATATATACATATAATATAATAAAATCGTAGGAAAGTCAAAACTGTACATTGAATATTTTCTTAAAAGAATATTTGGGGCGTGATCTACAATCGATATCAAAGTCAAAAATATAGATTTTAGAATTTTTGTTTGTCTGTATGTATGTCCGGGGTAAACTCAAAAAGTACTGCATGGATTTACTTCAAATTTTGTATGAATATTACTAATAGGTCGGGTCAACATATTCGTCGCTATCACCTACGAGGGAGGAGCTGTGCGGAGTAAACGAACTCCGCGCGAACGAAGTCGCTGGCAACAGCTAGTATATCATAATCAGATCATATTGTAATTATATGGTAAACCTTGACTTAAGGCTTAATTGATATCGTGAGATAGCAAACAAGCAAATGGCTCTCCTGATGGAAAGAGAAACCTATAGACATCAAAGATGTTAATAGTGCATTGCTTAGATGTGGTGGGATGGCAATGAGATATACATAATTATACCGGCAACCTTACCCTCCAAAACTGAATACGACAAAGCATAGACGCTGTTGCGACAGAAATATACAAGCTGTTTGTACCAAATACCCGGACGTGAAGTTGCCATCTAGTAGTACCATCTAATAGTCAGGATGATACTGATACGTATGACCAATCGACCTACCTAGCAAAACGGCAGTTGGTCTATTCTTCCAAGGAGCCCGGACCAAAACGGGGTAAATCTGCAGGATCTGATGATCTCTAAATAGGGATATTTAGAGATCATCAGTTATTTTCATAATTTGCTCTGCAAATATGCATGAAGCAAAAATAAGTTCTGATGATAAAGAAGTGAACCGTTTTTTTAAAATATTTAATTTAGAGTTACAATGGTAGTCCATCAAATAAAATACACGTTTTTTATATCATAAGATAGCAAACAAGCAGATGGGTCTCCTGATGGAAAGAGTCACCATTCCACTTTGTGGAAACCCAATTCGTTGACTATTCTATTTTTGAGTTCGTTTATAAGAGTTGCCTATAATTTCGGCTATCTCTCTAATTTCTTATCTGCGGTCTCCCATAATTAAATCAAGTACTTTTTTAATATTTCCATCAGTAGTGGACGTCGAAGGCCTTCCATATCGGGGTTCATCTTTCACACTCTCTCTGCCACGCTTGATTCTGCTATCCATTTTTTGACGGATGAATAAGACAGAGTAAATCTCCTAATGTACTGACCATATCATCATGGACAGCTTTCGGTGATAGCCCCTTCTTATGGAGGTACTTAATGACGACACGCTGCTCGATTTGCTCCATTTTCAGAGAGTATGTATGATTGCTTTGTTAAAAAAATTATAAAATCACAACAAATTATTGCACACGTTTCGAACTTCACACAATTAACTGCTCTGAACTGAACTAAATAATGTGGGTAGATTTGATTTTAGAATTGAATGGATCTGTGTTAGGCCGAGTATTTTTCAATCCACCCTCGTACATGAGACTAATAGATCTCATAATAATTCGAAAAAGTTAGTACTGACCAGTCCAGTGAGCTGACAACACGTGCGACAAATACCAATTTTGAATTAGCCAATCAGAACATTGTATTTCTTTATTCCGCGTCTCAAATTATTAACAGAATTAATTTGGTGAAAGAAATCAAACATTTTTTATAGCTACACTAGACGCTTGGCATTGAAATATGGTGGTCAGATTGTCACCATCAAAGGTTCCCGAGATACAAAAGTATATACAATAGGAAGCGGGAAAAGAGATACAATAGGAAGCGGGAATTAGAACTGTAAAATCATTACAGATTTATACCGTGTTCCTATAATCAACGGTCCGTTATTAGTAGTAGTTATCATGGCAACCAATTTAATAATAACGAGGTGTTTAAGAAGTTACTACTGGTAAATAAAACGAATCGTTTTACTGATATAAGCGGGCATTAGTTAGAATAAACATCAGAGATTCATAACGGGTTTCTACAATCAACGATCCATTATTCAAAGCAGTAATCTATAGCCACCAAAAAGTATCTTCAAGCTTGTATCCCCGAAACGGTAGGCTGAGGTACAACAAATGCACCCATGGTTAAAGATACTTGTCTCATAATGTGTAAGGTGAAAAGCCTATCGCATTGATTTTATTATAAAACATTGTTTTTATTAGAAAACTGAAAAAACACATTTCGAATCACCCGACCCAGGAATCGAACCCGAGACCTCAGGCGGTATACACTAAAACCGTACCAGTAGACCACAGAGGCGACTTTAGCCACAAATTTAATAATAACAGCTTGTTGACCTGTTGTGTCTACTCAACAAATTGTATGTACATTTGATAATTTGATATTAATAAAAACAACTAGCTGATCCGCGCAGCTTCACCCGCGAGTAGATTAACATGTCGTCGAAATAGTTTTTAATACATATTTCATCCTCTATTTCAGCCCTTCAGGGGTTATTTATGAAAAAAAATTAGCCTGTTTGACCCCGGATCTTCATCTATTTCCATGCCAAATTGCATGAAAATCGGTCCAGCGACTTTTGCATTTAAAATATTACTAGATGAAAACCCGGCTTCGCTCGGAAGTCTCATAATACGCAATCTTATATAGGTACTAACCCAAATAGTAGATATTAAAAATTAGCAACACTAGTAACGTCTTCTTTCAAATATTACGTTGGTTTAATAAAGACAACACTTTAGTATTGCTATTTTTTAATTTCTACTCTTTTATGAACCAAGAGAAAGCAAGTTTCACGATAATCTGCGCTCTGATACTTGAATAAATGCTCACGCCATCTACACCACATATTTGTAACCTTAAAAAGAAATATGGCCGATTTGTCTGTCAGCCCGTTAGAACTTATCATGACTATTATAATAAAATACTCGACAATCCGAATTTTGCGGATATAATATGTTGTCGACTCAAAATTATTATTTTTTACGCTTTATAATTTATCTAAGGTTTCGATTGAGTCTACCATAACCCTTGACGAAATTATTAATATCTAGACTATGAATTATAGTTTACGCCTCGTATAAAATGCGCTTAGCTAAACGAGTCGTTTAAAGTAACCGGGAATTCGACACAAACATTCATAAACTGAATATTTTGTTGTTTCAATTTAATAAAAATAATTTTAATCGGCGTTTTAATTAATGTGTAAAATTAATTGAATCCCCACAAACAATTTATTAAGCTGAGTAATCTCCTTACATTTCCTTGATTGTTAATTTTAATTAATTGGAGTTGTTTTCTTAATTAATATTTAATTGCACATTCGTATTTAAATTAAGATGAATTCTCGTATATAAAATAAAATTGTTAATCAACTTATTTAAATTGAGTTTTTCGTGTGATTGTAATTACAAGGTTATTTTTAAATGTATATTTTTTCGGTTTGCCTGTACTAATATTATTAAGATAATGTTGTCTGTTTATAAAGAATATAATTTGACCGCCCCGTAGGTCGAGTGGGTAGACTGACCCTGACTTCGCAATCGGCGGGGTTCGGGTTCGATCCCCGACGGGGACAAGCATGTGTGTGATGAGCATTTGTGTTTGTATTTTCGGGTTTGGGTGTTTATTAAATATATTTTAGTATTTATATATGTATTTCTAAGTATTAGTATCATTGACTAATTCCCATAACACAAACAAATAATTTGCTTACTTTGGGGTTAGATCAGTAAAAGTAATTTGTCCCGTGAACATTTATTTATTATTTATATTTATTTATGTAATATTAAAATCAATATTTTTTTTCATCGACAGATATTAATCTAAATTAATTAATTTATATTATAAATGCGAATGTTTGAATGTTTGGATGGATGGATGGATGGATTGATGCATGGATGTTTGTTATTCAATAGCGCAAAAACTCCTGAACGGATTCAGATGAAATTTAGCATACAGGTAGATGACGACCTGAACTAGCACATAGGCTTCTTTTCTCCTCGGAAAAATGAGTTATCCTCTCGGGATTCACCAAGAACTTTTGTAAATAATACAGCGGGCTCCACGCTGTAGCTAGTATTATTACATTTTTTGCTCCAAAATTCTAGTGATATGTTTAATTCTAGTATAATCTATATATATAAAAATCAATCCCTATTTTTCTTGGTCACGACGTCACGCATGAATGACTGGACCAATTTCGGTAATTTTTTTTATTGTGTTTGTAATTGTTAAAAGTAAAAGAAGAAGGTTCTTATAAAAGAAATTATTAAGAAAATTGCGCGGAAAAATAGAAAATTTAAGAATACTTAACCACCATATAAAGTTTAATGCCATTTTGGCTGCGTGGAAGGACAATCCCGTAGACTTATATAAATTACGTGTAACGTTGTTTGTCCGCTATGTATTCCTAATATGTAAGGCAAAATAACGTTTGCCCGGTCAGCTAGTTAATAATAAAATGTAATTGATTTTGGTTTTTTGACCAAAGAATAGTTTTGTCAAAACTCACAAAGTGATGGGCGTTTTTGTTAATTTTCAACATCGATGCACGTCGTTGTTACGCTACTAAGAGATGGACGTTTCAAACCATAAACAGTTTCAAAAACTGTTTATCGGCGAAATACCGATACCGAAAAGTTCAACTCGATCCGTCGATAGGAAGGGCTCAAAACGGTATTGTACGGAAATGATGCTGGTATCAGATCAGATAGCCAAAGACGCTATTCTGTAATCGATAGTTTCCAAAATAAATAGTTTCAGAAACCGCTATCCCGTGGCGATAAATAGTTTCGTTTTGATACGGCAAAATCGCGAAATAACCCACCCCTAACGTTAATGTCACCCGTTGGCAACATCGTTGTTTCCGACACGGTGAGGCATCCAACTTGTATACTGGCCAGTGAACATCAAACATGTTTAATGTTTATGGTTTGGAGTTTTTATAAACGTTATAATACTATCGTTACTTCAATGTAAAACATTTATGAGAATTAATAAGAGTTAATGTAAACAAATAGGCAAAACATTGAAATGTAAAGTTTTTTATTTTTTTATTCGACAGCTCTATAGGTCGAGTGATTAACGAACCTATCTACGAATCGAGAGGGCTCGGGTTTGATTCGCGACGGGGACAAACACTTGTGTGATGAACATAAGTATTTGTATTTCTGGATTTGGGTGTTTATTATGTATACATATATTTATTTCTGTGTATTAGTATTGTTGACTAGCACCCATAACACAAGCAAATAATTTGCTTATTTTGTGGTTGAATCAATTCATGTAATTTGTCCAATAAAAATTATAAAAACAAAGCTATAATTATATATTCTAATTTATTTAGTTAGCTAAAAATTTGCATTTGCATTTAAAGAGATGATTCTCTATTCCACGAAATTAATTCAAGCAATCAATTTAGTTGGTGTCGTTGCTCGTATCCATCGTTTATACACAGTTGGATAATTGGATTCATATTTCATTCGCAAGTATCGGCCATCGGGCATCACCGTGTTTTTATTGACATCGGTCGTTGTCGGATACGGTCGGCATTATTCGATATCTGTCATCGCCTTGAATGGTGTTACTTCTATCCATTGTTGAACATTTCGGCATCGGATGCCGCCAACAGTCATCACATCGTTACTAAATAACGTTTTATTAAAAACAGCCACCTCTGGTCATTACCGTCTTGACCATAAGTAAAGAATCGCTAGAATTTTCGACTGCGTTGGTGCTAATCAAAAATATAATAACTGTAACTATATTCCTAAAAAAAGTTTTTTTTTTTAAATTTTTGTATGTTTGTAAAGAAACTAATAGACCAGTCTAAAATTTTTTTACTATTAGAAAACTACACTATCCAGAAATATATATGCTACTTTTTGCTTAACCAACCAAAAGGAAGTAATGATTTTGGGTCACGCGAACGAAATCACAAGTAATAGACCGTGGTCCCAGGAACAAACTTTTTTTTATTAATATCAAGCTGAATATTTGTGATCAGCTTCGTTTGGACAGACGCAAATCATTTCTATTTTTGAAAAATCTCGAATCGGATAAATAATAAAGTTAGAGGCTTTGAAAATTTTAATTCTGTGTAGGAAAAATATTTAATTAATTAGAATAATTATTTTTTTTGCTTAAATCACATTATTATTTTATGAAAAACACGAAAAAACTTTTGTCCTACACATTCGATGTTTCTTCTCACAACAGCTTGTTAATTATTATTATAATTCAAGGGTTACTTTGTCCTACATGCAAAGTGGAAACTTTTCTTAGTCCGACACTCTTTTTTTATATATCATAAGATAGCAAACAAGCAGATGGGTCTCCTGATGGAAAGAGTCAACCATCGCCTATAAACACCAAAGATGTTAATGGTGCGTTGCTATCTTGTGGCGAGGTCTAATGCCACATGCATAAGTTTGCCGGCTACCTTACCCTCCAAACCGGAACACGACAGCGACTAGCACTGAGGCTATTGCGGCAGGAATAGGTAAGGCGGTGGTACCAGACCCGGTCGAACCGATGCAGATCTCTATCACCTAGTAGTGACGATGATAGTGACGTACATAGCCACTCGGTCGCCTTTTACGACGTGCCTGGCAGTATGGCACTTGGTCTATTCTTCAAAGGAGCCCGGGATCAACACTCTAAAGTTTTCTTTTTATATATCTTTATTGGTCACCCGATTCGAGATTTTTCGAAGATAGAAATGATGGGCGTCTCATCAAAACGAAGCTGTTCACAAAAAATCAGCTTGTTATTAATAAAAAAAAAAGTTAGTTCCGGGGACCACTGTATATAACAACTAATCATGAATAAAATTTAAAAAATCTTAAAAATTATTTTATTATTAGAAAGCTGTACTACTTGGGACAATTTTAAAAAAACTGACAAAAAAATCCAATAAAATTATTGAACTTGCAAATTACCGCGGTCATTCACTAAAATATCTTGACAAAGAAAAATATTGACAGGACTGGATTTTTAAACTAATATTAAAATCGCGATAAAAATGTCTCAGTTACACATCACAAGAATAAATATGTAATTTAAGCACTAAATCATTATATTGAGGATTAATTTCGACTAATGCGGAATTGTAGCTCTTTCTGCATTTTGTAGCTCATTTGCCTCGGTCATTTTTTAGTGTGGATCCGACGTCCATAGTAATAATATGTCAATGACTAATCTTTTATCTTACAGGGACTGAAGTAAATATGTATAAGTAGTGAAAAAATATGTTGTTTTTTAATTATTAGATGGCAAACAAACTGATGTCTTTCTAGATGGAAGAGAACCCGAAAAATTTAAAAAACAACAAAGAAAAATATCGACACGCGGGATTTGAACCTGCGACTGTCTCCCTTTAGGGTAGGAAAAAAAGCCGGGCTTTAGGGAGACAGTTGCAGGTTCAAATCCCGCGTGTCGATATTTTTCTTTGTTGTTTTTAAAATTTTTCAAGTTTTCCCAAGCACGGGTTGATTGCTAAAACACAAAAATAGGAAGAGACCCATTGCTAATAGACACCAAAAATGTTAATGGTGTGTTTCCATCCATGTGGTGGGATGTCAATCTCACATGTATAAGTCCTATTACCTATTAGTAAAGTAATAAAAATTTAGATACAACATTATTCTCAGAGGTCGTCGTCATATCGTGCACAATCGGACATCTGGCCAAGTGGGGAAGGAACAAAGACGCCGGGAAATGGAATTTTCAAGTAGAGAATACTCAGGTCTGAGCTACAGGTGGATTAGTTTCGTAGCTTTAACTCTGTGACATTTTTGATTGTCATCAACGAAGTAGTTTCGTTTGGTTACTTTGAACCTAGTTTTGTTAATTATAATTAATTTTTTTTTATATGTATAGATAATTATCTATACATATAATAAAATCGTAGGAAAGTCAAAACTCTATATTGAATATTTTTTTTAAAAGAATACTTGAGGCGTGATCTACAATCGATATCGAAGCCAAAAATATAGTTTTTAGAATTTTTGTCTGTCCGTCTGTCCGTCTGTCCGTCCGTCTGTCCGTCTGTCCGTCTGTCCGTCTGTCCGTCTGTCCGTCTGTCCGTCTGTCCGTCTGTCCGTCCGTCTGTCCGTCCGTCTGTCCGTCTGTCCGTCTGTCCGTCCGTCCGTCTGTCCGTCCGTCCGTCCGTCCGTCCGTCCGTCCGTCCGTTTGTATGTTTGTCTGTATGTCTGTCTGTTTGTCTGTTTGTCTGTATGTATGTCCGGGCTAAACTCAAAAAGTACTGCATGGATTTACTTCAAATTTTGCATGAATATTACCAACAGGTCGGGTCAACATATAGGCTACATATTATCACGCTATCACCTAGCGGCCAGATGCTGTGCGGAGTAAACGAAGTCCGCGCGGACAAAATCGCTGGCAACAGCTAGTGTTGAATAAAAACGTAAAAATATTGATCATGTTCGTGATATAATATACGAGTATAGACTGTATATATATCACGAATAATATAATATTATACACGTGATATAATATACAGTCATTGATATTGACACTTCCTGAAACTCCATTTTTGTTATAATACTAGCTGTTGCCCACGACTTCGTCCGCGCGGACTTCGTTTATTCCGCACAGCTCCTACCACGTAGGTGATAGCGTGATAATATGTAGCCTATATGTTGACCCGATTTATTAGTAATATTCATACAAAATTTGAAGTAAATCCATGCAGTACTTTTTGAGTTTACCCCGAGAGACATACATACAGACAAACAGACAAACAAACAAAAATTCTAAAAACTATATTTTTGGCTTCGATGTCAATTGTAGATCACGCCCCAAGTATTCTTTAAAAAAATATTCAATGTACAGTTTTTGACTTTCCTACGATTTTATTATATGTATAGATTTTATATAAAAAAAGCACTTATACTTCACAAAAATTAAAATTAGTAATTAATAATATTATTTAACCAGTTTTGCTTTTATAAGTATTATCAGTGCAATAACAATTTATAACTTAATACGAAAAAAATTGTTTTAAGTCTTGTTTTAAGTCTTTTATTTGCGTGATCAAGTTATATCGTTATGTACCTTTTTTTTCAATATTGACCAAGCCATTGATAATAATACAGGCAAAACTTTTCAAAATTATGAAGTTAATGTAAATGAGCCATCATAAGGATATTTTTTAGAAATGTGAAAATAAAATTGAATATAGGGACAGATAGAAGATTTATTAGAAAATTTTCCGAACGGATAAGACTAAGGGACCTTCAAGAAAAGGGCCTACCACCGACCACACAGCCCATAGACACCTAATAATAGACGAATGACTTGTGTCAACACATCTGACTTATAGTTCCGATGTAAATGTCCACGCGCCAATGAGTAGTGATTGAGTAATCAGTATCGACCAATCGGATGCTCTGTACATTACTATCTTTCACTGTGGCCTTGAGTTAACCAATCACGGCGTTGCAACCCCACTTCGTCTTACCTCAGCTAGTTGCCAGAATGCATTCAATACGGAAAATCAAACGTTAGCCGTCTATAGGCTGTGTGGTCGGTGGAGCCTACTCATTCTTAAATGGCCGGCAACGCAACTATAAGACCCCTGGTAGCGTAGTTGCCCATGAGTGGCGATAATTACTTACCATCAGGTGAGTCTCCTGTCCGTTTGCTCTCTCTTCTTTAAAAAAAATAATTAAATATTAGTATTGATTACTGAAGAAGGTGAAGGCATTAATATTCCCAGGTAATGCATTCTTTCAATATCTTGTAAGGGAACAAAGGGCTATTTACTGTATTTAGAACCTTCTAGGAATAATATCATTTGGCGAATTATTGTTCATCGCACGTACAAAGATAATGTACACGTCGTACATAATGACGGGGAGAAAATTAAACCAATGACGGGGAGAAAATTAAACCAATGCATGTTTGTTTTTATAACAAGAAATGGATATTCTATCTGTATTAATCTCTACTAATATAATTATAAGGAGGTAAGATTTGATCGTTTGTTTGTTTGCTTGTAATCAGTAATGGGTAAATTCAAAAACTACTGGACCTATTTGAAAAAACCGTGTTGGTCTGAGCTCTCTTTGAAAAATAGACCAACTATCCTTCAGACAGTTTTGGCTATACGTGACACTATCATCATGACTACTAGGTGGTAGAGTTTTGCAACGTCACGTCTGGGTATATGATAGCACTGCTTTACCCTTTGAGTATATATATCTAAGGCTTTACCTATTCTTGCCGCATTAGCGTCAGTCTGGAGGGTATATTTGGTTGACTTATATATGGCATTGCCATTCCACCACACGGATAACAACTCACTATTAACATCTATGGTGTCTATTGACGATGGCGTCTGTTTCAGCATAGCTATCAGCTTGTTTGTTATATAATGATGTAAAAAAACACTAATATTATGAAGAAGTAAGATTAGATTGTTTCTTTGTAATGAATGAATGAAAACTAGACCTATTTTAAAAATTCTTTCAAATATTTTATATTTTAAAACTTAAAATATTTTGTGTTGGTGAAACAATGAAATTACTTACGCTGATAAATTTTTCTTTAAATCAGTCCTATTACATCGCTTTTTGACAAAGGCTGCTTTTTTACTCGATGGAGTAAAAGAAGTCAAAAATAAGCAGCATCTATACATATAATAAAATCGTAGGAAAGTCAAAACTGTACATTGAATATTTTTTTAAAAGAATACTTGGGACGTGATCAACAAAGCCAAAAATATAGTTTTTAGAATTTTTGTATGTTTGTCTGTTTGTCTGTATGTATGTCCGGGATAATCTCAAAAAGTACTGCATGGATTTACTTCAATACTAACAGGTCGGGTCAACATATAGGCTACATATCGCTATCGCCTAAGGGGGAGCTGTGCGGAGTAAACGAAGTCCGCGCGGACGAAGTCGTGGGCAACAGCTAGTATTGTATAAGCCTTGTTATATCATATTAAGACTTGTACAATTTCGCTTATTTCAGTAAGTAAACTTAAACTTAGTCGGTTAAATTTAATAGCAGAGTAAACCGCAAACAGATGAGATCTTTGGCTCACATATATATGTAGTTACTTAACTTGAGCCAATGGAACTCTACTTTAAGTACACATTACATATTTACATATTATACCATAATTTGACATCAATATTTGATTTATATTTAATGTCAATGATTTTAAACATTTTTTTTGTTTTACGTTACTATAGCAAAGATTATTAAACATTATGTCAATGACAAATGTCGATTGTTGTAGAATAGAATAAATATATTTTACTAGCTGTTGCCCGCGACTTCGTCCGCGCGGTCTTTGTTTAGTCCGTTACTACTGGTCGTAGCAAGATGTTATATAGCTTATAACCTTCCTCGATAAACAGACTATCCAACTCAAAAAGAATTATTCAAATCGGTGCAGCAATTTTCGAGATTACCGCGTACAACCAAACAAACAAACTCTACAATTTTATAATATTAGGATAGATTTGCATGAAAATGGGTTACAGTTAATAGGTGTTAAAATTTTTTTAGATCGCCATATTCTACTGGCAAATATATAATTTCGGTGTGCAAATACATATTATAATCTAATTAATCTTAATTTTTAAATTTAAGCTCATAAATTATCTTAAAAATTTACTTACAACTAAATTCATAAAATTAGTATAAGAAAAATGTCCCATTTCATTTTATTAATAATTTATACCTGTCAACGGATCTTTAATTATATTTTTATTCAGAAACATATTATTAAAAAATATTAAGTTCATGAAATATTAAAATGTTGTATAAAAAGAATAAAAAGAACATCATCTTTATATCGTATTATTATTTCACATTTGATTATTTAATTATTTAATGTCATCTTTTATATTTAAAAAGGTTTAAGAATAATATTAAGTCACATTTAAAATTTTGGGAACATATAATTTCTATAATTACATATATCTTGTTATATTTTGTGACCAGCTGAATTAAGCATAAACAATCAGCATAATTTTCCATATGATCAGCTGAAAATATTGGGCTAAAAATAGATTTTTTGAAGTTCCTGTTTTATTTTTACATATACATATTGTTATCTCCAGCCTTCTTATTGTTAACGTAATTATTTATTAATTATAATGTTTTATTTGAATTTAATTTTTGTTCTATTTTATTTTAATAATACTTAATAATAGTTATTTGTGTTTGCTTAATTTTGTTACTTTTTAATTGTTTTTTTTTGTTAAATTAATGTTAGATGATTCTTATGACAGTGACCACAGGGTTAGCAGGAGGCCACGACTTTCACTGGTTCTCCAAACGGGAGTTCCTTCTCGACAGGTATGTGAATCATGGTCGAAACCGTCGGTCCAGCACTTGGCGTTCTCTCGAGGCTTTCCTCAAGTGTAACAACTGTGACATCTCAAGAACAGTATTGGGCTAAAATGTGCAGGCGATATGGAAGGTATATACATGATTTAGGTTTAGTAATATTGTCTTTGACATATAGCTAACCTGGTAGAATATTTAGTCCGTTTTTCCAGTCGCCTCTGATCTTGGATAAGGGTGTTCACTCTCTAATAAGTCATGTCGTAAAATTTTAGTCACTTTTTTGCTACACCAGATTTGACACTACACTTAAATTCCCAGAATATCCATAAATTATAATAATGTATTTAAAAATCAATTAATTGATAATAAAACATTGTGAAAATTTGGTATGTAGTACGCATGTACAGGAACCCTATTGCGAACGACGTGACAACCTTACAAATGTATGTGCATATATTAATGTTCAGTAGAGTATAATGAGCGCTAAAATGTACATGCTATTAAAGGAATGTGTCTATTATTTACGCGCGGTTAGTACATTACGTGTGTGCTATGCTTAAATTCCTAGAACTATAAAGAGTATTCACGGATTAAACTGGATACGCCTTTCAAGGCAATTTCATAGGACGTCAATGTCGCTTGCATTTACACAGAGAAATAGAGTTATAATACTTACCGATGAAATAAAATCACTTCAGGAGTATTCCTTAAGCTTTAGGTTTTTACTTGATACGATAAAATAGCGCAATATAATATTATTTCTATTTTTTTACGATGTAATATATTGACAAAATGAATGCCTTTAACATTTATATACCTGGGCTCATATGAGCGGCTACGCATTTTACGCCCAATGTCGTATCTATTAGTATTTGTGTGGTATGGGGGAGTATTTAAAAGCCAATTATTTAGTATTTAATCGTCGTAGAGATGTAATAAAAGAGCACAAGTTTACCACTGGTTACCTTGCATACTGGAAAGATAATGAGACGCGCTGACGCTATTGCAAGTGAAAAAGTAAGCCGGTGATACTAAGCTCTATCACCTCTTACAAACGATTAGAGTATAGTTTTTCTTTTCCAAATCATAACAAAGAATTTCAATCATATTTTTAAACAGATGTGTTGCTTTGCTGTAATTTCCAAAATATCTACAACCACCTTCTACATCACTATCTATATACATATAATAAAATCGTAGGAATGTCAACGTATGTCCGGGGTAAACTCAAAAAGTACTGCATGGATTTACTTCAAATTTTGCATGAATATTACTTTATAGCTCGGGCCTATAAGTAATATTCATGCATATATATGTATATATATATATATATATATATATATATATATATATATATATATATATATATATATATATATATATATATATATATATATATATATATATATATATATATATATATATATATATATATATATATATATATATATATATATATATATATATATATATATATATGCATATATATGTATGTGTATATATATAGGCTTCATATTATCACGCTATCATGCGGAGTAAACGAAGTCCAAGTCGCGAGCAGTTTTTTCGACGGATGTTTTGCTTCACTTAAATTCCAGTAAATTATAAAAAAGTATTTAATAGTTTGTTAATTGGTAGCAAAACATCGTAAACATTCGGCATGTAGTACGCATGTACAGGAACTCTATTGCCAACGGCGTGACGACCTTACAAATGTATGTGCATATATTACTGTTCAGTAGAGAATAATGAGCGCTAAAATGTACATGCTATTAAATAAACACGTATGTCTATATCATTTGTTTAATTATTATTAAGTCTTTAGGTAGTGACACATATTTTTATAGATTCTCGTGTAATTTATTACACTTCCACTTGACTAGTTTATAAAGTATGATCTAAACTAATTAAATTATATTTTATAAATTATTTACTTCTTTCTTTTTAATTCGTTTATCTATGAAATTACAAAATAATAAAAGATTTATTTGGTAACAAATATTTTCTTATTTATTTATTTGTAACTTTTTTATGTCACTTTTTAGCACAAAAAGTGTTAGCTGAAAGCTGATTTAAAAAAACCCTATTGAAAAGTAGACGAAGTACTAATGAATTAGTCCTCTTTTCAAGCGATAATCCAAAAAAAGAGGTTCTCAATTTGGATGTCTAAATTTTCTGTGTGTGTTATAGTGCATAATTTCATCTATGATAAATAGATTTTCATATATTTTTTTTTGTATCGAAGAATATATTTTTCATTTGGTCTCAATTAGTATGGGGTAGTTTGGTTCAAGATGAAATATATAGGAAGCTTTCAGTTGGTTATAGCAGTTTCATTTCTTTAGATTGCAAAAGAGCACATGGCCCTCCTGATGGAAAGAGAAATTAACGCCTATAGACGCTAAACATGTTAATGGGGCGTTGCTATTCATGTGGAGGGATGGCAGTGCCATAAGCCTACTGGCTACCTAACCCTTCAACCGGAACACGACAATGACAAGCATTGACGTTATTACGTAAAGAATAGGTAAGGCGGTGGTACAAGACCCGGGCAAGACAATGCATTCTACTACCTCGTAGCGGTGATGGTAGGGTCTAGTTTGACAGATATAGACAGTCTATTATTTAAAGGTGGCTCGGACCCTCTCGTTAAAATTATATTTATAATTATTTATATACTACATAGGCCAAACCATGAACTTTTACAGCAATTGTTATCATTTTATCATCTCAATATTTAATAATAATTATGATTAACATTTGTTTCGAGTAACCAGACTCATACTTATTAAATGCTGTTACAAACGTCATGTCCACAATAACCTAGTAATTAATAATACAGATGAATATTGTAATAACTGTTATAGTTTAATAGTGTTTAAAACCCCGAGATTCGAAAAGGTATAAAGTATTAACAAAATTTAAATAATAAGCAATTTTCAAAGTCACACCAAAATTTTACTGCTATATAAAATAATCAAAGTCATAATAAAGCTTTTACTGCTGAAACATAAGAATGGCTAACTTGTATGAGAAAAAATAAAATAAAAATCAAGGCAGCATATTTCTCTACAACTATCACAAGTCTACAAGCACAATCAAGAAAAATTAAATAGACAAGGTAAAAGATAAGATAAAGTGCCTTTAACTGTTTTACGTATTTACTTGTAAAAATAGTAGCAACACGTAGGTGTTGGCAGAGTGAACCGGATATCTATAAGACGTTCCATTCAACACGATAGATAGGATCGTCGGTGAGCCAGACCGAAAACTTTACGTGTACATGAAAAGCATGGGAATGTTAGAACACCTCAATAGACTCCTGCCTAAAGCAGTTTATATTTTCGAAAAAAAATTATCGAAAATACCTATATATCACTGGCTCGATCCGTGGATTAAACCCGATACCTCATAATTATCCGAATAGCCTAACCACTTTTTCACGTATACAACTACTTACGTAGTACAGAAGTGTTTTCAAAAGCAGGCTTGTAGTTTTAGATCATTTGAGGCACATGTGACGTTTTCCCTAATTTAATGTTTAAAATAAATATTAGTATGTAAAGAAAATTTATTAATAAGTATTAATTATGATTATCTCTATTAAATTTATCGTTATCTGTAATTAAAATCATGTTAAGATTACCAGATATAAAAATTGTTGAATTTGTAGTCTGTTGGCGTGAACGCCATCTACAACGCTGTTTGGAAAACGAATTGGCGCCGGCGGGCGCGCCGACAGCCTACGAATTCATTTTTTGATTCATTCCCGCGCTGCGCTTGGTATAGATCGGTCAGTTCTTACTTGGTATTGTAGAATCGACGTATAGGAAAATATATAATCAGAATTTATTGTAATATTGTGTTATTAGTATTAATTACCATTTATTCATAAAGTTTTAAAGACACACAGATTTGTTTTATTGCCTTCATTAAATTTTACACACAGAAATTGTTATGATAACACCACTAGACTTGGATTTTCGAAACAAAAAACGACAAACCTAACAAAACATTTACCCAACCCGGAGATCGAATCCCGGTACTTACGATCATTTAAATAGGCCAACCCTAATCTAACAGATTCTAATGTAATTCTAATCCTAAAATTCAATTATGGATCTATAAATCTTGTCAGTGGACACAATTTTGCAACAAAGCACTAAATGACGATAATTTTAAAAAGATTATAGATACATACCACATTTTACATAAGCAAAATATAAATTAATAAGAATTCAAAATATTTTGTCTTTTGTGATTATAAAACGCGATTATCTTTTACCAAGTGAAATCCATCCATTATTTACATTTCGTGTTATAAAATATCGAATTAAAGTTTTTGAAAAAGAGAATAAAAATTCAAAATATTTTAGGATGCGTCATTTTAAGCCCACCGCCCCGATAGGCTTCCTGCCGATCATGAATACATCGCACGATACTTCAGCAGTTTTTATACGACGAACGTATTCCTTACTCAGGTGCAAATATGTGATATTCACTTCAATTACTGTCACACGGAATGATAAATTGCATTATTGACAGCATTCTTCATATTCAGCGTTTAAGAAAAATAAAATACGATGATAAAAAATAAAGTCCCATCTCAATCAAAATGGCTTTTAGGCAGTCTACAGACGAGTGACCATTTATATTCTATGATATCTAATATACAAAATTCTCGTGTCGCGGTGTTTGTAGTTAAACTTTTTCGAAACGGCTTGACCGATTCTTATGAAATTTTGTGTGCATATCGGGTAGGTCTGAGAATCGAATATCTTTCAGCCGCCTAAATGTTAAGGGTACAAGCCCTACCGACCCTATTTTTTTTATTTTTTAGATAATTTTTTGTTTTTATTTTTTTATGATACAGCATTAAAAATACATACAATTCTAAATTTTCGACCCTCTACGATAAACCCCTATTATTTAACTTATTAATTTATATGTATTTATATATAAAATTTTGTAAATGGTGAATATTTGGTAAATTATAAAAAAAAACACAAATATGAAACTTGTAATTATAAAAATAACTTTGTAATATAAAATCATCCTTGTGCATTTATAACAAGAATATAAAATAGAGAAAAAAAGACCAGCCCGCTGAGTTTCTTCCGCCGGATCTTCTCAGTGTGTGGCCGCGTTCCGATCCGGTAGTAATTCTAAAAAATCGATAGAATTTTTAGTTTTAAATGTAATATTATATAATGATATTTTTTTAAATATTTGCACACCATATATTTATTTTTAACAACTTGTAACACCCATATTCTTGCAAATAAATATTTTCTTTCTTTCTTTCTATGGCAAAACAACGTTTGCCGGGTCAGCTAGTTTTTTATATTATTAGATAGCAACCAAGAAGATGGTTTTCCTGATGGAAAGAGAAACTATCACATAAAGATGTTAATGGTGCGTGGCTATCTGTATAGCGGGATGGCAATTCCAATTGTATAAGTAATATTGTCGCGTTACCCTCCAAACTGGAACTCGGCAAAGTCAAGAATTGACGCTATTTCAAGAATAGTTTTTTTTATATAATTAGATAGCAAACAAGCAGATCTTATGGATCCTGATGGAAAGAGTAGACCGTTGCCTATAGACATCAAAGATGTTAATAGAAATTCATGTAAAATTTTTTTTTATATCATAAGATAGCAAACAAGCAGATGGGTCTCCTGATGGAAAGAGTCAACCATCGCCTATAAACACCAAAGATGTTAATGGTGCGTTGCTATCTTATGACGAGGTCTAATGCCACATGCATAAGTTTACCGACTAACTTACCCTCCAAACCGGAACACGACAGCGACAAGCACTGACGCTATTGCGGCAGGAATAGGTAAGGCGGTGGTACCAGACCCGGTCGAGCCGATGCAGAACTCTACCACCTAGTACTATAAAGACTTATTCTATCCGATATAATCCATATCATCTTATCTGAATCCTATTATCTTACTTATTTCCTTTTATATTTCAATTTTTATTTTTATTTTCATTCGTTTACTATTTAGATACAGTGATTTAATATGACATGAAGTAACTGTATAGTATTTAATAATCTAATCTTATTCTGTAATTCAATTAAGTATAATAATAATTTCATCGCCTCTGTGGTCTAGTGGTCCAGCGCTGGCGTCGACCACGTGAGGTCCCAGGTTCGATTCCCGGGTCGGGCACATAAAAAAAAGTATTTTTCAGTTTTCTGAGAAACACAAAGTTGCCCGGGATTGGAAAGTGCCCGGTTGGCGATAGGCTTGCCACCTATCACATTTGTGGGACGAAGTATCTTCGGCTAATCGTGGGTGCACTTGTTGTACCTCTGCCTACCCCTTCGGGGATATGGGCGTAAAGATACAATAATAATAAAATGTTATTGAATTTTAATTCAGTAATTAAATCAAACTTAAGCGCTATGAATAAAAATCTATACATATTATTTCATAATTATGGTTATCGCAAAATACAGACGCGACGCTTAGTTTTGGAACTTCTGTTATATTCTTTAAATTGAATCAATGGTGCAATGCTATCTTGTGGCGAGGTCTAATGTCACGTGCATATGTTTACCGGCTACCTTACCCTCTGACATTGACACTATTGCAGTAGGAGTAGGTAAAGCGATGGTGGTGGTGGACAATGCAGAACTCTACCACCTAGTAGCCACCATAGAAGTGACTCGCATAGTCAATCGGTTGCTTTTTACGATCTGCTTGGCAGAACGGCAGTTGGTCTATTCTTTAAAGGAGTCAGGGAACAACACGGGGATAGACATGGAGGCGGTACTAAATACGAGGACGTCGTGGACTACATCAGTAAGAAGACGTCTCTCCACTTGAGGGTCGAGCGTCTGCAGTCTCGCCACAAGGTCAACTTTAGTTCTTTTGTGGTGAGAGTACCGACGCATCTTCTGTCGACCTTTGAGGTGGGGGAATTCTGGCCGACTGGTGTGGTCTACCGAAGGTTCCGGGGGAGACTTCGAAATGAAGTGCGTGTTACGTCGCCGGCAATACGTGACAAAGTGTAGTTTTTAAGTATATTATATTAATATGTATGTTAGTCTATAAGGTATTTATAATATGGGCCATGTTGCCTGAATTAAATGATTATTATTATTATTATTATTAAATACCCGATCGAGACTTTATGGAAGTCTACCACTTAGTAGTCATGATGGTAGTGACACGTATAGCCAATCGGTCACCTTTTACGACCTGCCTGGCAGAACGGCAGTTAGTCTATTCTTCCAAGAGGGCCTGGACCAACATGGAAAGTATAGAATACTTTTTCTCTATACATTTATACAAATAAATAAAATTGGAGTGTCTGTTTGTAATATTAAAATAACCGCTTTTTACTAAATTCATAGAGATGTATACACGGTACATATACCAAAATGACATTTTTTACAATTTTTGTCTTCCTGTCTGTTTGTTCCGGCTAATCTCTGGAACGGCTGGGCTGATTTTGACGGGACTTTTACTGGAAGATAGCTGATGTGATAGGGAATAACTTAGGCTAATTTTTTTTTCGAAATTTTCACACGCGGACGAAGTCGCAAGCTCAGCTAGTTATTGATATAAAACATTTAATGCGGCGGGAGAGACTACCAGTTGCCTGGCGAAATATCGCCAAGTAGGTATATACAACTGCATCTCTTTAGTTTCTCATTTGATCGTTCCATCTTTTGAACTACAATAGACGAACTATAGATAGATTTATTTATTTATATTTTGCACATATACATTTGCACAGGTAGACTAAAGAACATTTTCTGCCAGTCATAACTTATGCATGTGGCATTAGACCTCGCCACAAGATAGCAACGCACCATTAACTTCTTTGGTGTCTATAGGCGATGGTTGACTCTTTCCATCGGGAGACCCATTTGCTTGTTTGCTATATATTGTGTGTGGCCGCGTTTCCGATCGGTAGTAACTCAAAAAATGTTGACTCGTCAAAAGTGCCTGTAAAGGATAATTTGAATAAAAATTTTTTGACTTTGACTTTGACTTATCTTATGATATAAAAAAGTCAACCTCAAAAGTGAACAGAGGAGGCGCAAGGGGTGCACATAGACAGAGATAAATCAATAACTCGCTCAATTATTAATAATAATAAATATCTCTGAACAATTTAACACGAATTGATCTAATCCCAAAGTAATCAAACTATTTGCTTGTGTTATGGGTGTTAGTCAACGATATTAATACATAAAAATACATATATAAATACACAAATACATTTAATAAACACCCAAACTCAGAAATACAAACATCTATAATCATCATATAAATGCCAACCCCTGTCGGGAGTCGATCCCGAGTCCCATTGATTACGTAGTCATGGTTGCTAACCACTCAACCAATGGGGCAATCGCCACGGTGGTTAATTAAGTACATTAAACACATAAATTATCTTAAAATAAAAGTGATACAAGAAAACACATTATTGAAATCTATATTTATATAGGACTAGCTGACCCGGCAAACGTTGTTCTGCCTTTTTAACTTCTCTTATTTTTTTCTATATTTTCTCAGCTTTTAAACTTTCCCTGGACTTCAACAATTAATTCAAAACCAAAATTAGCCAAATCAGTTCAGCCGTTCTCAAGTTTAAGCGAGACTAATGAACAGCAATTGATTTTTATATATATAGATATAGATAATGTTATGAAAATAATAAATTTACACATATTGAATTTACAGGAATACAAATGAATAGGTACTTGAATATATAAGAATATAATACATAGACAAATTGTGTATTGTACATTTTGTCATGACTTGCATTATTTTTTTACTCTTGACCAAGGCAGTAAATAAAAAATGAGAGATATAAAATCGACTGTGTCGATTTCAATTCACAAAACAGCGATAATAGTCGTTTTGCCAAAAAATGATAATCTATTGGACGGTCTTTTTCTTTACCTAGATCTTGGCCATCTTCCAATTCAACGAATTAGTGGCTCCAAGCTTGGACTTTATCTTTCTTACTGCAATTGCCACTTAACAATTTAATCCTATTGGAATTATATTGTCTTTGTTACTATAGGCATATTATTTAACATACTTTATAATTATACCTTACCTTACATTACTTTTCGATCGCCCCGTTGGTCGAGTGGTAAGCGAGCCTGACTACGCAGTCGACAGGGCTCGACGGGGACAAGCATTTATGTGATGAGCATAAATGTTTCTATTTCCGGGTTCGGGAGTTTATTAAATATTAATAAATGAATAAATAAATAAATATATACATATTGCCACTTTTTTTTATTTCATAAGATAGCAAACAAGCAGATGGGTCTCCTGATGGAAGTAGTCAACCATCGCCTATAGACACCAAAGATGTTAATGGTGTGTTGCTATCTTGTGGCGAGGTCTAATACCACATGCATAAGTTTGCCGGCTACCTTACCCTCCAAACCGGAACACGACAGCGACAAGCACTGACGCTATTGCGGCAGGAATAGGTAAGGCGGTGGTACCAGACCCGGGCGAGACAATGCAGAACTCTACCACCTAGTAGCCACGATGGTAGTGACTCGATAGCCAATCGGTCGCCTTTTACGACCTGCCTGGCAGAACGGCAGTTGGCATATTCTTCAAAGGAGGCCGGGACCAACACGGCGAAAAATTAACGGCGAATTAATTTTTAAACATTCGATACGATAAAACAGTACCTACAACAACATGGTTTATTTCTATTTTTTTTTTTTCAATATAATATAACCTACAAATATATGACATTTTTGACAGTGATAGGAGCGTTTGCTGATATGCGTGGTGACACGTTTCCTTCCCAATGGCGTATCAATTAGTATTTATGTGTAATATAACTCTGTTTTTCTGTGTGTGATTGCACGCTACACTTACAAACTAAGAAATTGTCATGAGTGACGTGTCCATTAAATCCATGGGCATATCCAAAGTATGGATTCTATACTAAAATAACGTCACATAATCCCGGGAAATTGTACCAATAACTATTCCGATCTATTCATTAGATAGCAAACAAGATGGCTCTTGGTATAAAAACAGCACGAACTCGAACAGAAGGTATTTTTTTCAGAACACCAAATAATTTATCCCGAAGACAATATTTATGACAACACAAAAACCGAGGCGGAATCTCCATTTTGAATAATGTATTGGAAAATTGGTACGACAATTAATTTACCGCACTTTGTTTGCCTGGTCAACAATAAAACGATTTTTAAAAGGGCAAAGGAATGATTTATATGTTCTCCTACATTATGTTCCGAAACTGGGCTTATTGCTGGCTTCTATAAATAATGTCATATGCAGATATGGATTTACGGTCCATTAATATTTGCTATCGAATTTTTATTTGAACAATTCAAATAGCGTGTAAAATCCACACTAGACCTTTGGATATAGGTCTTGTTTTTATACGAACATGCCACCCACATGTTGATCCAAATCCCCTTTTGATGAATATATTAAGTACTAGTCTTAAACGTTTCTATTGCCACCCCCCCCCCCCCCGCCCCCTCCCTTCCCCGGATATATATATTGGTATATTTAGACCGCCCCGTTGGTCGAGTGGTTAGCGACCCTGACTACGCAATCGACGAGGCTCGGGTTTGATTCCCGCCGGGGACAAGTATACGTGTGATCAGCATAAATGTTTGTATTTCCGGGTTCTGTTGTTTATTAAATATATTCTTGTATTTATATATGTATCTCTATGTATTAGTATCGTTGACTAATACCCACAACACAAGCAAATAATTTGCTTACTTTGGGGTTAGATCAGTAAGTGTAATTTGTCCCATGAATATTTATTTATTTATTATTTATTATATAGGTCCTGTTTTGATTCGAAAATGCCCCGTGTTGATCGAAGTCCCCTTTTGATGAATATATTAAGTCCTAGTCTTAGACTTTTTGATATAAGTACTGTTTGTGTACAAACACGACACATGTTGATCCAAGTCCCCTTTTGATACTTATAAAGTCCTAGTCTTAGCCTTTTTGATATAGGTACTGTTTGTATAGAAACACGACACATGTTGATCCAAGTCCCCTTTTGAAAGAAAGAAAGAAGAAAGAAAATATTTATTGGCAAGAATATGGGTGTAACAAGTTGTTAAAAATAAATTAAGTTTCCGACATATTCTACCAATATATGGTGTGCAAATATTTAAAAAAAATATAATTATATAATATTACATTTAAAACTATAAATTGTATCGATTTTTCAGAATTACTACCGGATCGGAACGCGGCCACACACTGAGAAGATCCGGCGGAAGAAACTCAGCGGGCTGGTCTTTTTTCTCTAATTTATGTTCTTGTTATAAATATACAAGGATGATTCCATATTACAAAGTTATTTTTATAATTACAAGTTTCATATTTTGAGTAATTATTTTTTTTTTTATAATTTACACATAATGTTCACCATTTACAAAATTTTTACTACATTGAAATTTTTTTAAGGACAATTCAACAAACTTATATTTCTATCCATTAACATTTAATTTTATCGGCTAAAAATTCTTTAATATCATAATAAGTTTTATCTAACAGCAAATCAAACAACTTTTTGCGAAATTTATTTATAGGCAATGATTTAAGACTATCAGGAATATGATTGTATATAATAATAGACATACAATACACATTTGTTGATCGAAGTCCCCTTTTGATGAATATATTAAGTCCTAGTCTTAGACTTTTTGATATAGGTACTGTTTGTATACAAACACAACACATGTTGATCTAAGTCCCCTTTTGATGAATATATTAAGTACTAATCTTAGATTTTTAGATATAGATCCTGTTTTTATACAAACACGCTACGTGTTGATCCAAATCTCCTATTTATGAATATATTTACTGGTCTTAGACTATTCGATATAAGTCCTGTTTTTATTCGAAAACGCCCTGTTTTGTCCAAAGTCCCCATTTGATGAATATTTTAAATCCTAGTCTTAGACTTTTCGAAATAGGTCCTGTTTTTATACGAACACGCTACATGTTGATCTGAGTCCCTTTTTGATGAATATATTAAGTACTAGTCTTAGACTTTTCAATGTAGTGCTCGTGTTAATACGCCTCGTGTTGACCCAAGCTCCCTTTTGATGAATATATTAAATTTTATTAGTCCAAACTAGGTTATAATCACGTGTACTTTAATTTCACAACAAATATAGACAAATAATTTTGAATTAATCGACCGGTTTATAGCATCTTCAGGACGTATTATTATATTAATAGTAATAGTATATAATATTATATAATAACAATAGAATTTCACCAAGTACCGACAATTGAAAGTGTAAAATCTATTAAAATGGCAAAGACGGCCAAACTGATCGTCAGTTATAAACAACTAAAGTTTAGATTCATGAAAGTTAACGAACACCTGTGGTTTAACAGTACCTGTAAAAAATAAAAGATAATTCCTATATATATATATATATATATATATATATATATATATATATATATATATATATATATATATATATATATATATATATATATATATATATATATATATATATATATATATATACATATATATATATATATATATATATATATATATATATATATATATATATATATATATATATTGACAATAACTTAATAAGTATAATAACAATGGAATTTCACCAAGTGCCGACGATTGAAAGTGTAAAATCTATTAAGTATTAGTTTTAGACTGTTGAATATATATAGATCCTATTTTTATTGTTAGAAAACGCCTCTTGTTGATCCAAGCCCCCTTTGGATGAATAAGTTTAGTACTAGTCTTAAAATTTAAGATATAGGTCTTATTTTTAATCAAAAACGAACCACGTTTACCACTCATGTGCTTCGGATGAGCTATTAGAAATGCTGGTCCCGGTTAACGGCGAAATAGGCGATAATCTTTGCTATATAAATTGGTAAAATACGGCGATAGGGATCACCACTCATCTCGCTGAACTACAAACCAGTGAATCATCTACAAGCGATGGTTATGTCTTTCCATCAAAGAACCATCATTTTGTTTGTTATCCTATGAAATAAAATGTGGTTCCTATTCTGGAAGGCAAAATTAGAAAAGAGCTTACTCATTCTTAAAAGGCCGGTAACGCAACTGCAAGACCTCTGGTATTGCGGATGTCTGTGGGCGGCGATGATCACTTACCATCAGGTGCACCTCCTGCTCATTTACCCCCTCGTCTATAAAAAAAAATAAAAATAAAAAACGCGATTCGAATATCTAAGTGCGAGTGAACTTGCGGACGAAGGGTTTCGAACCATTATTATCTATAAAAATTGGACAAAATCACGGATGTTGTAGCGGAGCCCGATTTAAATATTTATTTTATTTTAATTAAATTATTTATGTTTAAAGTGAATACATAACTTAATATTTTAAGCGTCTACGAGTTGTCATTATCAATATTGAGAAAAAAATGCAAAAAATTGCGTTCCTTTTAAGGAAGCTAAGAAAGCTTCCCTAAAAATCCATTTTTTTAGGGTATTTATTTTATCGCCTCTGTGGTGTAGAGGTCCAGTTTGGGAATTGACCACATGAGGTCCCGGGTTCGATTCCTAGATCGGGCAATTTAAAAATGCGTTTTTTCAGTTTTCTGATAAAAACAACATCGTCCAGGATTGGAAAGTGCCTGGTTGGCGATAGGCTTGCCACCTATCACATTGTGGGACCAAGTATCTTCAGCTAACCGTGGGTGCATTTGTTGTACCTCTGCCTACTAGTTCGGGGATACAGGCGTGAAGATACTTACTTTTTTATTAATTTTATTCTATTTTTATTAGTTGTTGTTTCGGAAAAACTCAGAAATATATCATCTGTAAAAATTTCAACTGTCTAGCTGTCACAGTTCATTAGATTCAACCTGGCGTCACACACACGGACAACGGAGTTTAAGTAATATTCCGTTCCACTTGTACCCTTTCGGTATGGAACCCTGAAAATATTCTCAAAGCTTAGCAAGAAGTCTGTTTATATAAATTACATTTCATTTATACCAGAAATATATTTGTAACTGTGCCCTGTGTGTGCCCGCGACTTCGTACGTGTGGAAAAGAATCTAAAATTAAAGCAGCGTTCCATATCATATTAGCTATCTGTCAGTGAAAGTCCCGTCAAAATCGGTCCAGGCGTATCAAATATTAGCCGAAACAAACAAACAGACAGACATAATAAAACAAATTGTATTTTGCCATATATAACATGTATATGTGCATATACATTAAGTAAGAAACGGTTATTTTAAAACTCCTTCCTGTTTCATCATAAGACCCTGTAAATCATTTAGTACCAGGGTATTTGTCAAAACAGAACAACTGAGTCCAATCTAAATGGGTTTTTCTTGTTTAGTTTATAACTTACCATGGCCACCTTCGAGTTTAATCGTTAAATCCTAAGTCATGATGAGCATCAAATCCTAGAAATTGTCCAGCATCAAAATGTTTGTCAGTACAAGACAATTGAGCGCTAACTCAATAAACTTACCTTGTTGAGTTTAGAAGTTTATTATCTAAGCATTTTTCATCTGGATGTGAGAAGTTTCTATATTACTTTTTTTAAGCTCCATCTTCAGAGTCTCGTAATAATGAAAAATATCTTATTGTAACGAAACGAACGACTCCAAACTCTACTATCTTAACACTTTCTTTTTACAATAACACTCTAGCAGCTCCATGTTCTATTTCTCGTCATTATGAGTACTAATTAAACTTAGTACTTATAGCAACAAAACCAATGACCCAAAATGTGGTTGCCTCATCAAAACTCTATATCTGAGAGTTCTAGTCCCTATACCCAGGCTACATCATGATATTAGCTGGATAGTACCATAATATTGCATTGTCATTGAAATTACAAAACTTTGCCAAGTTTCAGTACAAATAAATACCATGAAGTCGATAAATATGGTTTGCAATATTTATAAAATCTTTTATTTACATACAAATATTGCTAGTTAGTTAAAAGCTGATATCTTCGAATGAAGATATTGTAGCATCAGGTCTAGGTCACTATGTCATTGCAATATAATTGAAGTAATAAAATACAAAATTTAGCATCGATAAAGCCTTTACAAGTTGCTAAATTCCTTTCATCAAGTGGAAAAGAGATGGTGAGCTTTCAACGGCTTCACAGATTCTGTTGAATTATAGCTAAGAACCATCTCGCAAAACAGGGCTTTCAAGTAAAAAAATCGCAACTAAATCGGACCATCCGCCAGGGCGCTACGATGCACGGACAGATACACAAACACACTTCTGAAACTTATAACAACCTTCGTTTTTGCGTCGGACGCTAAAAATAGTAGTAAAAATTTTAATAAAATAAAGTAAGTATCTATATAATTTCCATTGGTAATAATTTTGTGTTATTCTGATTCCAACCCTGGTTTACTAGTGTATAAAACAAAAGTACTCTTTTGTTTTATTCGCTCATCGCACCGTGCGGCCGGACGCGCGTTTTTCCGCGCCGCAATTCTCGTCGCCGGTAGCTGTGGCATACTTCATTCAGTTTCCTACATTTGTTTTCGCTCGCCGCGCCGCAATTCGCGTCACCGGTCGCGCCGCGCGAGCTGTGGCCGGACCGTAACAGACTAACACGTAGAACACTTTTCAAAAAACTGTGCTAATGCCATTTATAACAAAAATGTGTTCACTATAAGGGTTCCTAGTTCACTTCGGAACCCTAAAAAGAGATAGGAACCAACATTAGGAATATTTTTTGAAAAAAAAAAACTATGCTAATGTCATTTATACCGAAAATGTGTTCACTATTAGGGTTCTAAGTTTATTTCGGAACCCTGAAAAGAGACAGGACATTTGGACAACATTTGGAATATTTTTTAAAAATATTGTCATTTATACCGAAAATATGTTTCTAATGTAAACTTTTATTTTTTAATTTATTTATTTATTTATTTATTTTAAATTAACATAAATCCACAGCTTATTTCACAAAAAATAACTTAAAGTAGTATATAAACTAAACATTAGCCAATTACGGATTTCACTTTGCTTTCCGACATTATATAGTAGTGTTAGTAGTAGACGGGACGGTACGGAAAGAAAATAAACCTATATTATGTATATAAACGCAAAGTCCTTAATTAATTTTTTTTTTATTTTTTTTATATCATAAGATAGCAAACAAGCAGATGGGTTTCCTGATGGGAAGAGTCAACCATCGCCTATAGACACCAAAGATGTTAATGGTGCGTTGCTATCTTGTGGCGAGGTCTAATGCCACATGCATAAGTTTACCGGCTACCTTACCCTCCAAACCGGAACACGACAGCGACAAGCACTGACGCTATTGCGGCAGGAATAGGTAAGGCGGTGGTACCAGACCCGGGCGAGACAATGCAGAACTCTACCACCTAGTAGCCACGATGGTAGTGACTCGATAGCCAATCGATCGCCTTTTACGACCTGCCTGGCAGAACGGCAGTTGGCCTATTCTACAAAGGAGGCCAGGACCAACACGGCGAATTATCAATTACAAACTACAAACTTAAATGAGAAAAGGACAAAAAAAAAACAAACAGCTATCCTAAATCATCATCATATCTTCACGCCAGATCCCTTACGGGGTAGGCAGAGAGAACCGAGTGCCATAGATCACGATCCTTGCAGGCTTGTCTCGCTTCTTCCACATTCATCACTCTCTTCATACACACACGCCGGTTGCGAAGACTCTTGACACCACCTTCGGACAGTACTCGATCAATCTCGTCTTATTTCTGATCAATCTAATAGCTATCCTAAATACGTTAGCTTATGCACACCTATGATTGCATGTGTTTGCGTGTGTGTATGTATGTGCGTGTGCGTATGTATATGTATGCGTGTGTGTATGTGTGTGCGTGTATGAGTGTGTGTTGTGTTTGTGTATATACATATGTATATTCCGGATGTCAGCACGAGTGAGAGTTACGTATAATTTGTTTTAAAAACAGCTTGAGCTTAAACCCACCGCTAAATGTTAAAAGTTTGTTTGATTTACGAGCGGAACGTAAATAAATTGGGTCGTTCCAAATTACAAAACATCACAGATGTTATCTGAAAGGTCTGCTAATAGTTTTTTAATTTTATTCGAGATAGGCTTTAGAAATGAAGATTTACTGCGGTTATGACCCTTTTAAAATGAAATGAATTTATTTCATCAATATCGTTTACATTTAAAGATTCAAAATTTTGGGCGATAAAACTTAACCGAGATGCAGTTTGGCCAAATAAACGCTCGACTCACTTTTACACACACAGTATAATTTTTGGGCAGAGTAACGCTTTCGACAAGGGATAGAATTACAATGAATCGAAAACATGTTATTCCCGCCTATTTATATAGAAAAAAGTATCTTCACGCCCATATCCCCGAAGGGGTAGGCAGACGTACAACAAGTGCACCCACGATTAGCCGAAGATACTTGGTCCCACAAATGTGATAGGTGGCAAGCCTATCGCCAACCGGGCACTTTCCAATCCCGGGCAACTTTGTGTTTCTCAGAAAACTGAAAAAACACTATTTTTTAAAGTGCCCGACCAGGGAATCGAACCCGGGACCTCATGTGGTCAACGCCAACGCTGGACCAATAGACCACAGAGGCGATATATATCATTCTTCGTTTTATATTTTGTCCATTGTTGTTGTGACGTCAACAGGTGCATAACACAAGTGTGCCACACATCTGGCCGGCTAGTACTTGTCGTTAAGTGCGGTTGCTAACACGTATTTTTTTCGTATTATTTTTTTGATGGCTCTGGGGTGAACAAGCAGATGGGTCTCCTGATGGAAAGAGTCAACCATCGCCTATAGACACCAAAGATGTTAATGGTGCATTGCTATCTTGTGGCGAGGTCTAATGCCACATGCATAAGTTTACCCGCTACCTTACCCTCCAAACCGAAACACGACAGCGACAAGCATTGACGCTATTGCGGCAGGAATAGGTAAGGCGGTGGTACCAAACCCGGGCGAGACAATGCAGAATTCTACCACCTTGTAGTCACAATGGTAGTGACTCGCATAGCCAATCGGTCCCCTTTTATGACCTACCTGGCAGAACGGCAGTTGGTCTATTCTTCAAAGGAGCCCGGAACCAACACGGGCTAAAGTCTAAAGGGGGTGTACCCCCCTTTGAAAGGCTAGATCGTCTGCCATTATGTCAGTCAGTTCGTTAAGGGTAAACAAGGGGCTATATATGTCACTATCATAGTAACTACTAGGAGGTAGAGTTTTGCAACGTCTTGCCCGAGTCTCGGTACCACCGCCCTACCTATTCCTGCCAGAATAGCAGCAATGCTTATGACTGACTTGTTCTTGAAAGATAAGGTAGACCATTGACTTATACTTGTTACACCCCGCCACACGTATAGCAACGCACCATTACCATCTTCGGTGTGTGTAGCCTTTAAGCAATTTTGACCTATTTACTACTGCAAGAAGAATTAAGTAGGCCATGTTGGCAGGTCCTCAACTACCTGAACTAACATGTTACAATAGCAATCAGGCTTAACCTGATTGTAAGCGTCTTATTTCTTAGCATTTTTTTTTACTTTTACCATTACGCTATCTCCTGCTGAAGAAGGAGGGAAAATGGATATTTTCCTACTCCTCCTATATATTTCTCATTAATTTAATTGCGGATTCCAAGACAGGTTACCTTTTATCCAGGACAACCTGAGCTCACAACTCAGTGGTTATCAGAACGGTTGCTGCTGTTGGTTCTGGCTTACAGACGTTACAGTGATGGGAACGAGAGATTGGCTTATTGCTCCAAAAAAACTGGGAACAAACGTAAACACACAAACTTTCATACACATAATGATATTGGTAATTTATGCTAGAATTACAATGTCCATAATGATAAATCATTTCAATTTGAGCTATTTCGCCTGAAGCAATATTAGCTTTATGAAATATATTAGATTAATTATTAATGCGTGAAAATGGTGGGTTATAGCTAAGGTGACCATACCTCTAGTTTTTAACGGGACTGTCCCGTTTTCAACTTACCAGTCTCTTCAGTATATTGAAGGAACGAAAAAGTTCTCTGCTTTCGGTAAATACGTTTGTTCATGGTTGTTAAATGCAAAAAATTATAAATTATACCCTAGTTTTGGTCGACAATCTCATCTAACTTGACGAATGTACTCAAATATAAACATAGCTTAGACAAATATACTTTATTTTTTAGTGGGGAAACCAAACATTACAAAATATTCGATACTTTTGATAGGTCTAACCGAACATTAATATCTTATTTCGGTTTACTTTATGGTAATAACCATTACCTACAGATATAATTACTGTTATTTATTCTTTATGTAATCAAATTAATGTCCCGTTTCAAGACAAAACAATATGGTTAGTCTAGTTATAGTTGACAAATAACTGCTATTCATATGACAAATAGTATAGGACATGATAGATGGTGGTGATATGTAACCAATAAAAATATAATAAAAGTATCTTCACGCTCGTGTCTCCGAAGAGGGAGGCAGAGGTGCAACTAGTAGACCCACGATTAATCGAAGATACTCACTTAGTCTCACAACGACATAAGCGGTAAGCCTATCGCCACAATCGGGTAATTACTCATATCTAATGCCGGACAACTTTGTTTTTATCAGAAAACTGAAAAAAAAACACATTTTTGATTCGCCCGACCCGGGAACTAAGCCTCATGTGGTCAACACTGACACTAGACTACTAGACCATAGAGTTCTATTTATTTATATTTCTCCTAATTCACATTTCACATAAACCATTCCATTTATATAAGCCAAATTCTATTTAATACATTTGCGTATTCTAACTTGTACAAATGAATTCACAATAAAATTGGACTACAAAACGTTTGTTCTCTTTAATCGAATGCATTGTTGAAAATTGAACACATTTTATACTATATTGTCACATGTGACATTGTGTAGTTTCTAGCGTTAAACAAAATGGTCGACAAAAATATTTGTGAATCATTTTTATGCTATGAACTTGAAATTATGAATAAGAATTATTTATGTCTCAGAATACGTGATAGAGGATAAAATAGCCGGCAGACTTGTGCATGTGGCAGAATAGACAGCAACGCACAATTAACGTCTTTGGTATCTATAGGCGATGGTTGACTCTTTCCATCAGGAGACCCATCTGCTTGTTTGTTATCTTATGATGCAAAAAAGGTATATATAGTTTGTAAGCCCCGTTGGTCGAGTGGTTAGCGACCCTGACTACGCAATAGACGGGGCTCGGGTTCGATCCCCGACGCGGACAAGCATTTGTGTGATGAGCATAAATATTTGTATTACTTAGTTTGGTTGTTTATTAAATATAATCTAGTATTTATATACGTATTTTCATGTACATGTATTAGTGTCGTTGACTAACACCCATAACACAATTAAATAATTTCCTTACTTTGGGGTTAGATCAGTAAGTGTAATTTGTACCGTGAATATTTATTTATTGGAACGAAGTTCCTTATCGCGCGTTGTGAAAGGGGGCTAGACGGAAAAAATTCTTACGAAAAGTTGTCACGACACTTTTTGCTATAGTAAGCTATTGTAAGCTGTGCAGCGTGCGCATGTTTCACTGTCTGTTTCGCTCTCTCTCGCTCTCTCTCTCTCTCTCTCTTATAGAAAGCAAGCCAGACATTTTCATTTCTATTATTTAACTATGGTAGGCTTTACCCTGAAAAATGTATCAAGTCTATGTGTATTGTTTACTATGTATTCAAAATTCCGATCTTACAATGGCTGTTAAAACCGATCAATTAACCTTTTTTTATCAGAACGTGCGTGGCTTGCGCACGAAAACATTAGACTTTTTCAATAATGTATTGGTTAGCGAGTGTGACTTAATATTAATCACGGAAACCTGGCTTTGTAGCGGCATACTGGACACGGAGCTGTGCACAGAACGATACGATTTATTTAGACGGGATAGAGGTTCTCAGCGCCGCGGTGGCGGAGTTATGGCTCTGTGTGCACCGCGCTTGCGGGCTCGTGCCCGACCTGAGTGGAATGTAGAGGATCTTGAATGCCTATGGCTTACGATCCCGGGATGTGCTTTAGGTATCAGCAATAATTTACATGTAGCCGTGGCCTATATTCCACCAAACCGTATGTTAGTTTCTAGATTGGAACATTTTATAGATCGCTTATGTAATATTGTATCACAACACCAAGACGATATCTTTCTGATTGCGGGTGATTTTAACTTACCATGCATAGAATGGTTTTCGGATGGACCTATCTTTCACCGCAATGCTTTAAATGATGTTCAAGAAATTGCCTCCAAATTAGTATACACTTGCTCAGATCTTGGACTCACGCAACGTAATCATATAAAAAATAACCATAATAATATCCTAGATTTGATATTTACAAATTTTACGCTAGACGTAACAATATCTCAAGAGCCACTGGTAAAAGAAGATAGCTTTCATCCTTCCCTAATAGTAATAGCTACTGACCTTATAATACCTGCATTACACGAACAACCTCATAAAAAATACTATTATAATAAAGCAGACTACACGATCATCAATGCCTCATTTGCCTCTGAAGATTGGAAACAAATATTAAAAGTTGGAACAGTTGATGATGCTACGAATACTTTTTATAACATCATCTATCTGACCCGCGATAAATATGTACCCAGCTTCATAAGTAACAAATTAAGCAAATATCCAATTTGGTACCAAAAGTCACTCAAAAAGCTGATTAAAGAAAAAAGTAAATTACATCAAGCATGGAAACGCTACCGGAATCCCAATGACTATGCTGCGTTTTCTCTTTTACGTTCACGAGTGAAAAATATGCAGCGCTTATGCTTTAACAACTACATACAACTAACTCAGCAAAGCATTAAAAGCAACCCAAAGCTACTTTGGTCCTACATTAAATCAAAGCGCTCTGGTTTTGCAAATTACCCCAAGCAAATGAATTACAAAGGCGACACTATTACAGATGCAGATCAAATTGTCGAAGCTTTTAGTGACTTTTTTAAAAAAGTCTTTAGTAAACCAATGGATTCCTATATCCATCCTCGGAGTCATTCCATTTCAAATAACCATATAAATCAGTTAGATTGTACCAAATTAGACGTACTGCAGCTTCTCCAAAAACTTGATACTACCAAGGGAGCAGGTTGTGACGAATTACCACCTATTTTCTTTGTAAAATGTGCAGAATCTCTCGCAGAACCAATATCTATACTCTTTAATAGATCTTTACACGAAGGATTTTTTCCAACAGCATGGAAAAAAGCATTTATAGTACCTATTTACAAAAGCGGCTTAAAAACAGATATATCTAATTACCGACCTATATCAATCTTAAATGTGCTCAGCAAATGCTTGGAGAAACTAGTCTACAAATATGTATTCAATGTCATAGCTCAGAGCATTCCTCCACAGCAGCATGGATTTTTGAAGGGCAAATCAACAGCCACAAACTTAGCTGTTTTTACCAGTGATGTACTACGTGATATAGATGGTGGCGGTCAAGTTGATGTGATATACACAGACTTTGAGAAGGCTTTTGATCGTGTTGACCATATAATACTAATCCAGAAGCTTAAAGAAGTAGGAATTTGTGGTGATCTTCTACGTTGGTTTGAGTCTTATGTTAAAAATCGTAGTCAGGCTGTTGTTGTTGGAGGGTTCAGGTCCAACTACGTAACGGTAACGTCTGGTGTGCCTCAAGGATCACTACTTGGTCCCCTGCTCTATTTAGTATATATATATGACATACACAAGTGTTTCACTCATTCGCGGTTTCTATTGTATGCGGATGATAAAAAAAATATATATTAAAGTTAACGAAATATCAGACTGTGCTCGATTGCAAGAAGACCTTAATAGACTCAGTCATTACTACACTAAAAATCGCATAAGCGTAAATGTCAACAAATGTTTATGTATAACTTTTACTAGGCGTAGAACTCCCATCAATTATACCTATTACATTAACAACTCCGTCATATCTAGGACCAATCTTGTGAGGGATTTAGGCGTACTGCTAGATACAAAACTGACTTTTACAAATCACGTAGATTCGATCATAGAAAAGGCATATAGAAACCTAGGCTTTATTATACGCACCAGCAAAAATTTCACTGATGCTAACTGCATAATCGTTCTGTACTACAGTTACGTGCGCAGTATTTTAGAATATTGTTCCGTTGTATGGAATCCGCAATATGCGACGTACATTAACAGAATCGAACAACTGCAGAAAAAATTCCTCAGGTTTTTAAACTTTAAATGTTTTGCTTCTCCGGTTGACTACTTAGAATCCTGCCAAAGATATAATATGTTAACTTTAGAATCGCGGCGACATCTTCTCGATATGTTGTTCATGTACGATGTGTGTTGCGGCTCCATTGATAGCGATGTTCTAACATCCAGATTGATTCAACTATGTGTACCTAACAAACGCACCAGGCACACTCCACTTTTTGATACTCATTATAGTCGAACACGATATGCAAGTAATTCCATAGTAGCCAGATTACAGACTACATACAATAAAAAGTTTGCCTGTGTAGACCCCTTTTGTGTTACTAAAAATAAATTTCGTAATTTAATACTAGAAACTACTAAGTCTATTACTCAACATAAAACATAAAAGCCTCGAAATATCAATGACAAACTTTATAAAAAAATTAGACTTATCATATTTTATAACTTTTAACATATAACACGAATATACACGCAGAGACATACACACACGCACATACACACACACGCACACACACACACACACATACACACATACACACACACACACACATGAACATACACTACGTGTCCCCTGAAAAGAAAACAAGTAGGTATAATATAATTATATGTTCTTACCTCTAATATAGCTTAAAGTAACTGTTTTTCTTTTTTGCTATTAATAATGTAAGTACAATTTAGTGTTATTTTTATCATCACTAACGTGCATTCAGTTTGGTTTATAAAATGTAAATCCGTAATTGGCTGTAAATTATTAATATTCATGTATAGCTATCCATGTAATTTAAGCGCTGTGGATTTTGTTAATAAATAAATAAATAAATAAATAAATAAATTTCGCATTGAACAGTGTGGTGTCGCGACGATTATTTTTGTTGAATGTATACAGGTTTTTTGTAAATAAAAACCTGTATACATAATAAAAGGAACTTCGTTCCATCCGGGTGTCCCTTAACACCTCTCAAGTTTTTTTTATTATTATTATTTATGTTTAAATTGCTTATCCTAGTTTTTCATATTCTACCGTTCCCGGCATAGTAATATTTTGATTATTAAGGAGAACTTAACGTGTTTTACATAACGTTATAAACATCTGTACTGTTTACTTTGTTAATATAAATACAAGTTAACATGGAGTTTTTAAATCATAAGATAGCAAACACGCAGATGACTCTCCCGATGGAAAGAGAAACCATCGCCTATAGACACTAAGGATGATAATGGTGCGTTGCTATCCGTGTGGCGGGTTGGCGATGTCACATGCACAAGTCTACCGGCTATCTTATCCTCCAAACCGGATCATGACTACGACAAGCATTGACTCTATTACTGCAGAAATAGGTAAGCGGTGTTACCAAATACGCGGTTGAAACTTTACGAAACTCTACCACCTAGTAGTAACAATGGAAGTGACACGTATAGCCAATCGGTCGTCTCTTACGACTTGCCTGGCAGAACGACAATTGGTCTATTCTTCAAAAAAGCCCGGACCAAAACGGAGTAAAATATAATTATACAAATAAATAAAATTCAAGTGTCTGTTTGTAATATTAAAAAACCGCTTTTTACTAAATACATATGGATGTATACACGGTACAATGTACATATACCAAAATAACATTTTTTACACATTTTTGTCTGTTTGTCTATCGGTCTGTCTGTCTGTCTGTCTGTCTGTTTGTTCCGACTAATCTCTGGAACGGCTGGACTGATTTTGACGAGACCTTCACTAGCAGATAGCTGATGGATAGGGAGTAACTTAGGCTTTTTTTTCGAAATTTTTCCACGCAGACGAAGTCGCGGGTTCAACTAGTAAATAATAAAAAAGTAATGGAGAAAATGAATATATGGTTGGTATTAAGAATAGATTGTTTTTTATATCATTAACTAACAAACAAGGTTGGTGTCTTATGACATAACTGACAGACGGTTCTCCTGATGGAAAGAGATAAACATCGCTTATAGACACCAGAGATGTTAATATTGCGTAGCTATCCATCGTTCAGTTTTTAGAACTGCCTGGCAAATGAATATTAGATGTATTTTTCACATGACACCCGAAAACACGTCTATAAATCATAACATCGCTCTACAATTGTTATCGCTCAGTTGATTGTCCCCTGGTTTTTAATTAATTGTTTTAATTCCCGCCCATCTTTCTTTAATAGCGCTGTTCCGTAGTAACAAAAGATTAATGATTTGTTAATTGTTTTTTAATCAGTAAGATATTAATATTCGTAGTAGGATGTTACATCATTGTATTCACAATAAAAATGATGCCTCGAGGCTTCGAATCATTTACTTATATAATTGGATTTCCTTTACATTACTTGGGTAATTGATTAAATCAGAGTTAAAAGAAAGTAATGTAATAGTTACTAATTAATTAAATACTACTATTATATAGTATTTAATTAATTAGTAACTTAATGTAAATACTTTTGCTGGTAAAATTATACAGACTAGCGGTCGCCTGTGGCCAAATTTTGACCATAAAATCTCCTTCTGCCGTAAAGAAAATAGTTTAGCATCCATGTCTGTATAATATCATGTATGTCACATAAATGTAGTGTATGTAATGTCAATTGTTATTAATTTAATATATTTCTAATCCATTTAAAAACTAGTCGTAAAAGCGACCGATTGGCTATCGAGTCACTACCATCGTGGATACTAGGTGGTAGAGTTCTGCATTGTCTCGCCCGGGTCTGGTACCACCTTTACCTGCCTTACCCATTCCTGCCGCAATAGCGTCAGTGCTTGTCGCTTTCGTGTTCCGGTTTGGATAGTAAGGTAGCCGGTAAATTTAAAACTTTAAAAGTTGATTGGGAGAGAATGCAACTAGCATTAAGTCCGCATTTTGTACAATTTTACTTTTGTAAGTGTACAATAAAGTATAAATAAATAAAAATAAACTTATGCATGGGGCATTAGACCTCGCCTCAAGATAGCAACGCACCATTAACATCTTTGTTGTCTATAGGCGATGGTTGACTCTTTCCATCAGGAGACCCATCTGCTTGTTTGTTATCTTGTGATATAAAAAAATAATTTAAACTCTATCTTGAACTGGAAAAAGTCACCAAATCTCTAAACACATTTTCTAATGAGAAATGAAGAGGAAAACTCATTTACTACATTTCTTTCTAAAACATGGACGGAAAAAATTGAATGTCTCTGTCTCATAACAGTAATTATGTTAATGGGTTTTCCTGTCAGACGACGTGAAGCAAAAACTTTGCACCTGTTTTTAAGAAAATTACGCGAAAGGTAGGTATGAAATTTGGCACAGTTAATTTACATTGCGAAAGACTGCAGGATCTTAATATTCTTAAATAATATATATTAGATGTCGCCTCTGTGGTCTAGTGGTCCGGTGTCGGAGTTTACCACATGAGATCCCGGGTTCGATTCCTGAGTCGAGCAATTCAAAAATGTAGTTTTCCAGTTTTTTGATAAAAAAGAACGTTGACCGGGATTGGAAAGTGCCCGGTTGGAGATAGGCTTGCCACCTATCACAATGTGGGACCAAGTATCTACGGCTAATCGTGGGTGCACTTATTGTACCTCTGTCTACGTCTTCGGGGATACGGGCGTGAAGATACTTTTTTTTATATATTAGAAATATATTCAATTAATAATAACAATCATTACATATAATTTATTTATGTGATGTACATGATAATATGCACACTTGTTGCCCATCATGCCCATCACCTGTGTTGGTGTTTAAAGAATAGGCCAACTGACGTTCTGCTAGGCAGGTTGTAAAAAGCGACCGATTGGCTACAGGAATCACTACCATCGTGGCTACTAGGTGGTAGAGTTCTGCATTGTCTCGCCCGGGTCTGGTACCATCGCCTTACCTATTCCTGCCGCAATAGCGTCAGTGCTTGTCACTGTCGTGTTCCGGTTTGGAGAGAAAGGTAGCTGGTAAACTAACGCATGTGGAATTAGACCTCACCACAAGATAACAACGCACCCTGAACATATTTGGTGTCTAAAGGCGATGGTTGATTCCTTCCATCGCGAGACCCATCTGCTTGTTTGCTATCTTTTGTTATAAAGAAAAAAAACTTGTAAACTATTTTCTTCACGGCTGAAGTTTGCTGTCAAACCTAAAGGAAAATTTATTTTTTAGTCTAAGGACGAGTTTAAACGATAAGGCAAACACTATAATAATATGACAAAAAAACATTCACATTTATAAAACTAATATTTTTTTATATCATAAGATAGCAAACAAGCGGATGGAAAGAGTCAACCATCGCCTATAGACACCAAAGGTGTTAATGGTGCGTTGCTATCTCGTGGCGAGGTCTAATACCACATGCATAAGTTTACCGGCTACCTTACCCTCCAAACTCGAACACAACAGTAATAAACACTGACACTATTGCATCAGGAATAGGGTGGTATCAGACCCGGGCGAGATAATGCAAAACTCTACCACCTAGTGTTCACTATGGTAGTGTCTTGCATAGCCAATCGGTCGGATTTACGACCTGCCTGGTAAAACGGCAGTTGGTCTATTCTTCAAAGGAGCCCGGAACCAATACGGGGAAAATATAAAAGAACATTTTGAGTGAGGACACTTTCTTTTGAGTGGGCAGTAGGACCAAATTACGATATACATATAATTTGCTTTTTTTATGACAATTTATACGAAATATGAAATTCAAAGGTCATCTCCTAACAACGTAATACAAACGAACAAGCTCCAAACTCATATCCCTTGAGTACCTGACGACAATATTTTATATCGGACCCTTTTCAATATACCGGGTTAAGAGATTAATATGACATTACACTAGAATTAATATATTGTTGCAGAATGATCTAGATTAAATAAAGAGATAGTCCTTTTTATCGGCAAACAATAATATTGCAGAATGATCTAGATTAAATAGAGAGTTATTTTTACCGAAAAATAATAGTGTTGCAGAATGATGATAGTAAAAGAAAGACACAGTTGCCATGATCGAAAATAATAGATAATTGTCACATTAATAACAATGCCATAATATACTTTCTCGCTAAAGGCATAAGGTTGAAATTACCGTTTACTATGAATTATTTACAATTATGATTATTATTAGCCCGTATAACTGTGCCTCAAAGACTATTCTAGTCTACGGCAGAAGTCTCGAGAACATTTTCGAAGCTTACCTGGTATATAATAGAGATATATTAGCGCCAAGCAAATAATTTTCGTGAAGCAATTCTAAGCGATAGTTCGGACGATATGGTAAAGTGAATAAATCAATCAAACAATAATTTGAACACTGAATATCGTCGACACTTGTTAAGACTGCATGTTAACTTGTATTATAAGCACTTGTACTGTTTTACTTGACTTTTTATTTATTAAAAGCAACCGATTTTTCGTTTTAACGTATCATCAGGGCAAAAGTTAGTATATTTACTAATACAATACTAACTTTTTCCCTGATGATGCGTTAAAACTTGAAACCGTTTGGTTATGTGTTGTCACTAATACAATACTAACTTTTGCCCTGATGATGCGTTAAAACTTGAAACCGTTTGGTTATGTGTTGTTACTAATACAATACTAACTTTTGCCCTGATGATGCGTTAAAACGCGAAACCGATTGGTTAGGTATTGTTACTAATACCATACTAACTTTTGCCCTAATGATGCGTTAAAAGGTGAAACCGGTTGGTTTTAATAAATACAAAATCAAGTGAAACGGTACAAGTGCTTTAATACAATATAAATCCAATCAATCAGTAATTTACTGCAGAAAATAGGGTTGGTTACATGTGCTTTTACATTATACAAACATAGTTCCATCTATTTAGCCGCATCAACAACATACCATTTATATAACCGCCCCGTTGGTCGAGTGGTTAGCGACCCTGATTACACAATCGACGGGACTCTGGTTCGATTCCCGACGGGGACAAGCATTTGTGTGAAGAACATAAATATTATTTGCGGGTTTGGGTATTTATTAAAGTAAGCAAATAATTTGCTTACTTTGGGGTTAGATCAGTAAGTGTAATTTGTCCCGTAAATATTTATATAATTTATTTATTATTATTAAATTTGAATTTATGTATAGTAAATTTAACATATGGGAAATAATTGTTATTAACAATATTAGAACATGAATAATATTATTTCAATATCAAATTATATTAGTCATAGAAAATAGATAATAATTAGTAATGTAGAATAGATATATATGTGAGTGGTTACGCAAAAAGGGACCTCAAGGGAAAATAATTGATTTCGAGTAAATCACGTTTAAAATGTTGAGTCGAAATGAGTTTCGCCACGAGTGCGGGAGAGAGGCGCGGGGTTTTTTATGTTAGTGTCGTTAGTGAGCGACTTCGTCAGTGAGAAATAGCACGTGTTTGCGATAGCTGTATTATTGGTGACTTATTTATTCGTCTTTTACTTGTCTTTATGTGCGCGCTAGAAAAAGAAACTAGTGTGCGCTGTGTATAAGGTGTAATATTTTCAAAACTGCCTCGGCTTACATAAAAAATCATTTAAAAAAAACTACGGCACCTAAAATTATTTTGATTAGAACAAAACAAAGATGAAGGACCATAGAATCAGAATTTATCAAAAAAAAAACCGTTTCCAATCCCTTCAGGTCCCTTTTTGCGTAACCACTCACATATTGTGAAATGTCAAGTTTCAAGATTGTGAAATGTCAGTTTAAAAATACTTATAGTTAAGAATAAAATACACAAATAATAAAACCTAAATTGAATTAGCGCTAATTAAAAAATCTGTAAGCTGGTTGATCCTGCAGGTCATCTCTGAAAATTCCCGCTAAACTGAGACATTTTTAGCTCAAAGAAGCAAAAACTATACCTAAACATAGATTTTGGAGTTCGAAGAGTTCAAAAATACTAAAATTTTTAAAAAATATACTTTTTTGATTTATTGTTCGAAAAGATGTATATTTTTTTAAAATAATGATCGATTTTTATCGTTCCAATGGCATTTTACGCAATTTTTGAGCTCTAAATTATTTTATTACCTACAGAACTGACAGGTTAAAAATGTTGAAGAAATGTAAAAAAACACTTTCTTCAAAAGTTTTCGTCATTGATAAATCCCGAAAGAATCAATCAATTTTAATCCGATTTACGGCACTTGACGTAGTTTTTTAATCAGAAGTGCGGGTTAAGTTTTTAAATAAATCGATATATAACCCTTAAATATTTAAATACTTAAAACAACGTAATTTTAATATTTGAAATGCTGTAATTTTAGAAAATTTGATTCAATTTTAACTTTTGAAACGGTATCGTAGTTTTCTTTAATAACATATAATTTTAAAAATGATTGGTTAAAAAATTTCGAAGTTATGTAGAAAAAACACAGCTTTCGATATTTTTCGTCAGCGATAATTGTCGAATGGATAAACCGATTTTGATGAAATTTATGCATTAGACGTAGTTTTATGACAAAAAGAGCTGATTAGATTTTGTACTCAATCGCTACATTAATCTGGAAGTTATATTCACACGCATTTTGCAATCGCTGCTGCGGCGGCTGGTAGCGGCAAGCGGGATCGCCCGCCAAACATTTTGTTATTTTTATTCTTTAGAATGCAAAGATTTAAATTTATAAATCCTAAAATATTTAACTATATTGAATGGCGAGCTAGTAAGTGGTACTACAAGTATATACCTAATCTCTTCGTACGAAACAATACGACATGGTTTTATATAATAAAATACAATCTTAAGATATAAAACAAATTCAATTCACAAAATACTAAGTTAACGGTTTACTACGAAGCCCGGCTACTTTTCAATGTCCGTAAAAATCAAAAACTCATTAATTTAAAGATACAATATATAATTTATTTACTCACAAATTAGTAAGTTTTATAGTATTCTGACACGAAACACCGATAAGGGAGATTCAAATGATAAGGGTTGTTAAATTGATTTAAAAATATATAATTAAAAAGTTTCAAGGTTTGCTGGAAATTTATAGTTTAGTCGTTAAACATAGATGGTCATTAAATTGTATGGAATTTATTGCTATTAAATAATGAGGATAAAAAATGAACCTCAAATAAAATAATTTAAACGCATTAAAACTAAAACTGCTACAAGACATTCAAACTCCTATATCTATGAAATCAGATCTTAACCAAAGAACATCGGCTTATGCATACGTCCTGGAGGCTTAGGATAAACAACGCGAGATACGTCTTGATCGAGAAAGTGACGTTTATTTGATATTGATGTATCTCGATATTACTCTAATGTGCATGCCATGCATTGATATAAAAAATTCCGAGATACACAATCAGTGTCCCGAAAACGTCCTCTAAAAATGAATTCACAATTTTAAATTATGCGTTTATTTCAGATAGAATCGCGTCGTTCGTGATACTGTCAATTTTATTACTTTTTGTACATTGCTTAGTAAAAACAACTCATTGATGTGTATGATAGTGGTAATACTATACACGTCAATGAAACAACTATAAATCTTAGGTAGGATATGAAAACATATGTTTTTGCCATATCTATAACTACTCATGTTAAATTAGTGACAGTTTTGAGTGTCAGTTTTGTTTGGGATTGTGCATCTTGGATTTTTTATGTCAATAATGCCACGATAAATATTTAAAACGTCAGAGATAAATTACTTAAAAATTATTCGAATAGAGAAATCAATGTTGAATAGCACTAAAATATAATATGGCACTGCTATCATTATTAAATATGTATACCTATAGACTGGACCAAAATCCCCAAAATAACTTTGCTAGGTTCCTAATTAACTTATAATTAAATGAATAGAAGTTTATTAACAATTACCAATATCTTAAAGTGTCAAATCGATAAAATGAAATTGTAGTAGGAGAGCCCAAGAAGGGATTTTTGCATTTACTCGAGCACATCAGATTAACATGGGGGAGTTACCTCGCATACTGTTGAGGCTCAGGCTATAAGACCTTTATATAGAAACGGGTGGCTAGAACAGAAAAAAAAAACAAAATTCGAATATACTTCGGCTTCGGCTTGTGAAAATTTTCTCACATCATTTAGTGTATAATAAAAGAAAATTCAGACGCACTCGAGAATGTCAAAACAAAGTTTTCTTTGCAACTCACTCCCACTCCTTCACGCCACACTTGAATCGGCAGATTTTCTAAATTTTAGGTGGCAATTAACCCACCATACCTTAATCTCAGGCGATTTAGTTGTTTCCATGTCACAGTTTTCTTTAAACATTTTTTATCTGTAGATTTTTTTCTCCACCATTGAAATGAAAAACATCGTTTACCTTTTATTTTTCCAATATTTTAATCTATGGAATTCAATAGGTCCCTACGACTCTCGACCTCTTCGACGACCTTTCGAGTAACTGCCTATTTAGAATTTCGATCGATAGAGAAAACAACTACTCTGGAATAAAAATGACAATTTTCTCTTCCTTTGAACTATCACATCGAATCAAGTGTCAAATGCATCAGCGAATGGAGAAATTTACATAAATATGGAAAAAACGAGTCGATGAAATTTTTGTCGCGCTGCTTATCCTAAGCCTATGAGTCCAGCTCATTCATTGAACTTCATATTATCTTAAACTGAAATTATTTTTATGAGCATTGTTACTATCACGGAATTATATTTGTAACCATAGAACATAATATTATAGTATATTTTTAATGGCGCATAATTGATAAATATTTTTTAATTAACACCAAAGCGGCTAAAAATTTTATTGACATCTCATTCAAGTATTATTTTCTATTATATTTTCTATTACACACTTAAATTATTAGTGAATATTGCATTTAATAACATATTCACTGAGGATCAAGACGGTATTTCTGTGACAAAAAATCTATCTGATCTTACGATCCAGATTTGAACATTAGTAATTGGATGTACTTAAGTATCTGTCTAAGTATAAAATTAGCAGTTTCAACTTTAATATTTTTCGGAAAAAAATAGTATATATTAAAACAATTTTCATTTAAAAAATTCAGAAAAAATGAAATAATAAACCAAAGCCGTTCAGCCAGGCAGATCGTAAAAGGCGACCGATTGGCTATACTTTTCATCGTGACTACTAAGGGCTACAAATCCGCAACGACTCGCCTGGGTATTTGGTATCACCGCCCTACCTATTCCTGCCGCAATAGCGACAATGCTTGTCATTGACGTGTTCCGGTTTGGAGGATAAGTTAGCCGGTAGACTTATGCTTGTGGCATATCCATCCCGCGACCCTGATAGCCACACGCCATTAACGCCTTTGGTGTCTATTTACGCGACTAGCTTTTGCCTGCGGCTACGCTCGCGTTAAATTGGGGGCAGATTTAAAAAAAATATTACGCACAATTTTTTGTTTGTCACAAATAGTCCGCATACCAATTTTTAGCTTTTTACCTTTAAAATTGCGGAATGCTCTATACAAATTTCCGCCCCCAATTTTAGAGAAGTGGGGAGATAGAAAGATAGAAAAAGTAGCCTATGTCACTCTTCATCCCTTTAACTATCTCCACTTAAAAAATCACGTCAATTTGTCGATCCGTTTTGCCGTGGAAGACGGACAAACAAACACACATACACTTTCCCATTTATAATATTAGTATGGATAGTATCTTTTTTCATCAGATGAGCCATCTGCTTTTTTGCTACCTAGTGATATAAAAAAAATAGCCACCTCTATGTTCTATATTTTTTTTTTAAATCAAACTAAATCTATCTCCAAAAAACTGATATTTTATAATACTGAACTAATTAGAACTTATTTTTATTATATTCAATATGTCTTATACTTAATTGAAGTATCTTCACGCCCATATCCCCGAAGGGGTAGGCAGAGGTACAACAAGTGCACCCACGATTAGCCGAAGATACTTGGTCCCATAATGTGATAGGTGGCAAGCCTATCGCCAACCAGGCACTTTCCAATCCCGGGCAACTTTGTGTTTTTCAGAAAACTGAAAAAACATTTTTTTTATGTGCCCGACCCGGGAATCGAACCCGAGACCTCATGTGGTCAACGCCAATGCTGGACCACTAGACCACAGAGGCTTATACTTATTTGTATAACACTTCTCGCATCAGCAATTACAATGGTAAAAGAATGCGTAGGTACTTGGTCCCTTTCATCTTAAATAAATTTAATGACATTGATATATCAAAATGTTTGAATAAAAAAGCTTATAGGAAAAAAATTTACGAGACACTTAAAAATGTTATACAATAATAATTAGTTACTATATAGCAAGAATCTATACATATAATAAAATCGTAGGAAAGTCAGAACTGTACATTGAATATTTTTTAAAAGAATACTTGGGGTGTGATTTATAGTCGATATCGAAGCCAAAAATATAGTTTTTAGAATTTTTGTCTGTTTGTCTGTTTGTCTGCACGTATGTCCGGGGTAAATTCAAAAATACTGCATGAATTTACTTCAAATTTTGCATGAATATTACTAACAGGTCGGGTCAACATATAGGCTACATATTATCACGTTATCACCTACGGGGGAGGAGCTGAACGGAGTAAACCATGTCTGCGCGGACGAAGTCGCGAGCAAAAGCTAGTTATTATTATATTAATAGGTATAATTAGTTACAGCACATAAGTTCAGAGAGCAGTTTCTCGTTGACAAACTGTTTTACAGTTTGGCGAGTACAATGAGTGTTATTTATTGTATTGAAATGTATGGAAATAAATAAATTAATGTACAATAAGTTTTTATTACTAGAAATACTATGAGTATAGCATAACAAAACGTCCATGAAAATTCTTAATCAACGGCAAAGGTGAAATATTTTTGTAACAGCACAAATAAGAGTCGTAATGTGATAAAATATGTTTTTTTCCCTCCTAAATAAGGGCCATTTAGAAGGGAAGTACGTTCGATTTCCTTTATTGCTATCCATAAAGGTGTTAAAGCTGTGAAGGTATAATAAACGGGCAGTTACCATTTTGCCTTACTGACTAGTGTTATTACATTATATGGCCTCTGCCTCTTTCATATAATATTTAGCTCATTTTGCTCAGATATTGAAATTTCAGTTTCAATTACCGTGTCAAGCTATACGTTTAATGTTCAGTTTCTATATCCGTAAAACGACTCCTTATAGTTACTAGCAGTAACATTTTCTGCGAAATGGAAGATTTTTTTATATATCACTAGCTGTTGTCAGCGACTTCGTCCGGGCGGAGTTCGTTTACTCTACACAGCTCCTCCCCCGTAGGTGATAGCGTGATAATATGTAGCCTATATGTTGACCCAACCTATTAGTAATATTCATACAAAATTTGAAGTAAATCCATGCAGTACTTTTTGAGTTTACCCCGGACATACATACAGACAAACAGAGAAACAGATAAACAGACAAACAGACAGAAATTCTAAAAACTATATTATTGGCTTCGATATCGATTGTAGATCACGCCCCAAGTATTCTTTTAAGAAAATATTCAGTGTACAGTTTTGACTTTCTTACGATTTTATTATATGTATAGATAAGATAGCAAATAAGCAGATGGGTCTCCTAATGGAAACACTCAACCATCGCCTATAGACACCAAAGGTGTTAATGGTGCGTTGCTATCTTGTGGCGAGGTCTAATGCTACATGTTTAAGTTTGCAGGGTACTTTGCCCTTCAAATTGAAACACGAAAGTGACAAGCAATGATGCTATTGCGGCAGGAATAGGTAAGGCGGTGGTACCATTCTAGGGCGAGACAATGCAGAACTCTACTACCTCGTAGCCACGATGGTAGTGACTTGTATAGTCAATCGATTACCTTTTACGACCTGCCTGGCAGAACGGCAGTTGGCTTATTCTTTTAAGGAGCCTGGGACCAACACGGGAAAGCTGAATGCATGCATGTGGCAATAAGACACACTCACAAGGATAGCAACGCACCATCAACATCTTTGGTGTCCATAAGCGATGGTTGTCTCTTTCCATCAGGAAAGCATATGCTTGTTTGTTATCTCATGATATAAAAAATAAAGTCAATGTCTAGTTTATATATCAGACGACTGCTTATTGTTACTAGTTTCCTTTTCCTAAAAGGCGTAAGCTGTTCCTGTAAATGTCATATTACCAAATAACTTCTGGAATGCCTCGTTATTATTAAATTGGTACCGAATGGTAACTGTTACGAATGAAGGGTTCCAAAGGAGGCCAAGATCCTAAATGGGTAGTTAGACCTATTGGATGTTGTAGATTAAATTATTGGAAAAATAAAAGTTTTTTATTTTTCCAATAATTTAATAATATTTTTCATTTCAATGGTGGGTAAACATCCACAGATAAAAAATGTTTTAAAAAAACTGCGACATGAAAACACTAAATCGCGACAGATTCACGTATAGTGGGTTAATTTCCAGCTAAAATTTAGAAAATCTGCCGCCCCGTTGGTCCAGTGGTTAGCGACCCTGACTACGCAATCAATGGGGTCCGGGTTCGATTCCCGGCAGGGACAGGCATTTGCGTGATGAGCACAGATGTTTGTATTTCTGGGTTTGGGTGTTTATTAAATATATTATAGTATTTATATATGTATTTCTATGTATTAGTATCGTTAACTGACACCCATACTACAAGCATATAATTTGCTTACTTTGGGGTCAGATCAATTCGTGTAATTTGCCCAGTGATATTTATTTATTATTCAAGTGTAGCGTAAAGTAAAGGTCACAAAATTGCAAAAAAACGTTGTCTTGGCATTCTCAAGCGCGTCTGAATTTCCTTTTATTATAGAGGAAATGACGTAAGAATAACGAAAAAAATATAATTTGACAATTTCCACAAGCTGAAGTTATTGAATTTTTTTTTTCTGCCCTAGTTACCCGCCTTTATATAAAAGGCTTATATTTGGTGGAGGGCCTCAACAGTAGGCGAGGTATCCCCCCTATATTAATCTGACGCGCTCTAGTAAATGCAAAAATCCCCTCTCGGGCTCTCCTACTATAAGGCAAAACGGCTACGTTAATACCGCTCATAGATCTGAAATTTTACTACTGTTAAATTATAATTATAGTAGATACTAGCTGTTGCCCGCAACTTCGTTCGCGCGGACTTCGTTTACTCCGCACAACTCCTTCCCCGTAGGTGATAGTGTGATAATATGTAGCCTATATGTTGACCCGACCTGTTAGTAATATTCATGAAAAATTTGAAGTAAATCCATGCAGTACTTTTTGAGATTACCCCGGACATACATTAACTTTCCTACGATTTTATTATATGTATAGATTACTATCATCTCTGTGTTCTAGTGTTGTGTTCTTCCCCGTGTTGGTTCCGGGCTCCTCTAAAGAATAGACCAACTGCCGTTATGCCGGGCAGGTCGTAAAAGGCGACCAATTAGCCAAAGTCACTAGGTATTAGAGTTCTGCATTGTTTTGCCCCGGTCTGGTACCACCGCCTTACCTAATCCTGCCGCAATAATGGCAGTGCTTGTCACTATCGTGTTCCGGTTTGGAGGGTAAGGTAGCCATTAAACTTATGCATGTGGCTTTAGAGTTTAGACCTCGCCACAAGATAGCAACGCACTGTTAACACCTTTGGTTTCTATAGGCGATGGTTGACTCTGTCCATCAGGAGACCCATCTGCTTGTTTGTTATCTTATAATATAAAAAAACGGGCAATATAGGGTTCCAAACTTGCCCATCACAATAATATGGACTAATAAGAGGGCTTTTATAGTTTCTTACTATGAACGTTAAAGCTATTCAACGTCAATGACAAATATATATACGCACCACAGGTTCACCGCCTATAATAACTTCTCTAAGTTTGTAAAGACTTCTAAATCGTGATACTTTTCCTTTTAACTTTTTTTTATGTTAATGAGATAGGCAAACTGGTAGACTTACCACCTGATGGTAAGTGGTCGACGTCGCCAATGAACATAAATGGTATACCTGGGTTGGAACAAGTCCAGGAATCCCATTCATGTGTTGCCTATCCTGAGACATAAGATGTTAAAACTCGGTGCCAATAATTACACTGCCTGTCTTGCCCTTCTCTCCGAAACACAACAAAGCTGTTTCACAGAAGAAACAAGGAAGATGGTGGTATCCATGCAGCCGGGAGCGCGGCACAGCGCATCCCACACACCGGTAAAACTTATTATATTAACTTCATTATATTTACAATTACAAGACTATTACCATTATTTTGTTCCAACCCTCAAAACGAACCGTTTAGCCTGCAGGAGGGGAGTGGGGGGACCAACTTCGACTCTAATAAAAATTAACACTTAAAATCTTAATTTTTTACAAACGAGTGCCTTAACTTGTGTTCACAAGCTACAATATTACTTGATAGTATCCAATGTATATCCGGTGTAATTGATTACTCCGACCTTGTGGGTACACGTAGGAACTTCCGTGCCTTCAAACGATTCTGTCACACTTACTACTGGAAGCAAAATTAAGTAGGCCATTCTGGTAGGTCCCTAATTTCCAAACTTCCGTGGTGCAATAGCAATCAGGCTTAACCTGATTGTAAAAGTCTCATTTCGTAGCATTTTTATGCTTTTAACATTTTGCTGTCTCCTGCTAAAAAGGGAGGGAAACAGGATGTATTTTCCTACTCCTCCTATATACTTCTGATTGATATCGTTGCGGGATTCAAGACAGATTAGCTTTCCTCCAGGGCACCCTGAGCTCGCAACTCAGTGATTATCAAGAAGGTTGCCGCTCTTGATTCTGATTTACAGAAGTTACAGTGGTGGGAACGAGAGGTGGGCCTTTTTTAAAGCTACAATGCCCTTTTTAAAGCTACAATATTTTTTAAAAACCTATACAACAAAACCTCTTACAATGGGGTACGTGAGAAAAAATTTAACATCCCCACTTTACATATAGGGGAGCTACTATGAAAAAAAATATTTTTCAAGATTTTATATCACCACTTTGTTGATGTGACTTATGTTTATTCGTGCCAAATTACAGCTTTCTAGTACTAGAAATCTCTGAGCTATCGTGCAGACGGACGGACGGACGGACGGACAAACGGATAAACGGACAGACGTATAGAACTATAAGGGTTCCTAGTTTACTTCAGAACCTTAAAAAGGGCTTTGTTGCGTTAATATTACACAAGTAAAAATGTATTTTTATATATTATAAGATAGCAGATGGGTCTCTTGATGGAAAAAGTCATCCATCTCTTATTAATTAAGACACCTATTAATGGTGTGTTGCTATCTTGTGGCGAAGTCTAATGCCACATGCATAAGTTTACCGGCTACCTTATCCTCCAAACCGGAACACTACAGCGACAAGCACTGACGCTATTGCGGCAGGAATAGGTCAGGCGGTGGTACCAAACCCGGGCGAGACAATGCAGAACTCTACCACCTAGTAGTCACGATGGTAGTGACTCGATAGCCAATCGGTCGCCTTTTACAACCTGCCTGGCAGAACGGCAGTTGGCCTGTTCTTCAAACAAGGCTGGGACCAACACGGCGTAAGTAAAGTATTAAAGTAGGTATTAATAATGTATTACTAAAACTTTATGCAAATACGCGGAAATCGTTAATTTCCATCATCGGATTTCAGCGCTTTATTTGCTAAACAACTATTAGGCAAATACCAACTCATTAATTATTGCACTTTAAGCGCTTACACACGATCAGCAGTCATTATTTGACCGTCGAAATTTTCACTGGATTTATTTGTTACGCTTATCTCTCTATTTGCCAAATGTAAAATACAGTATTTGTATAAAACACTGATGTTTATATTAACTAGATAGCTCAACAATAAATTCATACCTAATATTATAAATGCGAAAGTCTGTCTTTCTCTTATGGCGTCACGACTAAACTGCTTAACCGATTTTGATGAAGTTTCATAAAAAGATAGTTGATAGTCCTGGGTCATACATTAGCTAATTAGTTGTTTTAAAAATCTATCCCTAAGGGGGTGAAATAAAAAATTAAAATTGTATGAAATTTCTTATACTATATTCGCAGGCGAATCAAATAAATTAGCGCCGTTGTTCTTTAGTATTATTTTTTATCTATTATAAGAAAGAAAACAAGCAGATGGCTTTCCTGATTGAAAGAAACTACCATCGTCTATAGACATCAAAGATGTTAATGGTGTAATGCTATCCTTGTGGCAGAGTTTTAAAGCCACAAGCGCAAGTTTACCGGTTACATTACTTTCCAAATTGGAATACGATAGTGGCAAGCGTTGATGCTGTTGCGGCAAGAATAGGACAGGTGATATAAGACCCGGGCAGGACAATGCTGAAGTCTACCACGTAGTAGTAGTGACTCGCATAGCCAATTGTTCGCTTCTTACGAACTGCCTGGCAGAACGTCAGATAGTCTATTGTATAAAGAGGGCGCGAACTATTACGACTGGGAACTTATATTGGAACGAAGTTCCTTGCGGCAGGCTTGGAGGGGATAGGGATTTTGCTGCGCGACCGAACTGAAAAAAATGTGATAGTAAAACCGTAAGAAAAATGCGTGGAATAAAAGCGTTAAATGAGACGTGCGCAGGCGCGACAGTCGCGTACACAAGCGAGTAGTGCCGTTTAGCCGAAGGAAGTTCGTTCCTACCTGTTTTTATTAATATTATTCTTGTGACTTAGTATAAAACAAAAGATTAATTACTAGCTTTTACCCGTTAAGTCGCTCGCATTTAAGCCATTAAATAAGTATTTTTTTTAAATTAAAAGTATCCTATGTTACTTCGGATACCTCCAAAAATATGTGTACAAAGTTTTATGATGATCGGTTTTGTAGTTTTTGCGTGAAAGCGTAATAAACAAACTTATAATCGCATTTATAATATTACTAGCTGCTGCGTGCAGCCCACTGCATTATTAAAGTTTTTGATGAATCCCGCGGGATCATCAAGTTTTTCGGGATAAAAAGTAGCCTTTGCGCTATTCCAGGTCATCATCTACATGTGTGTCATATTTCATTTAAATCAGTTCAGTAGATTTTGCGTGATTGAGTAACGAACATCCATCCATCCATATATCAACATCACAACTTTCGCATTTATAATATTAATATAGAATTAGAATTATTATTTCCCGCCGTGTTGGTCCCGGCCTCCTTTGTAGAATAGGCCAACTGCCGTTCTGCAAGGCAGGTCGTAAAAGGCGACCGATTGGCTATCGAGTCACTACCATCGTGGCTACTAGGTGGTAGAGTTCCGCATTGTCTCGCCCGGGTCAGGTACCACCGCCTTACCTATTCCTGCCGCAATAGCGTCAGTGCTTGTCGTTGTCGCGTTCCGGTTTGGAGGGTAAGGTAGCCGGTAAACTTATGCATGTGGCATTAGACCTCGCCACAAGATAGCAACGCACCATTAACATCTTTGGTGCCTATAGGCGATGGTTGACTCTTTCCATCAGGAGACCCATCTGCTTGTTTGCTATCTTATGATATAAAAAAAAAATAGGGATGACGTAAAATAAATCCCTGTTTTAATTAAAAGCATTGTTTTATTAACTTTACAAATTATATTGAACTACCCACACCAAATAAAAATGGCCGCCCATATAATATTTATTCAACAATGAAAACACATGAGTTATTTTATAAAGTAAACAAAAATCATATCTGAATTTGTAGAGTTGACCACCGGAAACCGTGGTTGAATATATTAATCTTATAATAATGATATAGCTACGTGATTTTGTTGAAATAGGTGCTTTAGAAAAATATATGCTGTCGCCACCGTACTTTTTAGTTAGTACCGCTGCGTTATCTTATATATAAAATTCTCGTGTCACAATGTTCGTTCCGGCTTGACCGATTTTGATGAAATTTCGTATGCATATTCAGTGGGTCTGAGAATCGGCCAACATCTATTTTTCATCCCCCTAAATGTTAAGGGTTGTCTACCCCTAAATTTTTTTTTTTATATTATGGACAAAAATTTTTTTTAATGATTTAACATTGAAAAATATATACAACCCTTAATTTTCAACCCTCTACAATCAACCCCTATTTTTTAATTCAATAATTTATGTGGTAAAACAACGTTTGCCGGGTCAGCTAGTATTCTGTAAATGTAAAGTGTAAATGCTTTCTTTTAACGAAATACAAGCAAATTTAATACTGTAGGGTTGCAACTGAGAGTCAAATGAATATAACCTGTGATGCGAATACAACTGGTTTATTGGGCAATATATAGGCTTAACCTGCGACGACTCTATACATACAATACAACATATTCAAGTTTTAAAATAAAAAATATGCAGCTTTTACGCAATTTTTTTTATCATCGCCAATAGACATTAGTAACATAGACAACAAATCATAGATGTTAATAGTGTGATACTATCTCTGAATGAATGTTAATATCCATGATATTAAAATGAAAAGTTTTAAATTAGCTTTAAATGAGACAAATCGTATTTTTAGAAGATTTGATTTCAAATACCTAAAACAATATGAGTTTCGATCCCAAGGTCGTGTAGTGGCATTGAGGTTATATTTTTGAAAAATTGCAAACTCGGAACACCGTAGACTCGGAGTTTGGTGGCAGTGTGTGAACACCCTGGTGTCTCGGATGAGCATATAAAGTGGTCGGTCGCGGTCACCACTATAAATAAGTTATAATCATATAATCTACAAAAGTAGAGATACTTTATATAAGTTGTATGCGGAAAAAGCATACAATCATGATGCAAAATTTGTAAGTCATGTTAAATTGTATTCAAAATTATTTAAAAAAGTTTGTATTAAAGCAAAGTCGTTACATATAAGCGAAGAAATTAAAAATTCTGAAAATAAACAAAAAACCGTGTGGAAGATCATAAACCGGGAATTAAATAAAAAATCAGGAAATTTCAGTTATGAAATTCTCACAAAGCGTGGTTTTCTTGTCTCAAATTTAGATGTCGCAAACGAATTTGAAGATTTTTTTACTAATATCCCCTTAAAAACAACACAAAGTTTGAAGTCTTCCTCATCATTAGCTGGAACATTTTTAAAAAATAATGTCGAGGCTTGTAATTCCACGTTTATGTTTAGGCATGTTGATTCAATAGAGCTTATTCAGACATTTAAGTCGTTGAAATTAAAAGCTACTGAAGATATTTGGGTTATGTCAGTAAAATTCGTTAGTTCTATTATTGATATCATAGCACCCTATCTCACTTTTATATTTAATAAATGCGTTGACGAAGGGATATTCCCAGATATTATGAAAATCAGTAAAGTTATACCCCTTTTTAAATCTGGTGATAAAAATAATCTATCAAATTACAGACCTATATCTGTATTACCGGTTTTAAGCAAGATATTTGAAAAAATTATGTATAATCAGATATTGGCTTATTTTAACTTAAATAAGTTACTACATGATCATCAATATGGCTTTACAAAAGGACGATCGACTACAGACGCAGCAATAACTCTTATAACTCGTATAATAGGTGCGTGGGAAAAATATAATGATGTGATAGGTGTCCTTTGCGACTTATCGAAAGCATTTGATTGTGTTGATCATAAAACTTTGCTAATTAAGCTGCAATACTATGGACTCAATGATAGAGCCTTACAACTAGTAAGCTCATATTTAAAGTCTAGAGTTCAAAAGGTGCAAACAAATGGAATGCCTTCAAAAGGGGCACAGGTAAAAATGGGAGTCCCTCAGGGATCAATCTTAGGTCCTCTTATGTTCCTCGTCTACATTAATGATTTGCCGTTTGTCGTTCAGGGGTTGTGTGATATAATCATGTTCGCCGATGATACATCATTACTTTTTAATGTAAATAGGAAAAATCCAGATATTTCCAAAATAAATAAGGCTCTTTCGAAAGTTCTTAAGTGGTTTAACGCTAATAATTTAGTACTTAACGCAAAAAAAAAAAACTAAATGTATAAAATATTCTTTATCAAATATGAGACATTTACGTTATGATGTTGTCAGTTTAAATAATGAAAAACTGGAGTTCGTGAATGAAACAGTATTCCTCGGTGTAACGATTGATGCAAAACTGCAGTGGAGTCCTCATATTGTAAATATGACAAAAAGACTTAGTACAGCAGTTTATGCAATCAGAAAAATTAGACATTTAACTGACGTACAGACTGCAAGACTTGTTTAATTTAGTAATTTCCACTGTATCATATCTTACGGTATTTTACTATGGGGACGAGCAGCTGACATCGATACAGTATTTATTCTACAGAAAAGAGCTATTAGGGGAATCTATAATATGAATAGCAGAGAGTCTTTAAGAGCTTTGTTTAAACAGATAAATATCTTGACCGTGCCTAGTCAATACATTTTTGATTGTATCATGTACGTTAGAAAGAATATTCATTTATTCAACAAAAATAAAGATAGACATGGTTTCAATACTAGAAATAAAAATAAGTTGAATATACAGAAATACAGATTAAGCAAAACTTCAAAATGTTTTATAGGAGTCAGTGTCCGGATTTACAATATGATTCCTGAAGAAATTGTAAATTTTTCTGAAAAGAAATTTAAAATTTTCATAAAGAGAGCTCTTTGTCAAAAAGCTTATTATAAAGTAGATGATTATTTTAATGACAGTTATGCTTGGGTTTTGTAAATATTAATATCAATTACCATTAGTAAGTACTTGTAACATTTTAATTTAATCCCTTATTGATCATTTTTATATATTTTCCTTGCATTTTTTGATTATTTTACTTATATTATCATTTGACATTTTTTAACGTATGTACTATTTTTTTAATTTTTTGACTTTTATTATAATTTTTTGACACGTGTAAGACATGAGACATTTACTATATTCTTATTTTTTTTTTTTTGGACATTATTATAAAATGATTTAATTTTTCAATGTTATATTTAACTATGTACCTACTTACTGTTACTTTTGTAATGATATTTTATTTCCTGGTGTTGACGTTCAAAAAATGTATTTTTATACTTATTTTGAATAAAAATTATTTGATTGATTGATTGATTGATAATCGTTATAGGGTTAGTAAAATGGGGAGTTGGGACCCACCAAAGAACCGGTGATTCATGGTGAAACGGAAAGTAATGATACTTCTTCTTTTATACTAAAACAATAATAAAAATAAAATGCACTGCGTATTTTGGCGTCAGCGAATCTTTCTGCTTGACAAAAGTTTTTTGAGAATCCTGTAGGAATCACAAATACAGGAAAAATTAAGTAGCCCATGTTACAAAATTGAGTACATTACAATCAACTCAGTTAATCGTGAAAATATAAAAACATATATACACAGACACAAATTTTCAGATATAACTAGCGGCCCGGTACGTGCTTTACTAGGTACATATAAAGTGAAATATAAAAAAAATAATTGGAACATTAAATTCACAAAAAATGTGATAAATGAAGATCCACTCTACCGATTTGTGCAAACTTCACATAAATTATCTACTAAATAGTCTGAACAAAGCCTAAACATTTGGTTTGGATAGGTGAGCCCGTTCTTGAGTTAAAAAATTACAACGAAAAGTGACATTGATTTTTATATATTTAGATTTAAGTGCGATATGAAACTGAGTGTGCTAGACTATCCGCTTAACTCAATGTTAATTGAGAGAGTGGGGTATATCTTGTGATCCCAGAGAGGGTGCTGGGTGGCTCATTATTTATTCTTAAAATGACCCTTTAACCCGTCAGCGCTTGGGTTAATTTGGGAAGGTCTTACATCTATGATAATTAAGTTATCAACAACCAGGTGACCATTTGGAAGGGTCCTCTTAACTAAATTTTTATTTTACTCTTGAATTTGCATAGTTAATTTTGTTTGACGTTTTAATTAAGTTTTTCGGTGATGGTTCTGGATCTTTTTTAAGAATGATTTGAGTTTCCGCTAGGCATTTCGTAATAAGCCGGATAAGTACGAATTAAACTTACGTGAAATGGTTCTGTAGGTACATTATTAGCTAAGTTTGTTACTGTAAATACCATAGACTTTTTCCAGGATTTCCTGTTTTTATAAAGATTAATATAGGTAAAAAACTATTTTCTGTTGTTTTTTTTTAGTTAAAACCTAATAGTTTTGGAGAAGAGAGGAAAGAGAATAGGTAAAAATTGGTCGCAGTTCGCGCCTAGGGTAGTTGTGGCCAGGCGCGATCAACTGGTAGTCACGATGCTAGTGACACATTTGGCTAAACATTTGCCTTTGACGAACTGCCTAGAAGAACGGCTGATGAACTATTCTTCAAAAGAGACCTGGACCAACAGGAGGTAAATGCTTACTTTGGTAATACCAACCCTATATTATTTTATGTTTTGCCGACCTAACAGCTTGATACGAGAATTGAACCCGAATCCTCAATAAGTCAAGTGGCTAGCGACAATCACTACGCAGTTGATGAAGCTTCACTATGATTTTTATGTCGATGAAGCTTCGGTAGTATTCTGGGTTTGAATGTTAATGAAATATACCTTTTGACTGTTAAAAGACTGTACGTATTGTTACAAATATTCTAGGAAAGTGCAAAGTGAGAATACTGGAAAAATCTAGAAATAAAGAAAGTGGCAGCTGCTTTCGATAAACAATAGCTGCCGTTACCCAAACGGACATGCTATATTGAACCTTCTCTAATTTGGCATAAGGGTGTAAATAGCTTATACTGTGACTTGTTTATATCTATGTTTCCAAGAAAAATATAATAATAAGAGAATATTGCTTAAATATATATAGACAGTGGTACCAGGAACAATTTTTTTTAATTAAAAACAAGCTGAATTTTTGACGAGACAACCATCTTTCCTATCTTCGAAAAATCTCGTATCGGGTAACTATATAATAAAGATAGATAAAATAGAAAACTGTAGCGTTAGGCTAAAAAAAAGTTTTCACTTTACGAGTAGGAAAAAGTAACCTAGAATTATAATAATAATTAACAAACTGTTATGAGAAAATTTGGTTGTTTTTAAATTTGTTTTTAAAAATGTTTTTAAAAATCTCATAATTCTGAATCTTTAGCACGGAGTCGTCAGAAATTCATTGAATGTGTAGGACACAAGTTTTTTCGTGTTTTTCATAAAATAATCAAGCTTAATTAATCAATAATAATCAAGATTAAAGTACAAAAATAATAATTATTATTAATAAAATATTTTTCATTCACCGAATTAAAATGTTCGAAGCCCCTTAATTTTATTAGTTATCCGATTCAAGATTTTTCAAAGATAGAAAAGATTTGCATTCTGTCGAAACGAAGCTGCTCACAAAAATTCAGTTTTTTATTTTTTATTAATCAAAAAGAGTTTTTATTTTTTATTAATCAAAAAAGAGTTTGTTCTTGGGACCACGGTCTATGTAATAGTAACCTTCAACAAAGTTACTGAAGTTATATTAAAAAAATATGGCCTAAAACTAACGAGTATAGTCACAAGTTCGGCATATCACTGTTTGTACATAAATATTTTTTATTTTGGTAACCCCAAAGTAAGCACATTATAAAATAATCTCTCCCCGTGTTGGTCCCGGACTCCTTTGAAGAACAGGCCAACGGCTGTTCTGCCAGGCAAGTCGTAAAAGGCGACCGATTGGCTATGCGAGTCACTACCATTGTTGCTACTAGGTGGTGGAGTTCTGCATTGTCTCGCTCGGGTTTGGTATCACCGCCTTACCTATTCCTGCCGCAATAGCGTCAGTGCTTTTCGCTGTCGTGTTCCGGTTTGGAGAGTAAAGTAGACGATAAACTTATGTATGTGGCATTAGATCTCGTCACAAGATAGCAATCCACCATTAACATCTTTGGTGTCTATATGCGATGGTTGACTCTTTCCATCAGGAGATCCATCTGCTCGTTTGCTATTTTATGATATAAAAAAAAAACAAATAAACAAATAGACTACTGGGCTTTGTAGGCCGCTGCATTATGAAAGTTTTTAGTAAACTTCAGTTCAATATTCCTCTCCTAGCAAATGAAATCTACATCGTATTAGAAAGCTCATGGCAACTCCAGTTAGCTGACGATACGTAAAGTTCCAAATCCAATATTAGTTTTGTGTTGATACCACGTAAGTAAATTCTATATTTTGAATTAATTTTCAAAAGTTTTCACATGAGTGCATAGAACCGGGAACAGTGAGATTAGGAAGTTAAAGAGATAGTTTGTAGGAATGTTTATGTAGAGTTCAGTAAGTTTATATATTCTTGTATTTTGTCTTTAGAAGATTACGTATCTTAAGATGAAAAAACGAAAACATTTCGTTTTTGCCTCTAAAGATACGTAACCTCAAAACACAACGATAGGATATTATATGCTCCCATGTTAATCCGGACTCCTTTGAAGCATATACCAACTACCATTCTGTCAGGCAGATCCTAAAAGGCGACAAATTGGCTATACGTGTACACCATCGTGACTACTAGATGGTAGAAGTTCCGCAACGACTTGCCCGGGTTTGGTTCCACCGCTTTACTTATTCCAGCCGCAACAGCGTAAATGCTTGTCATTGTCGTGTTCAGATTTGCAGGAAAAGGTAGACGGTATACTATGCATATGGCATGTCATCCCGTTACACAGATAGCAACGCACCATTAATATCTTTAGTGTCTAAATGCAATGGTTTGTCTTTCCATCAGAAAAGCCATCTGTTTGCTATCTAATGATAATAATTTTCACACAAAAAGAAGGATAAATATTTTTACAGCCCTGCAAACTAATCACTTTTTAAAGCAGATGGCTCTTTTTATGGAATGTAGTCTGTCTTATTAATGTCTGTAAGTCAGCGCTGTTTCTGTTTCGTCCATTATCACGTAATGCTACATCGTAGCCGATGCAAAAAATTAACGCTAATCGAAAAACTGCTAAAGCTACATACACGTTCCAACATGTTTTTTTAAGCCTCCACAGACCTAATTTCGGAATAAATCCATTCGATTCTTGCTATATAGTTTTTAATTAATATTTAGCGCTGTAATTCATGAGTAAGATACTAAAGAATTCACACAATAAATTCTACTACTTACTTGGAAACATGACAGCTTGTAGTTTCCTCAATAGCAAAAAAATTCAGTTACCTTTAAACAAAAAGGGAACTGCTTAGTATGGCGTAGATCAGCGTTTCCCATTTGCCGAGTCGCGACCCGGTACCGGGTCATCAAAATAAAATTCCGGGTCGCAACATTCCCTTCTTGTTTTAAAAATATTACCTACTATTGATCGACAACTGATAGATTTTTCGTTTTCTTGCCGTCAAGAATAAACAAAATTACCTTATCAAGCAATAACAATTTTAATTTCATTTTCACAACTTATAAATATAAAGCTGGGTTTTCAACACTAGTTTACCTTAAAAATAAATATAGAAACCTACTTGAAATGGAACCAGACCTTAGGATAAAGCTTTCGTCATTTTTCCTGAACTTGAATTCTTTCGTACAAAATAAGCAGCAACTCCATACTTCGCCCTAAAATATAGTAACTAATTAGACGAAACCAAAATATTTAGTAATAATAAAACCTTTTTACTATTAATAAATGTATATTATTTTATCTAATGGAATTAGCTTAAGTTAAAAAATGTAAGTGGGTCACAAAGTGACAGTACGAGAATTACCGGGCAATGGCAGAACAATGTTTGGGAAACACTGGCGTAAATACTTAACTGAAGGTAATCAGTTTTTAAATAACAGCAAAACATCATGTTTTCTGTAACAAATAAAATTTAAATGTCTAAATGTCTACATATCTATACATATAATAAAATCGTAGGAAAGTCAAAACTGTACATTGAATATTTTTTTAAGAGAATACTTGGGGCGTGATCTACAATCGATATAGAAGCCAAAAATATAGTTTTTAGATTTTTTGTCTGTTTGTCTGTTTGTCTGTTTGTCTGTTTGTCTGTTTGTCTGTTTGTCTGTTTGTCTGTTTGTCTGTTTGTCTGTTTGTCTGTTTGTCTGTTTGTCTGTTTGTCTGTTTGTCTGTTTGTCTGTTTGTCTGTTTGTCTGTTTGTCTGTTTGTCTGTTTGTCTGTTTGTCTGTTTGTCTGTTTGTCTGTTTGTCTGTTTGTCTGTTTGTCTGTTTGTCTGTTTGTCTGTTTGTCTGTTTGTCTGTTTGTCTGTTTGTCTGTTTGTCTGTTTGTCTGTTTGTCTGTTTGTCTGTTTGTCTGTTTGTCTGTTTGTCTGTTTGTCTGTTTGTCTGTTTGTCTGTTTGTCTGTTTGTCTGTTTGTCTGTTTGTCTGTTTGTCTGTTTGTCTGTTTGTCTGTATGTATGTCCGGGGTAAACTCAAAAAGTACTGCATGGATTTACTTCAAATTTTGCACGAATATTACTAACAGGTCGGGTCAACATATTATCACGCTATCACCTAAGGGGGAGGAGCTGTGCGGAGTAAACGAAGTCCGCGCGGACGAAGTCGTGGGCAACAGCTATTTTGAATAATAAAAAATAAATATTAAAATCCGCATTAGTATAATCGTAGAACCATTGCTACGTCGTAGACGATTCGATAGAATAGGCTAGTTGACTTATTAGGCACAAATTATTTATTTGCTATTAAACGATAACCGTCTCTGTGGTCCAGTGGTCCAGTGTCCAATATCAGTATTGACCATATAAAGTTCCGGGTTCGATTCTCGGGTCGAGCAAATCAAAAACGTGTTTTATCAGTTTTCTGTATAAATCAACGTTGTCCGGGATTGGATAAGTGGCTGCTTGGCGATAAGCTGACCACCTATCACATTGTGGGACTATCTTCGGTTAATCGTGTACTTCTGCTTACCTCTTCGGAGATAGGAGCGTGAAGATACTTTTTTTCTATTAGAGTATGAATGTAGATTAGCGCTTCTTTGATTGAATTGATTGACATAGGAATAGTATTAATAATAAATCTGTTTGAGCATGTATTTATATAATTCTAATAAATAAAGTCGCGCAATCGTTATCTATACATATAATAAAATCGTAGGAAAGTCAAAACTGTACATTGAATATTTTTTAAAAGAATACTTGGGACGTGATCTACAATCGGTATCGAATTCAAAAATATAGTTTTTAGACTTTTTGTCTGTTTGTCTGTATGTATGTCCGGGGTAAACTCAAAAACGTACTGCGTGGATTTACTTCAAATTTTGCATGACTTTGCAATTTTTGATTTTGATTGATTACAAATTTTGATTGCATTACTAACAGGTCGGGCCAACATACAGGCTACATATCATCACGCTATCGCCTACAGGGAGGAGCTGTGCGGAGTAAACGAAGCCCGCGCGGACGAAGTGGCGGGCAACAGCTAGTAATAAATAAAAATTATATTTTTCTCTCGTGTTGGTCTATATAAATCGCGTATAAAGTTCTCGTGTTGGTCTTGTTAGTCCCGTGTTGTGAAAGAGGCGATACTTTAATAGATTTATTAATCATTACATAGTATAAAACCCACGTATGCTTAGATCTAAAACTACGCGACGGATTTTGATGCGGTTCTTTTAATAGATAGGGTGATTCAATATGAAGGCTTATATTATGTATAATAATTTACACAGCAAAACAACGTTTGCCGGGTCAGCTAGTAATATCATAATGAGTTTAATCACAGAATCTCCATATTCTGTGGTTCAATGGTGCGTTGACGTTAATGTAGCGAAAAAGCGAAAATAAGAAGAAGAAATAATTTTTCTATAATATGCTACAGGGGGGTTATAACCCCCGTGTTGGTCCCGGGCTCCTTTGTAGAATAGGCCAACTGCCGTTCTACCAGGCAGGTCGTAAAAGGCGAACGATTGGCTATCGAGTCACTACCATCGTGGCTACTAGGTGGTAGAGTTCTGCATTGTTTCGCCCGGTTTTAGTACCATCGCCTTACCTACTCCTGCCGCAATAGCGTCAGTGCTTGTCACTGTCGTGTTCTGGTATGGAGGGTAAGGTAGCCGGTAAATTTATGCATGTGGCATTAGACCTCGCCACAAGATAGCAAAGCAACATTAACACCTTTGGTGTCTATAGGCGATGGTTGACTCTTTCCATCAGGAGACCCAACTGCTTGTTTGCTATCTTATATTGTAAAACAAACGAACAACATGTTTTTTTAAGTAGGTTTTTTTAATATTTCGGGAAGAATAAACTAAGGAATATTATGTCGCGTTTAAAATTGCTTGCATATACAAAATTGCATCAAGAAAACTCTAAGAATATTTAAACTAACATAACGAATATAAAGTATAAAATTAAAAGTTGCACGATAAAAATGTTAATAATAGGGGTCCCTTGTGTAAAATATTTTGTGTTAAGTATCAAGATTGCGTGCACTGAGCCAATTCTCTGGGTAACATACTTCAAGATAAGATTAGGCGTTTAAAATCAACGCTAAAGTCGTATAGTTTCAAATTAATTGCCTAGTAGTATGGTCTTGAAAATTAATATTGCATTAAAGTGGTAAGGTGGTAGTTTTGAGAAGTTTTTCACCATAATACTGTTTAACTTCACAAGATTTTTTTATATAAATTAATTAATGTTGCTGACATTAATTAATTTATACATTACAACAAATTAAATGAATTGATCTCATCCCAAAGTAAACCAATTATTTGCTTGTGGTATGGGTGATATCAACGATGCTTATACATAGAAATACATATATAAATATTGGAATATCCATACATATAATAAAATCGTAGGAAAGTCAAAACTGTACATTGAATATTTATTTAAAAGAATACTTGGGGCGTGATCTACAATCGATATCGAAGCCAAAAATATAGTTTTTAGAATTTTTGTCTGTTTGTCTGTAAGTATGTCCGGGGTAAACTCAAAGAGTACTGCATGGATTTACTTCAAATTTTGCATGAATATTACTAACAGGTCGGGTCAACTTATAGATTACATTATATCACGCTATCGCCTACGAGGCAGGAGCTGTGCGGAGTAAACGAAGTCCGCACGGACGAAGTCGCGGGCAACAGCTAGTATTTAATAAACTCTCAAACCCAGAAATACAAACATTTATGCTCATCACACAAATGTTTGTCCCCGTCGGGAATCGGACCCGAGCCCCGACGATGCGTAGTCAGAGTCGCTAACCACTTGACCAACAGAGCGGCCAAGATACATAATAAACACCTAAACCCCGAAATACAAACATCTATGCTTCACACTGTTTTTCCCATTTGTCCCTACATTTGTTTTTTTGTTCCCTGTCCTGTCAGCATTTGTCCCTGTCGGGAATCGAACCTGAGCCCCCTCGATTGGTAGTATTTATGCTAACTTCTCGACCAACGCGGTGGTTTTATATATCACAAAATAACAAACAAGAAGATAGTTCTTTTGATAGAACCAGTCAAGCATTGCTTATAGACACCTAAGAGGTAAACAGAACGTTGTTACTTGTTATCCGTGGCGCGATTATAATCCCTCAAGCATAAGTTTACCGCCTACCTTACCCTCCAAACCGAAACACGATGGTAACAAACATTGTTATATGCTATTGCGATAGGAATAAGTAAGGTGATAGTACTGAACGCAAGCGAGACGTTATAGAACTTTACCTAACAGTAGCTATCATATTATACAAGATGTAAAAAGAAACCCTGTCTGATCCTAAAGAGGTATGTAAGCAGGTCAATGACATTATCAAAAAAAAAATCTTTTTACTAAAGTAAAAAAGATATTTTATTTTTAAGTTTAGTTTTTGCGTGATTGAGTAACAAACATCCATCCAAACATCGATCCAAACATCGAAATATTATATTGGCTATCATAATATTAATAATATAGATTAATGAATATATATATATATATATATATATATATATATATATATATATATATATATATATATATATATATATATATATATATATATATATATATATATATATATATATATATATATATATATATATATATATATATATATATATAAATATATATATATATATATATATATATATATATATATATATATATATATATATATATGACGTAGATATAATTTTCTTTAACATAACATAGATATAATGCCTTTGGCGATCAGAGGACTGGGTTATTTTTACATACTGTATAAATTATATAATAACTAGCTTTTGTCAGTGGCTTCGCTGGCGTGAATTCGGGGAAGAAGTAGGGGTTAGATAAAGTAAAAAAGTAACCTATGTCACTCTTCATCCCTTCAACTATCTCCACTTAAAAAAACACGTCAATTCTTTGCTCCGTTTTGCCGTCAAAGACGGACAAACATATACACATTCATTTTCCCATTTATAATATTAGTATGGATACAATCACATAATTAATAAAGCTAATTTGCAACATATCAATGATATGCTGCGAATTAGTGGCATTCATTGTTTTGACGACAATACAGGAGGATTGTGTCTGAAGTCGAAGAGTTATGGTACAAAGTCTCGGAATGAGGTCGACTAAATTTAGTCCAATACAACCCAAGGAAGACACAAGTTTGTGCATTTACGGCCAAGAAAACACCTTTTGCCGTATCCGTTGCCGTTTTGAGAGTACTCCTTTGATTGCCTCAGAAAGCATTGGAATTCTTGGTATCGACATATCGAGTAACGTCCAGTTTCGTGCTCATTTGGAAGGTAAAGCAAATCTGGCTTCCAAAAAAATTGGTGTTTTGAACAGGACGAAACAGTACTTCACACCAGCCGACCTTTTGCAACTATACAAATCGCAAGTCAGGACTTATATGGAGTACTGTTCTCATCTTTGGGCAGGGGCTCCGCAGTACCAGCTCCTTCCTCTTGACTGCATACAGCGTAAAGCATCTCGTATTGTTAATGACCGGGCTCTTTCCGATCGGCTTGATCCTTTGGCGTTGCGAAGAGATGTTGGTTCTCTTTGCATCTTCTATCGCTATTACCACGGAGAGTGTACCGAGGAGTTGTTCGGCTTAATACCACCCGCTGTTTTCCACCTTTGGACATCACGCCAAAATTTTAAATTTCACCTTCACCGTTTGGATGTCTGCAAGTCCACTACAGTGCGATTTTCAAGGCATTTTTTGCCCCGCACGACTGCTCTGTGCAATCAATTACCAGCGGATGTGTTTCCGAACCGATACGACTTAGGGGCCTTCAAGAAAAGAGCGTATTCATTCCTTAAAGGCCGGCAAGGCATCTGCAGTGTTGCATCTGTTCATGGGCGGCGGTGATCACTTACCATCAGGTGAGCCTCTTGCCCGTTTGCCCCCTATTCCATAAAAAAAAAAAACAATTTTATTTGTAGAGAAAATAACAGAGTAGGCAAGGTTTCGTTGAAAAAACAATTTACAATACAAAGAACAACATTAAGAGAATTCCGTTTGATATTTCCAGAAGATCTAAATTACAAGCGGCAAATTCAAACGATAATTTATTTTAAACTTGTTTTGTTTACACTTTCGTAACGACGACATTTGCATTTTAAATGAAACATTTCAATTATTCTACATTTTACCTTCAAAGACGGGATTGTAATTATTTTTTTATGTTAAAATATCTTTTCTAGTAATGGTTTTCTAGTTTAATGGAGAATTTAATGGAATATAAAAATATGACCCACTTTTTATATATTTTTTCCATTTATTTCGTGAATGATAGATAGAGTAACTATCGCATATAGATTTTATGTATTTGACCACCCCGTTGGTCGAATGCTCAGCGAATCTAACTATGAATTGAAGGCCTCGGGTTCAACTTCCAACAGGGACAAGCATTAGTGTTATGAGCATAGATGTTTGTAGTTCTATGTGGTTCTATGTATTAGTATCGTTGACTTAACACCAATAACACAAGCAAATAATTTGCTAACTTTGGGGTTAGATCAATTTGTTTAATTTGTTCAGCGGTATTATTGCCCGGTTGGCGATAGGCTTGCCACCTATCACATTTGTGGGACCAAGTATCTTCGGCTAATCGTGGGTGCACTAGTTGTACCTCTGCCTACAACTTCGCGAAGATACTTTTAATATTATTGTTATTAACGATCGCCTGTGGTCAAAATTCGACCATAGACTAAACAATAAAATCTCTTTCGTGTTTGACAACTGACTTTAGCCGTAAAGAAAATAGTATAATATGGCCATTGATGTAAAAAACCCAAGATTCACAATCATTGTGTCAAAAACGTCCTCAAAAAAATTGTGCGCTCATTTCAAATAGAATCGCGTCGGCCGCGTCACTGTCTATTTTATTTATTTTCGTACATTGCTTTGTAAAACAACTATAAGTCTTGCACTTAAGGTTGGATATGCAAAGACATATATATTTTTTTGTCATATAATAACTACTAAAAGAAATTAGGGACACTTTTGAGTGTCAGTTTTGTTCGAGACTGTGCATCTAGGGGTTTTTATATCGATGAATATGCGTATATATTATCTTATATGTCACATGAACGTAGTGTATGTAATGTTTATTTTTATTAATTTAATGTATTTCTAATGCATTTTATTCAAAAATATTAGGTTTTTGCAGTCCTCCGGAGTATATCCTTTTAAACAAAAAAAAAAAAAAATTCAAAATCCGTTCATAAATGACCAATTTCTGAGGTAACAAACAATATGATTGTTACCTCTTTTACACGCTTTTTATTAGCTTTACCTGTATGTTTGTATGTTTGTATGTTTGTATGTTTGTATGTTTGTATGTTTGTACGTTTGTAAGTTTGTTCGTTTGTACGTCTGTACGTCTGTACGTCTGTACGTCTGTACGTCTGTACGTCTGTACGTCTGTACGTCTGTACGTCTGTACGTCTGTACGTCTGTACGTCTGTACGTCTGTACGTCTGTACGTCTGTACGTCTGTACGTCTGTACGTCTGTACGTCTGTACGTCTGTACGTCTGTACGTCTGTACGTCTGTACGTCTGTACGTCTGTACGTCTGTACGTCTGTACGTCTGTACGTCTGTACGTCTGTACGTCTGTACGTCTGTACGTCTGTACGTCTGTACGTCTGTACGTCTGTACGTCTGTACGTCTGTACGTCTGTACGTCTGTACGTCTGTACGTCTGTACGTCTGTACGTCTGTACGTCTGTACGTCTGTACGTCTGTACGTCTGTACGTCTGTACGTCTGTACGTCTGTACGTCTGTACGTCTGTACGTCTGTACGTCTGTACGTCTGTACGTTTGTACGTTTGTACGTTTGTACGTTTGTATGTTTGTATGTTTGTATGTTTGTTTGTAACCGACTTCTTTGGGCGTGATTTTGACCCACTTTAAACGGCCAGATTTCGTTCAACCTTTGTAGATTTATCGAGGACCGATGACAATACACTAATTTGACGTTTTTTGACCTGTATGTTTGTATGTTTGTTTGTAACCGACTTCTTTGGGCGCGATTTTGACCCACTTTAATCGGCCAGAATTCTTTTAAACTTTGTAGATTTATCGAGGACCGATGACAATATGCTAATATGTAATAAAATTATTAGGTTCACCTGTATGTTTTTATGTTTGTATGTTTGTTTGTAACCGACTTCTTTGGGCGCGTTTTTGACCCACTTTAAACGGCCAGATTTCGTTCAAACTTTGTAGGTTTATCGAGGACCGATGACAATACATTAATTTGACGTTTTTTGACCTGTATGTTTGTATGTTTGTTTGTAACCGACTTCTTTGAACGTGATTTTGACCCACTTTAAACGGCCAGATTTCGTTCAAACTTTGTAGATTTATCAAGGACCGATGACGCTAATTTGAAAATTATTCCATTTTTCAATTTGCAAATTATGATTTTTGTTAACTTATATAATTTTCATCTATAGTCGATAAGGTAAGAAACTTAATTACGTTTTTTTATAATTTTTCTCTACAGTCGATAAGACACGATTTGATGTTAATTTTAATTTCCAATAATTATCTTAAGCCGATTTCTCTAATATTGACAAATTTTTGAATACTTAGGAGAATTTTAATTCTACAAAACAAATAATAGTTTTAAATAAAAAATAAATAAATCACGCTTTTATAAATAAACCAAAATAAAAAGTAAAAAATAAATAATAGTTTAAAAAAAACTAAAACTACTTTTTTATAAAAAAACAAACTAAAAAATAGAAAATAAATTTTAATAAATTTGAATTAAAAAAAGTGTAAAAAAATTTCATAAATAAAAATCAATAATTGTACAAATAAGAAAAAAATGTATTTTATAAAAAAGGGTGGCCTGATTTTTTTAAGATATCATCGAAATGATAATCCTTCTACTCATATCTGTCAGTAAAATATTAATAACTATTGACAACATGAACTACACGCTTTTTTACACGCTTTTTTATTAGCTTCACCTGTATGTTTGTATGTTTGTAACCGACTTCTTTGGGCGCGATTTCGACCCACTTTAAACGGCCAAATTTCGTTCAAACTTTGAAGATTTATCGAGGACTGATGTCAATATACTAATTTGATAAAATTATTCCATTTTTCAATTTGCAAAATATGATTTTTGTTAATTTATATAATTTTCACCTATAGTCGATAAGGTAAGAAACTTAGTTATTTTTTTATATATTTTCTCTACAGTCATTAAAACAGGACTTGATGTTAATTTATGAGTGGGGGCTTTTTAAGATATTATCAAAATGATAATTCTTCTACTCTGTTACGTTTTCATGTAGCGTTGCAGTAGTGATGTATTTGAGTAAGAATGCGAAAGAAGTTTCATACATGACGGACAGGAAAATTTTTTGACCTATTTTGATGTTTTTTTCCCTTTTCTATTGCACTAAGTCAATTTTTAGAAAGTATATAATTAATCTCCATTAAATTATCTCGATAATAGTATGCAAAATATCTTGATTCCCTTAACTAACAAGGCTATAATACTAAAAATAGTTGCCAAAATGAGGCGAAAAAAAATTTCGATCATAAAGCACTCTCTGATGCTTCGCATCATGAGCCGTGCAATAGTTTAAAATTAAAAAAAAACAAGCTATTATAAATAAACCAAACTAAAAAGTAAAAAATAAATAATAGTTTAAAAAAAACTAAAAACACGCTTTTTTAAAAAAAACAAACTAAATAATAGAAAATAAATTTTAATAAATTTAAATTAAGAATAGTGTTAAAAATTTCAATTTATATATATAATATAATACAAATTTAAAAAAGGCGTGGGGTGCATGGTGTCAATAGTTATAAATATTTTATTGACAGATATGAGTAGAGTGATTATCATTTCGATAATATCTTAAAAAGCACCCCACGTTTTTTTTTAAATAAAATATTTTTTTATTCACACTATTATTAATTTATATTTCTTGAAATTTTTAACACTAATCTTAATTTAAATTTATTAAAATTTATTTTCTATTTTTTAGTTTGTTTTTTTTTTAAAGCGTGTTTTTAGTTTTTTTTTATTTATATCATAAGATATCAAACAAGCAGATGGGTCTCCTGATGGAAAGAATCAACCATCGTCTATAGACACCAAAGACGTTAATGGTGCGTCTATAATATCTCTATCTATAATAATAATCTTGTGGCGTGGTCTAATACCACATGCATAAGTTTACCGGCTACCTTACCTTCCAAACCGGGACACGACAGTGACCAGCACGGACGCTATTGCGACCTCAGTAAAAACATACAGGCAAATTGAGAACCTCTCATTTTGGGAAGTCGGTTGAACTTTTGTTAAAACGATTTACCTAATTGAAATAAACTAAGAGAATTTCAAAGATCTATATCAAAGCTGTCTAACAAGACCCCAGGACATAAACAACCTAGTTTTTAGTTCATTAATCGTAAATTTTAGCCTTTCAAATGGTAAGAGTAAGGCTGAAATGTAACAATCAAGTAGAGTTATCATATAGCCCAGAGGCTGTAAGCTCCTTAGCCGTGGCACTTAGCGTTTGGGTCGGTTCCAATCCGAATTTAGATGAAAGCAATAACTGGATTAATACCTAGCTTTAGTGCCTGTTCTAATCTAGCGATAACGATATTCCGAGGACGGCATAGTTCTACTATGCAAATATTATCTTTTGCAGACATAACGGCATTTGGCCGAATTATACTAAGACTTCTGTATATTTTATAATCTATACGGGCTGTTAGTGTAAACACCGTTATCATTGAAACCAGTGGTTTGGTTTTACTTATAGAACGTAAATTCGATGAAAAAAATATTTTTTTTCAATGTAAAGCCTCCATTTTTTCTCAAAATTATTTGACCCTATACAAGTGCACGGCAATTTGACCCTATACAAGTGCACGGCAAAATGGACGGAGGGCGGGAATCTTGTAAAATATTGTATAGGTAGTTAAAACGGACGGCCAGTGCGGCAGGTTAACGCCCTTTGCGCATAGTATCCATGAATTTACGGACGGTGTCAAACAGAAACTTTCTATTTTTGAAAGAAAATAACGTTTTTTTTATTTTTAAATTCACATAAACATATTTATAATTAAGTCAACTAAGTACCTATGATTTTAGTGACAACGGTGTTTATCCTTGCAACCTGTAGAGGCAACACTTCTAATACCTACTAATACCTACTTTTTCAGGGTTCTGTATCTAAAAGGTAAAACGGGACCCTATTACTAAGCCTCCGCTGTCTGTCTGTCGGTTGTCTGTCTGTCACCAGGCTGTATCTCACAAACCGTGATAGCTAGAAGCTGAAATTTTCACAAATTATGTGTTTCCATTTCCGCTATAACAATAAATACTAAAAATAAAAAAATGAAAATATTAAAGGGACCCCATACAATAAACGTGTTTTTTTTCATATTTTTTGCTCAATATTAATAACGGTAACCGGTAGACGCTTTTTTAGGGCAATGGGCCCACTTCTCGTTCTCACCACTGTAACTTCTGTAAACCAGAATCAACAGCGGCAACCTTCCTGATAACCTCTGAGTTGCGAACTCAGGGTGCCTTGGGGGAAAAGCTAAGCTGTCTTGGAACCCGCATCGAATCTAATCAGAAGAGTATAGGAGAAGTAGGAAAATACACCCAGTTTAGGTAGACGCTTATAAATTTTGACTGAATATTTAGTTGTATATTACTTTTCAAAATAAACAATTAAATAAAAATAAAGTAAATATTAAAGACAGACTCCCATATAACAAACGTAAATTTTAAGCAATTTTTACACGATCTTAATAAACAGGTAGAAACTTGAATATTTTCAAAATAAGTATACATACATAGCTGTATAAAAAGAGATGGTGAGACCTACAAACTGGTAATTGTTTCAAGTGATTAATACAAGTACTAACTCCACCTTTACCTAACACTTCATGATTAAAACTAAGTGACCTACCAAATATACTACCTTTACTATATACTACCTTTTTATATTATAAGTTAAATACCAGATGTCTCTCCTGAGGGAAAGACTACCGAGTCTACTGAGTCTAGACTACTACTAAGAAAAGAAAGAAAGACAACCATCGCCTATAGACACTAAAGATGTTAATGGTGCGTTGCTATCCTTGTGACGGGATCTTAATGCAATACAAGCATAATTTAATCTAATTTTATATCATAAGATAGCAAAAAAACAGGGGCTCTCCAGATGGAAAGAGAAAACCATTGCCTATAAACGTTAATGGTGTGTTTGTTATCTTTGTAGCGGAGTCTCAATGCCACATGCACAACTTTACCAGCTATTTTACCTTCCAAACTGGAACACGATGATGAGGCATTGATGCTATTGCAACAGGAGTGAGGCGATGGTACCATATTCCCGGCGAGACGTTGTGGAACTCTACCACGTACTAAAAGTTATTTGTAGTGATATAAATTTTTAGTAATGATTATTTTGATGAAGTAAGATTTAATGGTTACAAAATGTTTGAAAATTTATGATTACGAGTATTTTTTATTGTTTGTTAAAAATCCTCAAAAAATATATGAATATGGTCAGCCTAACCAAATAGCGACGTGCTATACACTTACAAATAATAAAAATCGTGAAAATGGATTAATTTTTTCGTAGAAATGCGACCATAAATACCGTGATAAGAGATTTTTATATATCTAATCTAAACCACAGAATACGTAATAGTACAAGTACAGAAGAGACACTCCAGAAAGACGTTTAAAGAAATAGGGAATCTTGCTATGACACAATAAAGTTGAATTCAGATCGCGCGGCGCTTGACTACCTACAGTTATATTTACCTAGGAGTTGCATCTCTTTCTATCGCGTAAATCTTATCCTTTCTAATGAAATCAGCAAAAAACAAAAACTTTGAATTCTTCTGTTTACGACAGCCATCCACACAGCAATTATTCGTATTACAATTCCCCATTTCATAAGAGTACCTACAGTAATAAACCTTACGTTGCGTCGATGATCGATATGCATGCCGTCACGCGTCGTACAAATAAGCGGCAAGGGGCGCCCCCGACTAATTTGCAACGTTGCGTTGTCGCGCGCTGTAGGTGCTTACCGCGGTAGATATAGGCGAGTGTCAGAGGCCTGTCTAAACTAATTTAGACAGGCCTCTGACACTTTAAATTTTTGTTTGTTAGTTTGTTACGATTAACTCACAAACTTAACCGATTTATAAAATTCTTTAATCGTTAGAAAGGAATATTATTCAGGAGTTACATAAGCTACTATTTTATCTGACTGTAAAAGGGAAGTAATGATTTTTGGTCACGCGAACGAAGTCGCGAGTAATCGCTAGTTAATATAATATAATAATATTGCTAGACAAATTACACAAATTGATCTAACACCAAGGTAAGTAAGTTAATTGTGTTATGGGTGTTATTCAATGATAGAAATACATAAGTAAATACTGTTACATAAATAATACACACCCTGACCCAGAAATACAAACATCTTTTCGTCGTGTTAGTCCCGGCCTCCTTTGAAGAATAGGCCAACTGCCGTTCTGCCAGGCAGGTCGTAAAAGGCGACCGATTGACTATAGAGTCACTACCATCGTGGCTACTAGGTGGTAGATTTCTGCATTGTCTCGCCCGAGTCTGGTACCACCGCCTTACCTATTCCTGCCGCAATAGCGTCAGTGCTTGCCGCTGTTCCGGTTTGGAGGGTAAGGTAGCCGGTAAACTTATGCATGTGGCATTAGACTTCGCCACAAGATAGCAATGCACCATTAACATCTTTGGTGTCTATAGGCGATGGTTGACTCTTTCCATCAGGAGACCCATCTGCTTGTTTGCTATCTTATGATATAAAAAAAAAATCTATGCTCATCACAGAAATGTTTGTCCCTGTTGGGAATCGAACCCAAGCCCCATCGATTCGTAGGTAATTTGTTTGTTTATAATGTATAACCTCAGAAACCGCAAGACCAATTTTAAAGATTCTTTCAGCTATTTAAAGGTACAATATTGCTACGTAATATAGGGTATTTTTTTACCCGAATGAGTAGAAATTGTGTGTGGGGTGAAGCGAAAGTAGTCGCGGGGAAGAGCTAGTATTTTATAAATATTTAGTGTCTGATAGTAGTAATACATTTAGCTAATTTTCGCCTTTTATGCCTAGTGGGGGACTAATGCTCAAACACGAATTTTTTTTGGCAAAAGTACTATATGTATTGTCTAGGGTTAATGGTTATGTCGACAGTTAACTCCAATGATATAAAAAACCCAAGATACACAATCAGTGTCTCAAAAACGTAATCTAAAAATGAGCGCACATTTTTGATTTGTACGCCCATTTCAAATAGAATCTCGTCAGTCAACTTTGTCAATTTTATTATTTTTCGTACATTCCTTTGAAAAAACAACTATAAATCTTACGCTTAAGGTTGGATGTGCAAAGACATTTGATTTTGCCATACCCATAACTACTTATGTGTAATTAAGAAAGTTTTGAGTGACATTTTTGTTCGGGATTGTGCATCTAGGGTGTTTATATCAATGGCTAACTCTAACAAACATATACGTAATCAGAACGGCTTATTACAAAACATTAAATACATAAACATTCTGAAAAATATTGTTTAATTAAAAATAGTGTGCATTGTATAAAAACTAATTGATAATAGATTTATAACAACATTGACACATCAATATAATTAAACCTAACCACAGACTATATTTATAAAATCTTAGTTTGTTAGTGTAGCTTACAATAATACACATAAATACAAAGTTATACTACTTACCGATGAAATATAATCACTCCAAGGGTAATTTTTTCACATTTTTACAACATGGTTTATTTCTATTTTTTTCACAATATAATAATAATATATCTACAAATATATGATTCTTAACAGTGATAGGTGCGTTTGCTCATAAACGCGGCGACACGTTTCCTTTCCAATGTCGTGTCTATTAGTATTTATATGGTCTGTGGCTTTTTAGAACCTCGTGAATATTCGATAAGAACTCGATTTCTCAAAATCGACGTGAAAATAATACCTTATACTCTATTTAGCGGGAGATAAGTAGAAGAAGTTGGGGTAAAGAGTTTCCGAAACGAGCGTTTATTCAACAACTAGCTGTTGCCAGCGACTTCGTCCGCGCGGACTTCGTTTACTCCGCACTGCTTCTCCCCTGTAGGTGATAGCGTGATAATATGTAGCCTATATGTTGACCCGACCTGTTAGTAATATTCACGCAAAATTTGAAGTAAATCCATGCAATACTTTTTGAGTTTACCCCGGACATACATACAGACAAACAGATAAACAGACAAACAGACAAAAATTCTAAAAACTATATTTTTGGCTTCGATATCGATTGTAGATCACACCCCAAGTTTTCTTTTAAAAAATAGTCAATGTACAGTTTTGACTTTCCTACGATTTTATTATTAGATATAGATGATTTAAGAATCAAGAAAATTATTTTTTCCAGAACAAAAAACTGTTTATTTTTACACACAAGAAACATTCGGTTACTAAGCTTAACCATTTATTAGCGTCATTAGTTGTAAAAGTCGCCACAATTGGCCGTTTAACGAACGCATTAAGCTTTCGGCATCGCTTTAACAAAGTCCTATCCGTGCCAATAACAATAAAAGGGATATTTATTTTGATGATATTTTCATGAAAATGTCGCCCGTTCATGGCGGGCACCAGATTTTTTGTGCTTGAAACAGACATAATTGTAATGGACGAATAAAATTACTTATAGACCGTGGTCAAAAAAACATTTTTTTTATTAATTAATAACAAACTGAATTTTTGTAAACAGCTTCGTTTTGATGAGACGCCCATTTTTTTAACTTCAACTTTTTTTTTTTTGTTTTGCTTATCTCATGTGTATTTTAACTTTAAGGTTGATTGTGCACAATGTCTGCTGTTTCTTTATAATCGCTTCATAAGCTGGGTAGGCTGGAAGAAATCTTTATTACCTTAGAGATAAGTCTGCCTTTTGTACGTTTTTAGTTATATTTTTTTCTCTATAAAATCTTATAAGTTGTGTACAATAAAATATTAAATAAATAAATTAAATAAAAATATCGAATCGTATAACTAATAAAGTTAGGGAGCTTCAAAAATTTTAATTCGGTGTAGAAAATTATTGATTAACTAGATGAAAACCCGGCTTCGCTGGGAAGTCTCATAATACGCAATGTTATATACTAACTCAAATAGTAGACATTAAAAAGTAGCAACACTGTAGTGACGTCTTCTTTCAACTATTACGTTGGCTTATAAAGACAACACTATAGTGTTGCTATTTTTTAATTTCTACTCTTTTATGAACGAAGACAAAATAAGTTTCACGATAATCTGCGCTCCGATCTACGATACTTTAATAAATGCTCACGCCATCTACACCACATACTTGTAACCTTTAAAAAAATATGGCCGATTTATCTGTCAGCACCGTTAGAATTTTTTAACACTATTTTAACAAAATACTCCACAATTCCAATTTTGCGGATATATGATGTCGACTCAAAATTATTATTTTTTTACGCTTTATAATTTAGGTAAGGTTCCGTATGAGTTTACCGTAACCCTTGACGAAATTATTAATATAGATATAATATTTTTTATTTTAATCGCTTGATTATTTTATGAAAAACATGAAAAAACTTTACTCCTACACATTCGATGGTTTTCCTCCACTCTAAAAATTCGGACTTATAAAATTTTTAAATTGTTATTCATCAATTTAAAAACAACTTAATTTTCTCACAACAGCTTATTAATTATTATTATAATTTAAGGATTACTTTGTGCTACGCGTAAAGTGGAAACTTTTGTTAGTCCGACAATCTATACTTTTATTATATTTCGTTTAATTGTATAAATACTGCTTAATTGTAAAAAAATTTTATTTTCTATTATCATTTTCAATGTTATTATTATTATTACTTTTTAAGATTTAAATTCCCAGCTCCGTGACTTTCCGCTTCTATTAATAATTTCTTTACTAATTAAGTATATCATATGATCAGACAACAAAGAGAAAATCCGTAATTGGCTAATGTTCAAATCAAGCTGTGGATTTTTTGTTTATGTAAATAATTAATTAATTAATTTAATCCATACTGATATTATATGCGAAAGTTTGTTTGTTTGACCGTCTTTCCCGGCAAAACAGATCGACTAATTGACGTATTTTTTAAGTGGAGATAGCTGAAGGGATAGAGAGTAACATAGGCTACTTTTTGTCTCTTTCTAAACCCCTACTTCTCTAAAATGAATTTAGCGCGAGCCAAGCAAAAACTAGTGTACAATAAACCTATGTTAAAATTCAATTTTAATAGCAAGTGAATTTTTAAAAAGAATGTACTTAGAAGTCATGAAACTAACCAAACTTGTACGCTTTTTCTTATTTCCTCATCAAGCTAAAAATTTTCTTTTCTGCCATAAAGTTCACGCTTTCATTTATTTATTACCAACCAAACAAGTTGGAAATATGTCGCATAGGTAAAACGCAAAATGTTAAATAAGCTATTGTATAAAATGCAGCAAAAGGGAAAGCATTTGTTACTATAGTCGAAACTTATAACACAGAAGGCTGTATAAACATGCTACTCTTAGTACCATCTAAAGAAACGAAAAAAAAAAGTGTCATCTATTTAAACTGAGAATGAGTGACAAATGACAGTCAATGACGTGTATACAAGGAAGTTATATTCTACCCGGAATGCTTACACGCGCTTCAAAATCGTTCCGAAGAGTACCACGACATGAGTGGAGTGTGTCTCTTTCTACTAAATAAAGCGCCAATCGCCATATATAAGTGCGGCCATGCGTAGTTTGCAAATTACTACTAAGTAATTCTACTAATTTGAGAAACAGTTTTTGCATTGCATAAGTAATTACGTAATAATTAAAATAAGCACATTTTAGAACTCACTGTGTTAATTACAATACATTTTATGCTAATTTATTTATCAACGTGTATTAATAAAAAGTATTTAATGATTACTGCATATGTAAAAATCTACCATCTAGATAGTTTTATTTATACTGGCAATTGCAAGAAAGGGACAACATCCACTCATGTCGTTGTCTTGCTCAGAACGTTTTTCCCCTCTGTTAAGTAAGAAACAAATGTCAACTTTATGAGTAACGAAATAAAGTACATTTTTATTTTTCAAATATTGCTTTGTAACAATTCCAGTTATAGTATATAAGTTCCTTGCGTGTATAATATTACACACGTCATTGGTGACAATAAATATTGTATTTTGTTTTTTAAACGAAAATTTTTCATCTAATAACTCATAAATGGTTAAATCAAATAATCTTCATAATGAGAAATACAAAAAAATGAAATTTTGACTTATTTAAATTATTTTTTATTGCATAAATTGAACCTATTATCGATTCTGAAAATTTGGCCAGACATTTATTTAAAAGTAACTCTGTACAAGATAACTATCCTAATGCATATGCAGAGATATCTACTTGTTTGCTATTTAGTAATATAAAAAAAACATCAAAAGCTTTTTCACACTCTCGTAAATTATTTTTCTTCGTAAGTATATTTTTCTTTTTCCTAGCTGTTAAGTAAAAATACTAGCACTAAAATGTCGACGAATATTTCGAGCGAAATGCCCGGATTAGTCAGTCAAGTCTCAGCGTTTTCAGGCAACCTGTTGCTGAAAATACCTCGGATAAGAAAGCCTTTCTTATGAGCTATGCATAAGCTCAAGTTTGATACATTGCGTGAAAAAAATAGTAGTTTTTTTTCGTTTTTGCGTGTGTTAGACGTGAAAAGCATAAACAATCTGCCATTCTGCCTCGCAGTTTGTAAAAGGTTAGCAATTGCTTGTACGTTCTTTTATATCATAGAAAGCAAACAAGCAGATGGGTCTCCTGATGGAAAGAGTCAACCATCGCCTATAGACACCAAAGGTGTTAATGGTGCACTGCTATCTTGTGGCAAGGTCTAATACCACATGCATAAGTTTACCGGCTACCTTACCCTCCAAACCGAAACACTACAGTGACAAGCACTGACGCTATTGCGGCAGGTATAGGTAAGGCGGTGGTACCAGAGCCGGGCGAGACAATGCAGAACTCTACCCCCTAATAGTCACGATGGAGTGGATGGACTCCCATAACTAATCGGTCGCCTTTTACAACCTGCCTGGCAGAACGGCAGTTGGTCTGTTCTTCAAAGGAGCTCGGTACCAACACGGGGTTATTTTAAGCTCAAAGAAGTAAAAACTATAAGCATAGATTTTTTCAGTTTAAATATATAGTTAATTAAAAAGGCAGTAGATACTGATTTTTGAAAAGCTGTATATTTTGGAAACGATGATCAACTTTGATCTATAGAACGGCATTCAACGAAATTTTTGAGATCTAAGCTATTGTTATAAAATACTTTTTTCAAAAAATTTCATCATTGACAAATCCAAAAAAAATATGACCGATTTTGATCTAATTAATGTAGTTATTTGATGCAGTTTTTTAAGGCGGTAGAGCTAGGTGGTAGAGTTCTGCATTGTCTCGCCCGGGTCTGGTACTACCGCATTACCTATTCCTGCCGCAATAGCGTCAGTGCTTGTCACTGTTGTTTTCCGGTTTGGAAGAAAACCAACCATGAACTTATGCATGTGGCATAAGACCTCGCCGCAAGATAGCAACGCACCATTAACACCTTTGGTGTCTATAGGCGACGGTTGACTCTTTCCATCAGGAGACCCATCTGCTTGTTTGCATCTTATAACATAAAAAAATAACCCAAAAATAAGCAAATTATGCCCTAGTGTGCCCTATGATAAGCCCTAGTATGGTACCACCGCCTTACCTATTCCTGCCGCAATAGCATCAGTGCTTGTCACTTTCGTGTTCCAGTTTGAAGGGCAAAGTACTCTGCAAACTTAAACATGTGGCATTAGACCTCGCCACAAGATAGCAACGCATCATTAACATCTTTGGTGTCTATAGGCGATGGTTGTCTCTTTCCATCAGGAGACCCATCTGCTTGTCTGCTATCTTATGATATAAAAAAAAATTTGGAAAAACAGTATTTTTTTATATAACTTTCAGATTAATGTAGCGATCGAGTACAAAATTTAATCAGCTCTACATCTCAAAAAACTACGTCCAATGCATAAATTGCATCAACATCTGTTTATCCGATCGAGAGTTACTTGTAGCGGCTCAAACAATCACAAATGCTACAAGAAAAAATAATAAAAAATGGGCAAAAATCAATAACATAAGAAATGGAAAAATGAAATTCAAAATAAAATCCTGAATCGTGATATCACAATTATTTATCTTGTAACACTATATACATTATACAAGTTTCAACGCTTCTCAAACGGACTTCGGTCCCCAGGCAGTACACCTTGCCTGGCTGGGAAGATCTTCCTTTACCCTTACTTGTCCTTGTGTGACGTAATCAACCTCCATATTTATGACGTCACCTGACAAGCAGCTGGCTCGCTGGTTCCATCACTATGACCCTTCGGCGGTACGGATCAGCGGCGCCACAGTGGTCATCCCGACGTGGTCATCACCACTAACAGCTATCAACATATGCCACAGTGGTGTGACCCTGACGTGATCCTTTCTCCCTTGCACGTTCTTCCGTGACATCATCGACCTGCATAGTGATGACGTCATCCCGACGTGATCATCACCACTAACAGCTATCAGCACGCCACAGTGGTGAACTCTCGACAACAAACAGCACGCTAGAACCTTCTGAACACCGGCGACTCCTGATACCCCCCTCTGCTTCCAACAGCATCAGCCAACTTCACAAGCTACGCCTCATCTACGCTTTCCGGAATCCACTTCGAACTGCCTACGTTCACTGGATCTCCATGCAGCAACTCGGTTCCGCTCGTTCCGACTCATTGCGAACCACAGCGGAGGCGCACTCGTCCCGACTTACCGAGGACGGCGCATATTCGGCTCGTGTCGACTCACCGCAGACTCGAGCACTCAAGGCACATACGCTTCACTGGCACAACCAGATCGACCTTCGGTCTTGGGGGAGAGTACTGTAGCGGCTCAAATAATCACAAACGAAAAAATAATAAAAAATGGACAAAAATCAATAACATAACAAATGGATAAAATGAAATTCAAAATAAAATCCTGAATCGCGATATGACAATTATTTATCTTGTAACACTATATACAAATTTCAACGCTTCTCAAACGGACTTCGGTCCCCAGGCAGTACACCTTGCCTGGCTGGGAAGATCTTCATGTTCCCCTTACTTGTCCTTGTGTGACGTCATCAACCTCCACAGTTATGACCTCACCTGACAAGCAGCTGATCCGCTGGTTCCATCACTATGACCCTTCGGCGGTACGGACCAGCGGCGCCATATACCGATGACGAAATTTTTTGAAAAAAGTGTTTTTTCGACATAATTTCGAAATTTTTTGACTAATTATTTTTTGACCTCCCACAATTTTTTAAATTTAAAAAACTAAAGTTAAATGTAGTTTCAGTGATCTAAATTGAACCAAGTTTTCAAAAGTTACAGTTTTTAAATATTAATATTTAGTTGTTCTTAGCAAATTTACTTAATATTTTAAAAATAACTTTCAGGCCGATTAACTTAAAAATCATATCAGCTTTTCGCCTTAAAAAATTGAGTCAAATACCGTCAATAGGATCAAAATTGGTCATTTTTTGGGATTTCTCAGTGACGAAAATTTTTGAGAAAAATATTTTATAAGACTGCTTCGAAATTTTTCAACTTGTCGATTATATAGCTAAAACAATAAATACTTTATGTTTCAAGAATTTGGTTGAAAGCTATTCAAAGATCAAAGTTGATCATCGTTTCCAAAATATACAGCTTTTCTAAAATCAATATAACTACTATCTTTTAATTAACTACATGTTTGCACTGAAAAAATCTATGCTTATAGTTTTTACTTGCCTGAGCTTAAAATTCTTCAATTTAGCGGAAAGTTTCAGATATTGCCTGCAGGGTCAAACATTTACAAGATTTTTTTACCTTAATTTTGTAAACATTGTACATTATAGTCATCTTTCAGCTGTAGAACTTAGTGTGGATTTTACCGTATCAACAACCTTGCCGATATTGTTGTTTAACATTGGAGGATGGAGTTGTCAGTAAACTTTGATGTGAGATGTAAAATGCCATGCTCAATTAGATTCAACACATACATCAGTAACACTTGGAGTTTCAGCTGTCTATATGGTTCATGTAATCCTGCTATGAGAAGTTGTTGTCTTGTTTAGTATGTATACATACGGATAGATATTAACTATATTATCTATAGTAAAAACCTATCTGCCTTTTGTAAAACAAGAGCTTTGGAGTGTTTATTTTACATTTATTTATGCTAGCATAAAGTGTGATGTGTCTATTACAAAAGAAGTATAAAGCTAGTAATAAAATAAAAACAATATATTATTTGCGTAACTTTATCTATACATATGATAAAATTGTAGGAAAGTCCAAACTGTACATTGAATATTTTTTTAAAAGAATACTTGGGGCGTTATCTACAATCGATATCGAAGGCAAAAATATAGTTTTTAAAATTTTTGTCTGTTTTTCTGCTTGTCTGTAGGTATGTCCGGGGTAAACTCAAAAAGTACTGCATGGATTTATTTCAAATTTTGCACGAATATTACTAACAGGTCGGGTCAACATATAGGCTACATATTATCACGCTATCGCCTACGGGGGAGGAGCAGTGCAGAGTAAACGAAGTCCGCGCGGGCGAAGTCGCTGGCAACAGCTAGTTTACAATAAAAATAATCTTTAATAATATGTACTAAGATAAACTTCCCATTACAAATGTCGTGGTTATAGAGATATACAAAATTTAATACTTTAAAATCCAGTAACAAGTAATTAACAATATAAAAATAACAAGTATTTAACAATCCCCGTGTTGGTAATCTCCCCGTGTTGGTTCCGGGGTCCTTGGAAGAATAGACCAAATGCCGTTCTGCCAGGCAGGTCGTAAAAGGCGACCGATTGGCTATGCGAGTCACTATTATCGTGGCTACTAGATGGTAGAGTTCTGCATTGTCTCGTCCGGGTCTGGTACCACCGCCTTGCCTATTTCCGCCGCAATAGTGTCAGTGCTTGTCACTGTCGTATTCCGGTTTGGAGAGGAGGGTAGTAGGTAAACTTATGCATGTGGCATTAGACCTAGCCACAAGACAGCAACGCACCATTAACACCTTTGGTGTCTATAGGCGATGGTTGACTCTTTCCATCAGGAGACCCATCTGCTTGTTTGCTATCTGATGATATAAAAAAAACAAACAATCAATATAATATAACAATAGTAAATAAATGTGGGTTTGATAAAATCTATCTTAAGTACTTAAGCAATGAGATTTGTTATGATATAAGATAGCAAATAAGCAGGATGTCTCCTGATGGAAAGAGAAAACATCGCCTATAGACACCAAAGATGTTGATGGCGCGTTGCTATCCGTGTGGCAATATAGCATTACCACACGCTTAAATCTACCGGCTACCTAGTAAAGTACATGAAAAATCATGACTAAAACTATAGGTCATACCATGCTATTTATAATCTATATTAATATTATTAAAGCGAAAGTTTGGATCACAGACCACGTGAATACTAATAGACACGCCATTGGGAAGAAAACGTGTCGCCGCACATATGAGCAAACGCTCCTTACACTTTGAACACTAAATATCGTCGACACTTGGTAAAACTCCATGTTTATTTGTATTATTAGTATGTTACAAACACTTGTACAGTTTTACTTAGATTTTTATTAACAAACACCAACTGGTTTCGCGTTTGAACGCATCATTGATGCGTTTGAACACATCATTGATGCGTTAAATGCTTAAATATTTAGTGTTCAAAGTATAGAAACAGCAAGTACACCTGCCTTAATCGTCTTGTTTAAAAAACTAAAAGTGAAATTTGCAAAAATAATTGAGATTATGGTTATTAGTATGTGTAAGAAATATAATATAATTCTTAATTACATAAATAATAATGTAAAATGCAATAGCTACAAATATTATATTAACAGTTTCATATGATGTAAAGCGAAGGTGGCTGGAAAAAATATGATACGTTAAAACGCGAAACCGGTTGGCGTTTGTTAATAAAAATCTAAGTAAAACAGTACAAGTGTTTGTAACATACTAATAATACAAATTAGCTCCTATCACTGTCAAGAGTGTCATACATTTGTAGATGGGTGATTCCGTTCTAACTGTGATATAATGTCAGTACCGTGTCATGTCTATTTTTAGAATTTATTTATAAATTGTTAGTTTTTTTTGTCGTAAACATTAGAATTTATGAGGTAATTAGTTTAAATCATTTATTACGACAAAAAACTAACAATTTATAAATAAATTCTAGAAATGGACATGACACGGTACTGACATTTAAGTGATATATTGTAAGTTTTCTGTAAGTGGCAAGTTATATTATATGAAAATAATGTTGAAATATGTTTATTATTTTCCAATAAGTACAAAAATTTCATAAATTAATTATTAATTAACGACCTGTGAGAACAAACAATACAGGACATTGAATATCACAGAACGGAATCACCCAGATATTTCGTGAAAAAATAGAAATTAACCATGTTGTATTGTTTTATCATACCGAATGAGACCTTGTCTGGTTTGAAAATTACTCTTAAAGTGATTTAATTTCATCGGTAAGTATTATAACTATGTATAAATGCAAGCCACACTGACAAACTAAGAAATTGCCTTGTAAGGCGCATCCATTTAGTCCATAGTGTATATAGAATGTATGGTGTACATATGCATGGATGTTTATTGATCAATCACGCACAACCAGCTGAACCGATTTGGATGAAATTTGGTACAAATGTAGGTTATAACTTGGAATAGCATATAAGGTCCTTTTTATCCCGTAAAAAATAGGTTTTTTTTGCGAAATTAAGTAAAAACTGTTATAATGCAGCGGGTTGAATGGTAGTCGCCTCTGTGGTCTAGTGGTCCAGCGTTGGCGTTGACCACATGAGGTCCCGGGTTCGATTCCTGGGTCGGGCATATAAAAAAGTGTTTTTTCAGTTTTTATAAACACGAAGTTAGCCGGGATTGCAGAGTGCCTGGTTGGCGACAGGCTTGCCACCTTTCACATTTGTGGGACCAAGTATCTTCGGCTAATCGTGGGTGCACTTGTTGTACCTCTGCCTACCCCTTCGGGGATACGGACGTGAAGATACTTTTTGAATGGTGCAGCTAGTAAATAATCCATACTAACATTATAAATGCGAAAGTAACTCTGTCTGTCTTCTGTCTCTTTTTCACGCCTAAACCACTGAACTGATTTGGATGAAATTTGGTACAGAGATAGTTTGAGAGCCGAGAAAGGACATTGGATATTTTTTATCCCGGAAATCCCACGAAAATGGGAACTATATGGGGTAAAACCCCGGATTGTCTATATATTAAACCTTTTTCAACGCGAACGAAGTCACGAGCACAGATAGTTACTAATATTTTTAGTAATTTGACATATTTTTCTTAATTGACATTATGATTTTCATTATTTACGGTAATTATTTTAGTATAAATCTCTTTATTTGTACGTTTTTAAATTGTTATTTTGATTAAAATGTATAATGTACGTACATTTATATTTATTGATAATTGTACTATGACTGATAGTTAACTAAGCTTTTATGTATAGTTGTATCATATCTTTTTTTAAGATTGACGTTCGAAAAATGTATCATAGAAATACTTATTTTGAATAAAAGCTTATTCTATTCTATCAATTTATTAAAATTATTCCCCGAAATCTTAATTGCCTGCATATATTTAGCATAACTGATTACAAATATTCACAACATATTATGCATACTAATTTTGACGATAATTAACATAATCTGTTAAGTGCTTCTATGGCACGCAATTTAGTATTTTGCTAATTAATTAATGGCAACAGACTGCAGAAAAGTAATATATAGTTTGTTTATTTATTTTTGTTTTTTAAGGATTCCCAAATCCCAACTAAAGGGTACAAACGGAACCCTATTTCCAATTTAGGGTTCCGTACCCAAAAGGTACAAACAGAACCCTATTACTAGGACTCTGGTGTACTTCCGTCCGTCCGTCTTTTTGTCACCAGGCTGTATTTCACGAACCGTGATAACTGGAAAGGGTACAAATGGAACCCTATTTTTAATTAAGAGTTCCGTACCTAAAAGGTACAAACAGAACCCTATTACTAGGACTCTGGTGTCCTTCTGTTTGTCCGTCTTTTTGTTACCAAGCTGTATTTCACGAACTGTCATAGCTGGTCACTAGAGTTTTTTGCAGATGATATATTTCTATTGCCGGTGCAAACAAATATGAAAAACAGATTAAAAAGGCTTACCAAGAATCTATGGACGTCCCACTTGACACGTCAGACCACTGTCTGGTCCGGAATAAAGTGCCGGTTACGCGCCTATCACAGCCTCCTTTAGTAAGCTGTTGTCTCTTTTGGCACTATAAGTCAGCAGATTGGGATGGGCTACGACCTTCTTTGCATACTACCCTTGGGGGCGGATGTGTTTCAAGCTGGATGATCCGAGTGTTATCGTTGACTCTATCGCCGATATGGTGCGGCAGAGCATGGAACTTTTCATTACGTTTTCTGCGGTACAAATTGGTGATAAGTCTCAGCCTTGGTTCGGTTACTACTACAAAACGGCTTCACGTCGAAAGCAGGAGTGATACCGAGCTTGGGCTGCGTCTTCATCTCGTGCTGTAAAACCCAGCGCGTTCCGAACGGAGAACAATTCTGCCACGAGGTTCTTCAAAAGAGCTATCGCCTCCTTGTAGTCCAAAATTATGGAAACCATCATCAACTGTCAGTTCCTTAAGTATTTGGAAGAGCATAAAAAATTCTTTAATTTTTTAAAATACTTTCATTATAGTGTTCGTAGAAGGAGTTAATATGTAAAGTTTCTTGAGCGAGTTTAAGTCGAGTAAAAGATGATTTCAGATTCTCACTGGCTAAGAATATGAGAACAAAACTTGGTTTACTCAGACTCATGAATGAAGACGTTGCACTAAAGATGCTCACAGAAAACCCATTACCACGGATAATCGAAACGTAAACTCGCTTGAAAATAGCTGCTCTACTGACACATTACCTAGCGAGTTCGTTTCGCGAGCGCGAGAGAATTCAATTTGTAAGCCATCCACGCGATATACCTCGTCTGAATTCCCTAACATTTGCATATTGAAATGAGTTCTTCGTTCATGGTAGGGGTTACGTTGTGGTGGAATTACCGAAATTTGTATTCTGTGAAAATATTTTGTTTCCTACGGTTGTTATTAAATTTACGGAAAGCGTTTCAGGAAGTAATTAGCAAGGAAAATTGCACTTTCCGAGGTAATAGAGTAATTAAAATAATATTTACAGCTGATTTAGATAATTTAATGACGAGAGATAGAGTATATCGGCTAATGTATAATTAATTAATTAAAAAAATATTACATGCTGATTTTTTTTTAAATTAAGTATTTAATACTCAATTGTGATACTGATACTGACCGGTATTTAGTACTCAATTCTGATACTGATTATATGAAAAAATAGATACTTAAATTTTAGCTTATTTATCCTAGACCGTGGTCCCAGAAGCATTTTTTTAAATTAATAACAAGCTAAATTTTTGTAAACAGCTTCGTTTTGACGAGATGCCTTTGGCGTATAAGAGGGAATGGGGACCAAGATGGTCTAGTGCCCACCCCAAGATGTTGGGTTACCGGTTCGAAATTCTAAGCTGGACACTTAAAAAACTTCACAAAAATATCATTGAAATCAAATAGTTACAGGTACAACGAAGTATATTTACTTGATTCATTTTTACGATAAGTCAAAATCTATAAGGCACTATAAAGAATTATGTAATTTGGCAAGAAACAATGTGTTACATCACATGTAGAAAAAAAATCCGAAATATTTTAGTTAATCACAAAAAATACAAATTTATAAGGAACCCTCCGTGTGCCACTCCAACTCGCTCCTGATTTTTTTAGGAGTCGCGGATCAGGCCTACCCTGTCTCTAGATACTCCAATGCGAGATGCCCATCTTAGGTATCCAATAAAAGTAGGTAAAAAAATAGCCGAAAAAAAACTACAACTCTAGCGTGACGGATTAAGAAAATTTCCACTTTTCGGGTTGTGACAAAGTTACTCTTGAATTATAATAATTTAAGTTTTGTTATTAATCAATTTAAAAATCTCATTATTCAAACATCTTTAGAGTGGAGGACTTGTCAGAAAAACCACAGAATGTGTAGTACAAAATTTATTTTTTTTATTCATAAAATAATCAAGCGATTAAACTAAAAAAATAGCTATTTTTACTAATCAATATTTTTCGTTCACTCAATTAATATGTTCGAAGCCCCCTAACTTTATTAGTTACCCGATTCGAGATTTTTCGAAAATAGAAAAGGAGAGCGTCTCGTCAAAAAGAAATTGCTGACAAAAATCATCTTATTATTAATCAAAAATAAATGTTCCTGGTATGACGGTCTATCCAATAAAAATATTGAGTGTGGAAACATATAATTACAACTTGCAAGTCGCATATGGATAGCAATGCACTATTAACACCTTTGGTTCTTTCTTTATGTTTTCACACGGTGAAAATATATTTTGAATATGACTAACTCCAATTTTGTTGAGGTTTACTATGAAGTTAATCAAAATTTAAAACGTGGTCCCACAAACAAACTTTTTTAAATTAATAACAAGCTTAATTTTTGTGAACAGCTTCGTTTTGACGAGACAAAAAAAAATCTATATTCGAAAAATCTTGAATCTCGCAATCGAAAAATAGGCCTCTGAAAATATGAGCCCTTTATATTAATTTCCTAGTATTTATTATATTTTTGTTCCGTTTAGCCCATCATACTGTTTCCTATTTCCATTTAAAATATTTATTTGCACCCCCTATTGAAATTTTTCTGCTCCACTTGCTGATTGACTGGCAGAGAATGCCTTTATGGCATTAAGTTTAACCATTGTACAATTTTAGTGCATAAAAGTAAATAAATAAATAAATGAATAAATTAATAATGTAGTAAATTTAAAAAATTAAAGGTTTTCCGCATTGCACTTTTCGATTTCCCATTAGAATAATACAACAATTTAATTAACCATAAATTGGTCTGCAATTTCGGTAGAAAGAAAGAAATTATTTATTTGCCAGAATATGGGAGTTACAAGTTATTAAAATTTGATTAAGTTACCGATACATTCTGTCATGATATGGCGTGCAAGTATTTTAAAATTATAACTATTTATTGTGAAATTTAAAAATGTTATGAGTCGTTTTTTTACGATTACTACCGGATCGGAATGCGGCCACATACTGAGAAGATCCGGCGGCAGGCTTGTGTTTTTTTTTTCAATTATAGTTACTTAATACAAATTAAAAACATTATTTCACATCACAACACTTATTTCTATAATTTACAAACTTCATTTTTGTTGGTATTTTACAAAGTTTATATAATAAATAATTTGTAACAATATGGGTGATACAAGTTGTACAATTTAATGTATATTTATCTACATGTTTTATATGTTTTATATTAACTGCTTCACACGTGGTCAAACAAAGGCTTCTTTCTAAAAAAACTAGTTTTTAAGGGTTAGCCTCTAGTCAATTAGAAGATGAAAGATTGGGTAGATTAAAATGTTACTGTTAATATGAACAAAAACGCGCGGATTTGCTAGTTTGATATAAATTTGAAAAGTTCCATTACGTTATATTATAATACGCAACGTAAAATGCCTTTAATACAATGGAGTGCTTTCAACATTCATCATTCATCGTTTAGCATTGACATTGTAATAAATTATGTGTGTATAAAAATGTACGTACAATATTATCTTCATAAAAGTTTATTACAATACTAAAAGTGTTTTATCATTACTCCACTGTTTGTTTGCCTGATAGACTAATCAGGGAGACTTTCGGTTTAGATTATGAGGTTCTAAGTTTGATACCTGGGTTGGGAAAAACCTTATTGAGATTTTTTTTTAAACACAAATCTGTGTACCAGCTCGAATTATGGTAATTGTATTAACAGCCTAGTGTATTGGGTGAGCATTTTAAGCTTTCGGTCTCAGTTATCTCCCCTTATGTAGTCCGAGCTGAATTGGTCCGGGCTCCCTTTAAAGAATAGGCCTTCTGCCGTTTTTTTTATATTTTATTGATTCAGGAGTTATTTTGTAGAAATCCATTATTAAAAAGGTGAAATTAATTAAATTTGCTAACATCCACGAACTGCTCTATGTGCCTTCTGCCATGGCACCGAAAAGAAAGACGTTGACTTAATAAATGGATAAAACTCACCGATGGTCCGGACAAAAAAGGAAACCCCAGAACCATTATCTACCTACATACACCACACTTTTCCATCCACGTCCCACGCCGGCGCCAAGCACAAAAGCATACAATTTATGTACTCAACGCACGTTTCACTTCGAAACCGAAGCATGTTCGGGAGAAACGAAAACTACTTCACTCTACGCGAGTTTAAGTAATCTGCTGTTCTGCTAGGCAGTTCCGGGCTACTAGGTAGTAGCATTATTTGTATCTTTAGCAATCAGTTTAATTTAAACGTGATGAAAGACTTTTACAAATACTTCGTAATAATGAAGTAGTTGTTTTTTTTTTATTCAGTTAACATTTAGTGCAGCGACGTCATTCACGATACGTTATTATTTATAATACCATTGTCTGAGCCTACGTAGTACTAGAATGTTGTGAATGGATTACAATAATAGGGCAAAGCTTAGAAAAAGGAATATACAGTGTGCTTAAAAGTAGTGAAATTTAAAAAAAAATGTTTCAAAACCATTGAGTATCTTATGTATTTTTTTTGTGTATAGTCTAAAAATATTATCCAAAATGACGTATCCATTAATGGGGGCGTCCATAAATTACGTGAGGTGTTTTTTTTTTCTGTCCCTCCCTCCCCCCCCCCTTGGTGAGATGTCGTGAGATTTTATTCAACCCCTTCCCCCATCCCCCAATCTCACGTGAGATTTTTCAAAATTTGGGTTTCTTAAATATGTAAACGCGTTGGATTTTTATTATAAAAAGAAAAAAAATTGCCTAGTAATCAATATTGCTGAGTTATGTCATAACAATTTAACAATAGAATACTTAAATCGTAATTACTGCGGTTAAAAAAGAATGTCTACTCCTCTGATAGTGGCGCGAAATCAAAGGACGGGCTACACTGTACCGTAAATTCAGATTAAATTGAACTATTTGGTATAAAACAAATATGATTATTTGGCATTCAGTAGTAATGTATAGCGTCGAAGTATGAATGAAATTATTTCCTTTCGAACGAATTAGTGAATAATCTTAATCGTATTACGATTACGATGACCGCCCCGTTGGTCGAGTGGTTAGAGACCCTGACTACGCAATCAGCGAGGCTCGGGTTCGATCCCCGACGGGGACAAGCATTTGTGTGATGAGCATAAATGTTTGTATTTCCGGGTTTGCTTACTTTGGGGTTAGATCATTAAGTGTAATTTGTCCCGTGAATATTTTATTATTACGCTTAAGATTAAATCTTAAGCATGTACAATCTGGATCATTATCCAGGCCCAAATTGTATATTTTTTTCTGTTTCAATCAGAAAAAAAATTCGTGATATTTGCCGAGACCCCCCCTCTCCTCAACGTGAGATTAGATGAGATTTGACTCGACCCCCTCTCCCCCTTAAACATCTCACGTAATTTGTGGACGCCCCCAATTAGAGATCTTTACCGGCATTACATTGATAAAAAATACATGCATCCCCTAACTAAATATATTTGCTTTGTGGTATACATTTTAATAACTGTCCATGCCGCGGGCATTGTAAATTTGACAAGGAGTGATTATACCTAATAACAAATCCTTTTTTAACATGTCCCGTGTCCATTATCAGCTTTATCATGTTACACGTTGGTCTGGCATGGCGCTGATTAGGGTATGTTTTAGAGCATACATAGTATAGAGTGCAAATTTTTACGTATCGTCTTTTTATATCATAATATAGCAAACAAGCAAATAGCTCTCTTGATGGAAAGTGAAACCATTGCATACAAATATTTGTGGTGAGAGTACCGACGCATCTCCTGTCGACCTTTGAGGTGGGGGAATTCTGGCCGACTGGAGTAGTCTACCGAAGGTTCCGGGGGAGATTCCGGAATGAAGTGCGTGTTACGTCGCCGTCAATACGTGACAAAGTGTAGTTTTTAAGTATATTATATTAATATGTATGTTAGTCTATAAGGTATTTATAATATAGGTCATGTTGCTTGAATTAAATGATTATTATTATTATTATTATTATTAAATTCCAAAAATGTTATTGGTGCGTTGCTGTTCACATAATTAATTCGCCACACGAGTCTTGCGGGCGGAGTTGGCTGCGCGTGAGGGCGCCGGAGGAGGGTGTCAGCGGAGAGGGCGCCGTGAGTGCCGCGAGGCGACACCGCTCCACTCGCTTTCTATTCATCGCTGACGGTTGATCATTTCTGTTATTTTTTAAATTTTGTAAGCGAATTATACCAGTTACCTATTGTAATACAGTCCACCTTTTATTTTAATCCCGTAGGACCCTAATCAGTTGCTATTCATATGGCGGGATAGTATGCCATATGCAAAAGCTTACAGTAACGGGCACGATAGAACACGTTCATTTAACTTACGTAATACTTAGCTTACGCTCCAAACTGGTACACGTTAATGACATTCATTGACGCTGTTGCGGCAGGATTAGATAAGGCGGTGGTATCGACCACCAGCAAGACATTGCAGAACTTTAACATCTAGTAGTCACTGTAGTAATGACAGATATGAGCAATCGTTTGCTTTTGGCAAAATGACTAGCAGATTTTCATATAGTCTATTTTTCAAAGCAAGCTTGAACTAAAACAGAATCTTTTAAAGAATAATTAATCAGTTCTTCTGGTTGCCAGAGATAGCCATCGCTTATACTAAAGAAGTTAATGAAGGATTTTTTCCATGTAACAAAGATATACAAGGCAAGCCAGAGTCAGTGTTATGACAATTGACAGTGATAAATACTAACTCTGTTGTTGTCAAACTCGTGAAAGTATAGACTACTGTCTTGGTAGCACCAAACAAAAAGTTTTCTTATATATACAGCAAAATATATCAAAAAAGCAGATGTCTCTCCTGATGACAGGAAATAGCTATCGTTTGGCGAGGTGTTAATGCTACAAGCATGAGTCTACCGGCTACCTAACCCTCCGTACCAGAGCACTACAATGACAAGCATTGTCCTCTTGCGGCAAGAAGGTAGTAGTACCAAAATACGCAAGCAATACGTTGCTTTAGCTTTTATTCCCCCTAAAAATAGAATAAAAAAGTACCTTCACGACCTTCCTTGAAGAGGTAGGCAGAGGTACAACCAGGACACCCACGATTAGCCAAAAACTTAATCCCACAATGTGATAGATGGCTAGCCTATCGCCAATCGGGCGCTTTCTAGTCCCGGGCTACGTTGTTTTTATCAGAAAACTGAAATAACACTTTTTAATTGCCCGACCCGGGAATCAAACCCGAGACCCCACGTGGTCAACACCGATACCGAATCACTAGACCACAGAGGTGGTTTAAATATGCAAACAGTCCACAACAACCACGGACCAACCGACACCCTTAAGTAACTTCTAAATATTATAAAAGTTAAAGGTTAAAACTGTTCTGTACAAGAACATGTTTAACTATCTTATTTATTATTGCCATTCGGACTCTAGACTATTGAATGATCTGAGATTGAATCTAATTTATTATGTGATTTCATATGTAAATCCTATTATAACGTAAATATGGGTATAATTATTCTGCCGTGTATCTTTGTAAAGGTTTTATTCAAGCTAAGAGGACTTAAAACAGTATATTCGCTTATTTGTTGCCCTTTTAGTACGTAATTGGACAAATAAATAAGTTAATTTATGAGAGAACCCTTGAATAACTTAATATTATATGCGGAGTGAAATAACTTTTTTCTTATAAGTTAGTAAACAACTTAAAAATTTCTTATAAAATAAGATAATTTCCTAGTGGAAAAAGAACACCATCGCCTATAGACACCAAAGATGTTAATGATGCATTGCTATCCTCGTGGCGGGGTCTTAATCCCACATGCATAAGCTTACCGGCTTCGATACCCTCCAAACCGGGACATGACAATGAAAAGCATTGACGCTATTGCGGCAGGAATAGGTAAAGAGAAGGTATCATATGCCCGGGTGAGACGTAGCGGAACTCTACAACCTGTTTTTTTAGATTTTACACTTTCAATCATCAGCACTTGTCTGTCTTTATGTGATGAGCATAAATGTTTGTATTTCCGGGTTTGGGTGTTTTTTTTATATCATAAGATAGCAAACAACAGATGGGTCTCCTGATAGAAAGAGTCAACCATCGCCTATAGACACCAAAGGTGTTAATGGTGCGTTGCTATCTTGTGGCGAGGTCTAATTCCACATGCATAAGTTTACCGACTACCTTACCCTCCAAACCGGAACACGACAGCGACAAGTACTGACGCTATTGCGGCAGGAATAGGTAAGGCGGTGGTACCAGACCCGGGTGAGACAATGCAGAACTCTACCACCTAGTAGCCACGATGTTAGTTACTCGATAGCCAATCGGTCGCCTTTTACAACCTGCCTGGCAGAGCGGCAGTTGGCCTATTCTTCAGAGGAGGCCGGGACCAACACGGTGTTTATAAAATATATTCCAGTATTTATATATGTATTTCTATGTATTAGTATCGTTGACTAACATCCATAAGACAAGCGCGTAGAGCGGCTCGAATCGTCGATGATGAGACTATTTTAAAGCGGCTTGATTCTTCAGCGTTTTATAGAGATGTGGCATCACTCTGCATCTTTTGGCGACTCTATCACGGGGAATGTTCTGAGGAACTTTTTGGATTAATTCCTGCCGCCGAATTTCACCTTCGGATATCGCGACAAAATTCAAAGTTTCATCCTCATCATCTCGATGTCTGGAAATCCACAACCGTGCGATTATCGAGGATTATGCGTTCACGTGACTGTATAGCTCACAGATGCCTTTGCCTTCCAAAAGTAATATGGATATTGACTGCATTCCAACAGATTAAGATTGGAAGCGAAATTATACTGGAAAAACGAATTTTAGCGAAGTCAAAACATGGGCGGCGATAATCACTTACCATCAGGTGAGTCTCCTGTCCGTTGGCCCCTTCTTCTATACAAAAAATAATAATAATTTGTGTACTTTGGGATTAGATCAGTTAATTTTACCTGTGAATATTTATTTATTTATTTTATTATTAATATCTTGAAGTAATAACCGGTCGTACAGTTCTAATTTGAACTAATACAGCTAAGAATTTAAATTAATTAATTATATCTATTCCTGCCACAATAGCGTTAACGTTTATCATTATTTTGTTCCAATTTGGAGGATGAGATAGCCAGATGCAAGTGGCATTAACATCCCGCCATACGGATAACAACGCACCATTAACATCTTTGGTGTCTATAGGCGATGATGTCTCTTTCTGTTTGTTTGTTTGTTTGCTATGTTATGATATAAAAAATGATCGGTGTCTCCTTTCAAGTATTTTTACATTTGAATTGATTGAAAATAATATTTTTAAGACTTTTGATATAATATTAAAATTCAAAAAGTAATTATAGATAATCAAGAAACTAAACTATCATAATTTAAATAAAATCTTATAATTATATAGCCTTACAATATCTAATAACAAGAAAAAGACTTTAATTTACTTTTGCAAACTCTCAAAGGTGTTTAATAAATCATTGTAACGCTGAGACGAAGAAACCTCCGGGGGTCAAAAGCCGAGATGAATTAAATTATTCCACTTTTTCTGCCCATCTGCTTGCCCTTCTAAAAAATTTATAATTGCGAAACAAATTCCTGATACGACTTTATACTGTATATAATATTGAGCGAATAAAACATGTTTTATTTAACTTCATTTCTTTACTTGTTTCAAAGAATATTTTTTCTCCGGAAAGTTATGAGTATAGAAAATAAAGTGTTTAAAAAGTTTAAGATATTTTTTTATATCATAAGATAGCAAACAAGCAGATGGGTATCCTGATGGAAAGAGTCAACCATCGGCTATAGACGCCGAAGATGTAATTGGTGCGTTGCTACCTTGTGGGGCGGGCCTAATGCCACATGCATAAGTTTACGGGCTACCTTAACCTCTAAACCGGAACATGACAGTGACAAGCACTGACGCTATTGCGACAGGAATAGGTAAGGCGGTGGTACCAGACCCGGGCGACACAATGCATAACTGTACCGCCTAGTAGTTACTATTTGTCGTTGAAATATGTTTATGGTTTTGTAATTATTTAGTTACCCCGTACATGTTTTAATTATCCTGTTCTTAAGTTTTGTTTGTTGTGATTAGATTTTGGGCACAATGTCTGCTGCTTCATAAACTGGGTAGGCTGGAAGAAATCTTTATATTTTAGAGATAAGTACAGTCTATCTTTTGTACGCTTTTTACTTCATTATATTATTATCATATTTACTGTTATTTACAATAAAATATTATATTCAATAAGAAAGGGTCAGTTTAAATTGACGCAGGAGCAAAGCGACGCGTCATGTTTCTTAAACTTTAAAATATATTCACCTCCCCGTGTTGGTTCCGGGCTCCTTTGGAGAATAGACCAACTGCCGTTCTGCCAGGTAGGTTGTAAAAGACGACCGATTGACTATGCGAGTCACTACCATCGTGGCTACTAGGTGGTAGAGTTCTGCATTTTCTCGCCCGGGTCTGGTACCACCACCTTACCTATTCCCACCGCAATAGCACCGTAGTGCTTGTCACTGACGTGTTACGGTTTGGAAGGTAAGGTAGCCGGTAAACTTATGCATGTGGCATTACACCTCGCCACAAGATAGCAACGCACCATTAACAACCTTTGGTATCTATAGGCAATGTTTGACTCTTTCCATCAGGAAACCCATCTGCTTATTTGCTATCTTATAATATTAAAAAAAACTTCTTAACATATTATTGTAGGCATCTTGTGAAAAGTGGGTGAATGCTAATATAATTATTCACTAACATGATTACTTTTTTCTAGGTGGTATAGTTCTGCAATGCTCAGGTTTGGTACCACCTATCCTACCTATTCCTGCCGCGCTAAATTCAGTACTTTTAGCTGTCTTATTTCGGATTGGAAGGCAAAGAAATCGGTAAACTTATGCATGAGTTACTACCATCCCACCACATAAATAGAAACATCATTAACATGTTTAGTGTCTATAGTCAATGATTATCTCTTACCGTCAGGAGAACCAAATACCCTTTTATTATTCTGTAATATAAAAAAAAGTTGAGCAGTATTAAATAAAATCGCCACCTAATCAGATAAACAATCTAAAATATCTCAAAAAATATCAGCTCCTTAAATTCCCTTGGACGGATATAATTTAACTTGTCAAGTATATCTGATCCCTTAAAGATGTCAAAACCATTTGGAAGGAGGAAATATTTCGTTACTGATATAAAATTACGAGACTGTCTACTTAAAACACGTAATATAAATATATAAAATGACAAAAATGAAAAAAAATCTGTAAACCGTTTGATACTGCAGGCCATGTCTGAAACTTCCTGCTAAACTGAGGTATTTAAAGCTCAAAGTAACAAAAACTATACCTAAGCATACTTTTTCAGAATTCAAAACTTTAAATTTTGTTCAAAAATTGTATATTTCAAAATTTTTTGCTTGCTATTTTAAAATTTTGTTATTCAACATTAAAATTATTGTCAATTTTAATTTTGAAAAGCTGTATATTTTGGAAACTATGGTCAATTTTGATCTTCAGAATGACATTCAACACAATTTAAGAGCTTTAAAATGTTTTCTTAGCTACATAAATATGTATAGGCTGAAAAATATTGAAGTAATGTCAAAAAACCTTTTTTTTTTAATTTTCGTTATTGGCAAATCCCAAATGAATTGACCGACTTTGATCCAATTTACGGTATTCAGTTGTAATATAAATAGAACAACTAATTAGTTTTTTTAAATAATTCGGTATATTAGCCTAAAAGTTATTTTAAAATTATAAAATAAGTTTGTTGTAAATAACAAAATATTAATATTTGGAAAGCTGTAACTTTTAAAAACTTGATTCGATTTTATTTTATGAAACTTTATTTGATTTAGTTTTTTAAATACTGTTACGAATAATCTAGAAGCGTGTAGAGTTGGAGCGCGCGCGCTAACTTTCTAGAAATAAAGGAAAGAGATAGCTACTCCTATTGACAAACAAATAGTTGACCTGGGCTATGCCATAATGGACTTTGTGGGATATGGCATAAGGTTGAAAATAGCGTGTACTAGGATTTATGACTCATAACATGTTTATGATAAGAAGTGATTCATTGTTTTCCGATACATTTAGATTTTTCTGGATCCAGCTAGGACTTTCCCCTGCCTATAAATACAGAGATGTTGACAAACACAAGGCAGTTTTTATCAAGCGATCGAGAGCGATACATCAAGTGAACAGTGCGAAGTGAGAAGTGAGAAGTGTTTTATTGTGTAGTTCAGTGATAGTATAGTGAGTGACTAGCAAGTAGAGTGTATTTTAGTATTACGTTGTGTTGTGTTGTGTAAATACACGGATTTAATATAAGTGATGTTTTCTTACAATTGCGAACCCGAGTACGTAACAATACTATTCGTAATACAAACGTCAAAAAATTATTGGTTAAAAAATACACAACATAACTAAGATGTCGAAAATACGCTTTTTTCAAAATTTTTCGTCAATGAGAAAGAATAAACCGATTTTAATGCAATTTATGCATTGGACGCAATTTTTGAGGAAAAGAGCTGATTATATTTGATAATAAATCGAAACATTAATCATCGATTAATATGGAAGTTGTTTAAAAAAATACTTTTAATTTTTTTTAAGATGGCTCCTAGACTAAAATGGCTCAAATTTTCAGGAAGTCTAAGTTGAGTAGCATCCAATCGAATGCTATAATATATAATAAAACTACGTTTCGATCGATCAAGCTGTTCAAAAGTTATGAGATGTTTACATACCCACATGCACTCACACGTACAGACATACTGAAGTTATCGTGAAAATAGTCTGAAAAGATTCCTAGGAACTTAAAAACGTGGAGATCTGATGAAAACTCAATTTTTGCAAATCGAGGCAAAATCAGTAACTTCCCTACTACGTAGCGGGAAATTAAATATTGAATATACGCATACGCGCAAAAGTGAAACTTTAAACAATTTCAACTCCATAAATTACTTCGATTGGATATAATTTTCCTTTTCAACCGTGATGTCTAGTTTCTTAACAAGATCGAAATCAGTATCTGTAAGGAGAAATTATTCTTTCCAGGCGTGAAGTTTAAAAAATGTTTATTATCGCTTAAAAATATATTAAAATGTTTTACAAGACTATCTGAATTTATAATCAATCCAGTATTCGTATCAATATCAAACGTGAAAGTTTATCTGTCTGTTTCGCTTTTACACCTAAATCAGAAAACCGATTTTAATAAAATTTCTCAGGCCAGGGTTAAACATTTTTTTTAAATCATACTAGCTGCTGCGTAAAGCCTGCTGCATTACAAAAGTTTTTAGTGGATCCCGCGGGAACAACTTATTTTTTCGGGATAGTAAAAAGCCCATATGCTTTTCCAGGTCGTAACTAAATGTGTACCAAATTGCATCCAAATCGGTACAGCTGTTTTTGTGTGATTGCTGAACAAACATCCATCTATTGTACACCATACATCCAAACTACTAATTAAATGGATGCGCATTACAAGGCAATTTCTTAGTTTGCCAGTGTAGCTTGCATTTATACATAGAAATATTTATACTACTTATTGACGAAATAAAATCACTTCAAGAGTAATTTTCAAACCTTGTCATCTCATTCGGTATGATAAAACAATACAACATGGTTTATTTCTATTTTTTCACATTATAATATATCTACAAATGTATGACATTTTTGACAATGATAGGAGCGTTCGCTCATATATGCGGCGACATGTTTCCTTCCCAATAGCGTGTATATTCATCATCTAATAGTATATCCTCTACGAATTCGCGAATTCGACTACAAAATTGATTGAGCTCGGCTTCAATTCCTGATAGGACAAACACTTGCCAGATGACCTTAAAATTTATATTTCCGGGCTTAGTTGCTCATTATATTTATATTATAGCACTGTGTGACCTTAAGCCACACTTCAACTACGCTTTTCCGTGATCTATTAGTATTTTTTAATACTGAAAACATACGAGCTAGAAAATAATAGAATACTGAAGTGAAGTCTGGCTGAAGCTGTATATTATCACGGCGTTTATTTTTTTAATACATAATTAAATTAAAAGTTGTATAATTATAATTAAAAATATCCGTGAGTTAATTTTACGATCGGCAAAATTAGTTCAGTGCGTATTTAAATCTGTACACATCAAAAGTATTAAAATATTTCTAGTATCTTTTTAGAATACTTTTGTCTAGCTCAGTTTCTAAGAAACTCTAAAAAAAGAGTATTTCTTTTGAAGAGTAAGCCATCCTCCTCTTCCTGCAGGGCATTATAGAGTTATTTAGAAACTGAGCTAGACAATGTTCTTTAAGTAATTTGCAAATGACGTTGTTTGAATGAATAGAAAGTTTTTTTGAGAACAAGCGTTTTCAAATTACGAGCTAATGTTGTTATGAGTGTTTTTGAATAAAAAATCGAATAAGATTTTGTAGATTTTGTGATAGAGCTCTAAATCGATGTGTGAGGAACAATTACAATTGCTCTATTAATAAAACTAAAAAAAAATTGTGAAGAAAGCCATTTATATATTTTCTTATCAGCACTATAAAATACTCTTATCGCTCTCTTATCGCTCGTTGGCGATAAGACCGCCTTTAGGTATATACTTTCTTTAAATTGTCTTTCATTTATTTGTACTAATCATGTATTTTTACTGTAATTATGTGCACAATAAAGAGTTATTATTCATTCATTCATTCAATACTTCTTCATTACAAGGCTTTATATAAATTATCAGATAATGCGTGTAAATTAGCATTTCCAAAATACTAATATCATTATGATCATGGCGCTATCTTATTCTTTTGCAAACTGTACATAAACTTTTCATTGTAGATCCATGAACCACAGTAGCTGCTATTTCCCCGTGATATTTTTCTAATTAATTTACCAAGAGAAACCCTTCTAATTATGAGCGGTTAATTGAAAATGAAACATTTTTTGCCTTCAAACTCTCCTTTTATTTAAATGTTTTTTCGCGCTAATTGGGATGTTAAATTAACAAGATGGAAATTTGTAACGGTCAGAAAAATACTTTGAATATACAGCCAGAATAAAAAAATACTGCTTCCTTAAATATTAATTAGCACGAATATTGAAATTACTCTGAGATGTGATGATATTTACTTTTTTACTTAAGTAATAAAATATAATTATAATAAAACAGGTCATGAATATTGAAATTATTTTTAGACATTAGTAAAAACTATTTTTTTATATAAAAGAAATGTCTATTTAATAAATATTAATTTTTACTTTTTACTTTAATAAATATTAATCTTTAAACACTAAATTTTATACTTTTAAAAGTAGCCCTGTATATAATGTCGATACGTTAGTGCACAAATAATAGAATGTATCATTTTTTATCTGTCCGTATGTCCTATTATAATTCAAGAACGGCTTTACTGATCTTGATGAAAATTTGTGTATAGTGGGAATATGTGGTTGCGCAAATTATAGCTGGTAGGCTGTAGGGCTGCATCATTAAAATTTTTAATCTCACGGGAACAAATATTTTTCCGGGATAAAAATTACTCCATGTGCTATTCGAGGTCATCATCTGTATGTGAACCAAATTTCATCCAAATCCTTTGAGCCGTTTTTGCGTGAAAGAGTAACAAACATCTATACCTCCACCCATCCATCTTCACAAACTTTCGCATTTATAATTTTAGTAGAATTTTTTATACTCAATGAATTTACATCTCATGAAGCTGCCGATTATTAGCTAGGAGTATATATATATTGGAACATTTTAAGTTATTATATTACGGCTATTGAAAAATTGAATAAGAAAATACTAGCAACACTGCATCAATCGCTCATAATCTACACAAAGGGGACAAACAAGCCTGTATTAGTTCCGTAGCAAAGCTCTCAGCGACGTGAAAAATCGCCGACATCTGCTAGCATTTTTCACCTTCCATAAGCAAGTTTACGACACAAAACCGAGATACTGAAATTCTGGAACTGATTTAGATTTTCGCAGATTTTTCAAAATTACTTTTTTATTCAATTATCCACACTACTATTAAAAATGGGAAAGTGTGTTTGTTTGTCCGTCTTTCACGGTAAATCGGAGCTATGAATTGACGTGATCTTTTAAGTGAGGATAGCTGAAGGGATGGATAGGCTATTTTTTGTCTCTTTTTAACTCCCCCAGTTCCCTAAAATGAAAAACTTTAAAAACAACAATGAATAATATCGACGCGCAGGAATAGAACCTGCGACCCATTCCCTAAAGCCGGGATGCTTTACCATTGAGCTAGTGCCGACAGGCTCGACGTGGCGAAATTCTTCTTTGCTATATGATCTATTCCGTCGATTGTTCCGTCCCTAAAATGAATTTAATGCGAACGACGCCGCGGGAAAAAGCTAGTTATTTAAATAAAACATCAAAATTACAGATATTTTGAAGCATTTTCCATCTTTTATTGTCAAGTTAGCAAAACAAAACTAAGATATTGAAATTCTAGTATCGATTAAGCTTTTTTCGATGTTTTTTGATTTTGTGTGTACTAAAGTTACCGTCTAGTATAGAATGTTGTACCCTAACTTTTAAATTCCAGAATCTGATTAACGGACAAGGAAGTCTACATTTGTTCTGTAGTGAAGAAATCAGCGTTACAAGAATTCACCTTGACTTGAAAAATCACCGACATCTGCTAGCATTTTTCACGTTTCATAGGCAAGTTTGTGAAACAAAACGAAGATATGAAATACTGGAACTGATCTTTAACTTTTTTAATATACTTAAACATATATAATTAAATAATCATATATAATTTTTATTAAAATATAACATCAAAGTTATAGGCAAGGTTTGTACTCAAGTTTGTAAAACAAAAATACGATATTAAAATCCTGGAATCGATTGTAAGTTTATTTTACCTTTTATTTTATTAGTGTTTAATTTAGTTTTACCTTTTAGAAAATTGTACACGTTTTTTATTTTAATTCGAATTGTTTACTGGAGCTTATATTCACTCGCTTTAGAACTTCCTGAATCAAAAATACAAAAACTTCTTTTTAGGATTTTTCAACCAACTGTCCATAAAGGAGAAGGATTCAATTCAATGTAGTTTAAAAAAAATATAAACACGTCAAAATTACTTGTATAAAGTTTTGTTGAATAAAGTAATTTTGATTTTTAATTTCTAATTTTAGAAGTTTATATTTTTGGTGTTTGTTTAGGCACATTTCCGTTGTGTAAAACTTTTTTATTTGGAAGAATTACTTTTCGATTAGTATAATATACAATATCTGGTTGATCGAGCTTTGCTCGGTTTTTCACATACCCATATCTTGGGAACCGAGCTTTTCTTGGACCTGGAACCTTGATAAATCGATTCCTATAGAATAAATATTTTTTTTTCTGTACCTGGTTGGCCGAGCTTTGCACGGTTTTTCATATACCCATATCTTGGGAACCGAGCTTTTCTTGGACCTGGAACTTTGATAAATTGATTCATTGAGCCGAAAAACCCCTAATTTGTGACTTTCATGAAAATCGTTGGAGCCGTTTCCAAGATCATTGATATATATTTATATATATATACAAGAATTACTCGTTTAAAGGTATTAGATTAGATTAAGTGAATTGATTAAGAATTCTATACATATAGGAGGTTGTAAGCCGCTTGTTTCAGTTCAATTGTGTTAAAATTATGAATTTTAACTTAAATTTCTTTATCTTTATAAAAAGTTTTTTCTACATAAGATAACTTATCTAACTCAGTAGTGGTACGTCGTAAACAGTGGTGGTGTGTTAATCAATAATTAATACATTTTTTTAACGCAGTTAAACTGCAGTAACTGACTTCCCATTTTACTGTACCTCCGGGACCAGGGTCCCGGAGATTAAAATGGGACCACATGAGAAGTATATCATCTATAACAAAAATAATCAAAAATGGCCGAGTTCTAAGGTAACAAAACATAAAAAATTAAAACATACGACTGCATTGATAACGTTTTCGTTTTAGGAAGTCAGTAGAAAATATTGATACAGACATGTAGAAAGAATAGCAAATGAAAGGTTGACAGAAAAGATGTATAATGAAAAGGTGGAAGGATGTAGGTATCAGGGAAGACCAAGAGTTTAATACCATGATCAGGTTGATTGTGTGTTATTTGAAGATGGTGTCAAAAGTCTTCGCAACCGGAGTGTTTCTATAAGGAGAGTAATGAATGTGGAGGAAGATTAGAAGACACCATATTAATTTATTCTGATAGCTAATTGACTAACAACCGTTTGTACGCATGATAAACACGTTTTATTTATTTATTTATTTATTAACACTTTATTGTACACAGAAAATAACATTGATAAGAAAATACAAACGTAACTATAGTACAATGGGCGAGCTTATCTCTACTTAAAGAGATTTCTTCCAGCCAACCCGTTAAAGGAGAATAAAATAATGAAAGAAAAGAAATGAGTAGACCTAGTGTACAAAAAAAAAGATACAAATTACATAACTAAACCTAACATATATTTACGATTTAAAAAAAAGTAGAAAAATATATATACAATACAATACACGTTGCCAACTAAACAGCAATATTTTATACTGTGTTAAATACATGTTTAAGTTATAATATATACTATATTTATACTATATATATATATATATATATATATATATATATATATATATATATATATAAATATATATATATATATATATATATATATATATATATATGTATATATTCGAGTTTTCATATATACCTAAATTCTTTCAACGCTGGTTTGTTCCGGTATAATTTGGTATTGGCGCCTAAATGACAGATCTAGTATGTTTGTATCCGTATTCCATGACGTGATTTATGAAAGTACCATCTCAAACATTTTAATTAGAAATTTAACGAGTCACTCCACACCGGGTATATTAAATTAATCTGATTGCTAAACGATTAATAATGTCCGCTGCATTATAACAGTTTTTGGTAAATCCCGCGGGCTTATTTTTTGGGAATAAAAGTAGCCCCGTGGGAACTACTTATTTTTTGGAAATAAAAATTAGTTTATGTCCACGTCATCATCTTCATATGTACCAAATTTCATATAAATCCGTTAAGTAGTTTTGGTGTGATTGGGTAATTAAACATCCATCCATCCAAACACCCAAAGTTTCATATTTTTAATACTTATATACTAATACGTGAAGGGAAAAGTTTGTACCCCTTTTTAACACATTTGCGCAAACGTTGAGTATGAAATTTGAAAGTTTACATTGAGGAGGACTGCAGAAACCTAATATTTTCAAATAAAATGCATTAGAATATAATTAAAGTAATAAAAGTAAATATTACACACATTACTTTCATGGGATAATATATGTGACACACATGGATACTTAACTATTTTCTTTACGGCTGAACTAAAATTTAAAAGAGATTTTATTGTTTAGTTTATGGTTGAATTTCGGCCACAAGCGATAGATAGTTAATATAGATTACCAATTAAACAACTATTTATAGTATTTAACAAATATACATGGTATAATAATATATATTATTATATATATTCGAGTTTTCAGTAGAATTTTACTCGCTCATTCAAATATGTGGTGTCTTAATGACAAATCTAGAATGTATATATCCATGTTTCATGACGTGATTTATGAAACTACCGTCTCAAACATTTCAATTAGAAACTCAGCGAGTCACTCCACACTGGCTGTATTGATTTATTTCGCTAGCTAATCGGCTAATAACAGTTTGTATTCATGAGTTCAAGCCACGCTATCGGCTACTTAACAATATCTAATGTTTACCAAATTTCCCTTGTTGATCTAGGCCTGTTTGAAGAATGCCTATTCGTCATCTTACTAATTTATTGAAAATTTGAAACGGCTGGACTGATTTTGATGAAACTTTCACTGAAAAATAGAGAAATTTACAAGGGTAAAACTGAAAATTCTTATAAAATCGAAAACTGGGCAAATTTGCAAGTTATTAGTTTTATTATATCTTTTCAAAATATTGTCCATTCATATCAATAGATCGCTGCATCCGATGGAATTACTGAGAAAAGCACTTTGCCCACTCGTCCTTAGGGGTCTTTCCGAGGGCCTTTTAAAATGCTGCCCCTGCTTTCTCGGCGTCATTAAACGTTTTCCTCGAAGTTTTTCTTTTATTTTCAAAAATAAATAAATATTTCAAGGTGTGAAGTCGGGGCTATACGGCGGGTGACCCAGTAATTTCTCACCCGACTTCGCCAAATAGTCGATTGTTCACCCAACAGAGGTGTTGTCATGGTGAAGGAGGATTCACTTCGCCTCAGGCAACTTCATCTCACCTCATCCAACTTCCGAATATTGTCGGTAAATTTGCCCGAGTTAAAGTGCTCGAAGCGATGCGAAAAAAAACACGAAGTGTGTGCACACACTGCTCGGCCTAATTCAGCCGCGACGAAACAATTGCCATGAGCAGTCATTGAGCGGTATTGCGTCCGTCGTATACATTTAGGTTATAATATTATTTTGTGTTTTATATACCATGTTTTTAATTAAATAATATACTACATTAATCAAGTTTTAACAATGGCATTTACGTAATTGTAATACGCTTAAGAACACATCGCGACGGCAATCGCAGCCTCGACAGTTAGACATGTTGCCTTTACGGCGGAGTCCAAGCAATTAGTTCTTGGCAAGGTTGTCCGAATGTGTGTCACTTCGAATTTCGGGTAACTTTGGCGAGTAACTCAGCGATGAGACGGAGCAAGTAGTCTGGACGAGGCATAAGAAACATACATTTTTTAATTCCTAATATCAACACCTTGGGGTAAAAAAGTGCTCTTTGCTTGACCTCGGATATTTAACTATCTCCTTGCCAAATTTTATCCATATTTTTCAGGTTTAGTCAAGTCAATTACGGTTTAGGCGCGAATAATACAACTACAGCTGGCAGAGAGTTGTCATAACTATGGAAAATAATTATATCTTTGTTGTGACGAGAATGTGAAAAGGAAGATCTTCCCAGGCAAGCAGGTATACTGTCTGGCGACCAAAGTCCATTTGAGATTTTTATTCGGAATGTCTGAATTACTGCTGACCCGGCAAACGTTGTTCTGCCTTTTTAACTACTCTTAATTTTTTTTCTATATTTTCTCACCTTTTAAACCTTCCCTGGACTTCGACCATTAATTCAAAATCAAAATTAGCCAAATCGGTTCAACCGTTCTCGAGTTTTAGCGAGACTAACGAACAGCAATTGATTTTTATATACATACATAGATAGATTACGACACTTCACTTCTCAATTTCACAAACACGAATGACTCGTAAACATATCTGTCAGACTTTTTTATACTGTTTTTTTCTAGTCGATAATTTACTCAATTATTACCTTAATCAAATAGTTGACTTTATTTTAGGCCAAAAGTAGTATTCATTTAAAAAAAAATTAACAATTCTAAACATACATATCTTCACGCCAGATCCCTTATGGGGTAGGCAGAGAGAACCGAGTGCAATACATCACGATCCTTGCAGGCTTGTCTCGCTTCCTCCACATTCATCGCTCTCTTCATAAACACACGTCGATTGCGAACACTCTTGACACCACCTTCGGATAGTACTCGATCAATCTGATCATGGTATGTCAGTCTTGGTCTTCCCCGGTACCTACATCCTTCCACATTCACATTGTATATCTGTTTTGTTAACCTTTCATCTACCATTCTTTCTACATATCCGAACCAACGTAGCATGCACTTTCTCATCTTTACACCGACACTTTCTTTTAAGCCATGCCTCTCTCTCACTTCCACATTACGAACCCGGTCTGCGAGTGTTACACCACATATTTTTCTTAGCGATCTTATCTTTATTTTGACACAACAATTTAGAAATTGATGGCCGCATATTTCATTTTATATATGTTTGTGAAAAATATTGACAATAATATTAGTAGAGCTAATATCTTGGTTGGTATCCAATATTATTAAATTCACCCTAATTTTGTGTCACTTGAAATCGTAAGAAAGGATTGAGTTACCTACCTAACCTACTTATTGTCGAGGTCTATAGTAGTACATATCAATAAGACCTTCTTTTATTTGTTTAATATTTTATTGTACCTAACAATGAGAGATTTGACAAAGAAAAATACAATATAAAAAACGAACAAAACGCATACTTATCGCTAAGAAAGAATTCTTCCAGCTGATCTAGCCTATGAAAAGATTAAAAAGAAATAGAAGATATTTTCCACAATAAACTTAAGATATTCTCAATACTATTATCTATTATTTACTGATACTGTCGCCCCTGTGGTCTTTTTGTTGGGCCACAAACAAAAGTGTTTTTTCAGTTTTCTGAGAAACACAAAGTTGCCCGGGATTGGAAAGAGCCCGGTTGGCGATAGGCTTGCCACCTATCTCATTTGTGGGACCAAATATCTTCGGCTAATCGTGGGTGCACTTGTTATACCTCTGCCTACCCCTTCCAGGATAAGGGCGTGAAGATACTTTTTTATTATTTACTTTTTTGCCTTGTCTCGCCCGGGTCTGCATTGTCTCGCACGGGTCTACATTGTCTCGCCCGGGTCTGGTACCACCGCCTTATATATTCCTGCCGCAATAGCATCAGTGCTTGTAACTGTCGTGTTCCGGCTTGGAGGGTAAGGTAACCGGTAAACTTATACATGTGGCATTAGACCTCGCCACAGGTTAGCAACGCACCATTACCATATTTGGTGTCTATAGGCGATGGTTGACTCTTTCCACCAGGAGACCCATTTGCTTGTTTGCTATCTTATGACATAAAAAATTGCCAGATGGTGGGGTTCTGTAACATCTCGCTCGGGTTCGGTACCAGACCCGGGCGAGACAATGCGGAACTCTAGCACAAATTGATTGCCTTTTACGAATTGCCCCATACAATTGATCACCTTTTACGAATTGCATGACAAAACGACAATTGGCTCATTCTTAAACGAAGCCGTGACAAATACGGGGTAAAATATTATCTCTAAAATACCGAAACATAATATCTGCCAAGTATTTTTACAGTGACACAATTTCAGGCAAGGTATTAATCACCAACGGTGTGTTTTTTCTAGGTGTGGTACCTATGGGTAACCTAACAATAGGTTTGTTAGGTTTTATTTATGCAACTTGACTAGTGAACTTGTGGCTACTTCGAGTTATACAAGTTGAGTGGTACCAAATTGCTCATATTAACGACACGACAGTTAATAATCATAAATAAACAATAAAACTAAATAATAATTAAAAGAAAATATTGCTAAACCACATAGTAAACCTCAACAAAATTAGTGTAATAATATTCAAAAAGTATGATCATCGCGGGATGTATTAATGAGTCTGGTTCGGTAAATTGCAGTTTGTAATGAGCTTCTATTCGTCATGCGCGGCTGTCCATACTAAACATTTATGTTGGAAAATTATATCAAATAATAAGTACCCATTTTTTATATATTCGGTAACAAAATTGAAAACTGTACACCCTCCTTTAGTATTTACCTACAATATTTTACCAATTAAATAATATGGCCCGATTCACGGCGCTAAAACCGTAGGAAATAAATTGCCGCTCAGAGCAGTTACACTTCTTATATAGTCTCTATACTTTCTTTGGCCATCCCGTTGATCGAGTGGTTAGCGAAACTAACTGCGAATCAATGGGGTTCGGGTTCGATTCTCGATAGGGACAAACATTTGTGTAATGACCATAGATGTTTGTATTTCTGGATTTGGGTGTTTATGTATGTTACGGTATTTATATATGTATTTCGATGTATTAATGTCGTTGACTTAACACTCATAACACAAGCAAATAAATTGCTTAAATCGTGTAATTTATCTAGTGATATTTATTATTATTATTATTCTTAAAAAATATATCTTCACACCCGTTTTTTCGAACAGGTAGGCAGAGATACAATCAGTGCATCCACATGTGATAGGTGCTAAGCCTATTATTTGAATATGTCGATAGTAATCGAAAAGCAAGTCTAAGTCTTCTAGATTGAGATTTTTTAGGTATTGAATTGTTAACTCTAATGAATTTGATATGCTAGGACATCCAAAGCAATAGCTTCAACTTTGGGACTGTACCCAATGAACTTTTTGAGATAGTTGTTATTTGGAATAAAAAAGGCATAAAATTTAATCCTGCAAACCGTACATAAGGAACTGTGGTGGTGGCAAATTGTGTGATAAACGGACGCAATTTCAATTCTTGCTAAGTTTATCTCCTCAGAAGAATTTTGCTTTGGCAGAAAAACTGTCATCAACGAATTTGTATCCACATTTCTCGTCTTTCTCTTATGCGTTTTATTGTTGAGATGAGTCGACAAAGCCTTTTCACCATCCCATTTCATTGTTATCACGGACACTTATCCAATCCCCGGTAACATCGTTTAATCAGAAAACTGAAAAACACATTTTTGAATTTCTCGACATGGGAATAGAACCGGGAACTCTTGTGATCAACACCGACACCAGACCACTACACCACAGAGGCGATTATACTCTTCTTAACCTTTTTAATCTCTTTTAATTCTCTCTCAGATTACTTCAATAATCCTATTAAAGTTGTCAATAACTATTATCCGACGTAAGCTCTGTTAAAAGCTCTCAAGCGAAGTTTGCGCTTAGCAATCTTCTGTTACGACATTGATATTAAAACTCTCTTAGAACAATTAGCCTGGTTGGCTTAAAATTTTAAGCGCTTTAAATGCTTTAATAGTTTGATAACTTTTATCTCATTCGGTACAAAGTGAATTTAATGTACTCGTAGTTCCGATTGTGAATTCAGATTTTCTCCACTTTGAACGCTTATTCGAAGGATTTATATTCGTTCTATTACGAAATGTGGGTGTTTCTGTTCAATTTAGTGGATTATTTTTTCTTTTATATTTTTTTAGGAATTATAAGTAAATTTTTTTTTATATTATAGAACTACAGAGTTCCGCAAAGTCTCGCCCGGTATATAGGACTACCACCTTGATAATTCTTGCTATAACAGCGTCAGTGCCCATCATTGTCATGTCTGGGGAGTAATAAAGCCGGTAAACTGATATATGTGGCTATAACATCCCAAGTCACGGATGGCAACGCATGCTAACATCTTTAGTATCTATATATAAGATCCTTCTAAAGTAGGTGATCATATTTCAACACAGCCCTCAGTACGTCTAACCAAAGATATCCACCAGAAAAAGAACGTTGTTCTGGGGCTAAAACTTTTTGATTTTCACGAACAAAATATTTTTTTCTCACAACAAATTTCGATATTTTTTTTGCATACAATAATCCACTTTGTTGTTTACCTTACTACTCACTCTTGCGTTAAAAGTGGATTTTGTTATGCAAAAAAGCGTAAATTTTAATGAAAAAAAATTATTTTGTTTATAAAAATCAAATCCATTTAATCACTTAAACCACATTCTTTTTTCGCTGGATATCATTGGTTAGACCAGAACTTCCCAACCAGGGAGGCAAGCCCCTCTAGGGAGGCGTAGAAAAATGTTAGGGGGGGGCATCGTACGTAATATGTAAGTTCCAAAGTTCCAAAGTTTTGTGGTGTATGTCTTAAATAAACATTTTCTATTCTAGTCCAAAAAAAAATTACCGAGTAGGTAAATACGGACTATAAGGGGGGCATCAAAATATTATTTTTAGCTCGGGGAGGGTCGGCGAAATAAAGGTTAGAAAAGCCTGGGTTACACGTACTGAGTGCTAAGTGTGAGTTTTTCTTTTCGCATTCGATCGTGAGCGCGTTTGGAGTTTACTAGGAATTTGTATGTGATTTGTACAGCGTCACCTAGTGGTAAACGTGAGAAACCAGTTTACCACTAGGTGGCGCTGTACAAATAAAATACAAATTCCTAGTAAACTCGAAACGTGCTCACGATCGAATGCGAAAAGAAAAACTCACACTTAGCACTCTGAACGCTGTGTTAAAATATGTTCAACCATTTTGGAATGATATTATATATGCCAATTAGTTAACAATCAGATGAATGGAGACAAGACAGTAGCCGACGTTAATAGACGTGCTCGGACGCCTTAATATTATTGCATACATACATTTCAAACTGATATCCTCCGTTTTTTCGTCGATCGCAAAGATATCGCGTGATACACTTCATTCCAATTGGGCATCCATAAGACACCTTTCAATTTTTTTCTTTGAGTTATTGATTTTAGAATTAACGCTTAAATGTATAAAATATTCTTAAAAAGTTTCTAGAACAGAGTTTCTCAAAGTGGGGTACGCCTACCCCTTGGGGTACGCCAGACAATTGGAGGGGGTACGTGACAGAATTTTCATAAGAAATGCTGCTTTGTTCACTTAGGATTTGAAAAATCAAAATTAAATCATTGAAATCTATTGTATAAAGAATCGATATGCTTAACTAACTGTGCCCCGTGACATCGTGCACATTAAAAAAATTCTAAAATAATATAACTCAAGTTACTCCTTGTTACATTAGCTATCAGGCAGTAAAAGTCCCACGCCCAAAGAAAGCCCCATAACCAATCTAGCCGTTTCAGAGATTAACCGGAACAAACAGACAGACAAACAAATGATATTTTAGTATATGTAGTAAAATGTTATTTTGGTATATGTACCGTGTATACATCAATACGTATTCAGTAAAAACCGGTTATTTATTTATTTATTTTAAACTTTACTGTACACTTCATAAAAATAGGTAAACAAGAAAATGGATGAAAAATTGCACAAAATGTGAGCTTATCTTAATTATTTTGATATTACAAAGACACTCCAATTTTATTTATTTGTATGTAGACATGTTTTTGGAGCAAAATTGCTCATAAAATTGGCCCAATTTACATACCTCAAATAACAGAATTTTTCTTTTGCATCTACATCTTTTTATCAATTAACTAGCTGGCCCAGAAAATGTTGGTCTGCTTTTTTAACTACTCTTAATTTTTTATATATTTTCTCACCTTTTAAACGTTCTTTGGACTTCAACAATTAATTTAAAACAAAATTAACCAAATCGGTTAAGCCGTTCTCGAGTTTTAGCGAGACTAACGAACAACAATTGATATTTATATATATATATATATATATATATATATATATATATATATATATATATATATATATATATATATATATATATATATATATATATATATATATATATATATATATATATATATATATATATATATATATATATATATATATATATATATATATATATATTATATAGATTAAATACATTTTCTGATCTATCTACAACTTCTTTCAAAAGGGGTTCGCCATTATCTTGAAAAACTAACGGGGGTACATTGAGATATTACTTTGAGAAATCTTGCTCTAGGACATATTTCTATATCTACATGCGTTCACTGTATCATTGATTCATGGTTATAATACCATACTTCCGTAATTCAAGGCACGACTGAACACACTTTATTGAACCATTTGTATTCTGAACGAGAGATCATTTCTATTTTCAAGATATCCCCGCATCAACTGACAAAGGATTTCGTATTCCAGCCAAAGTATGCAAAGCAATGGTTTTATTATGTTTTAGTAGTGTATTTCTTGATATTAGTCCAGTGATTTTTGAAGAATAGATTGTGTTCTTTCCCGCCAGGCAATTCATAAAATGTTAAACTGACTAAACTATGTTTTCCCAGTGTTAGATCCGGGCTCCTTTGGAGAAAAGACCAACTGCCGTTCTGCCAGGCAGGTCGTGGCTGCTAGGTGGTAGAGTTCTGCATTGTCTTGCCTGTGTATGGTACCGTCGCCTTACCTATTCCTGCCGCAATAGCGTCAGTGCTTGTCGCTGATGTGTTCCGGTTTGGAGGGTAAGGTAGCCGGTAAACTTATGCATGTGGCATTAAGCCTCGCCACAAGATAGCAACGCACCATTGACATCTTTCTTTTTTTTTAATGGGACAAATTACACTTATTGATCTACCCAAAGATATCAAATTATTTGCTTGTGTTATGGGTGCTAGTCAACGATACTAATACTCTAATACATAGAAATACATAATATATAAATACTGTTACATACATAATAAACACCCAAATCCAGAAATACAAACATCTATGTTCATCACACAAATGCCTGTCGGGGATCGAATCTGTCGATTGCGTAGTCAGGGTCGCTAACCACTCAACCAACGTGGCGGCAGTTTGGTGTCTATAGGCAATGGTTGACTCTTTCCATCAGGAGACCCATCTGCTTCTTTGCTATCTTATGATATTAAAAAACTTAACCCCAAATTAAGCTAAAAACTTGAGAGGTGTCAAGGGACACCCGGATGAAATGAAGTTCCTTTTATTATTATTTACAAAAAAACCTGTATACACTCAACAAAAATAATCGTGACACCACACTGTTCAATGCGAAATAGAAATGAAAATATCTGGCTTGCTTTCTATAAGAATGAGAGAGACAGGGAGAGAGAGAGAGAAAGGCAGAGAAACATGCGCACGCCGCACAGCTTACAATAGCTTATTATAGCAAAACGTGTCGTGACAACTTTTCGTAAGAATTTTTTCCGTCTAGCCCCCTTTCACAACGCGCGATAAGGAACTTCGTTCCAATAATTATTTGCTTGACGTAAGGGTTCTAGTTACCGATAGGTACTAATTACATAGAAATACATGTATAAACTGAAATACAATAAATAAACCCCCAAATCTAGAAATACAAACGTCTACGCTCATTACACTAATGTTTGTTATGTTGTGAATTAAATTCAAATCTCACTGATAACTAATTACATAGAAATACATATATATATATATATATATATATATATATATATATATATATATAAGCTGAAATGCAGTAAATTAACACTCAAATACAGAAATACGAACGTTTATGCTCATTACACTAATGCCTGTCCTGTTGTGAATTAAATTCAAATCCCATTGATTACTAATCACATAAAAATACATATGAAAACTGAAGTACAGTAAATAAACACTAAAACCCAGAAATACAAACATTTATCCTCATCACACAAATGCTTGTCCCCGTCGGGGATCGAACTCGAGCTCCGTCGATTACGTATTCAGGTTCGCTAACCACTCGACTAACGGGGCGGTTGTGACAGAAGACTTCTCTCTTTCATACCTTGAAACTACATGTACATATTATTATTGACATGCGTTAATTAGTATATTTTATGCACCTATGGTTTTGTAGGATCTATATCTTGCGAAACACATTTCCCTTATCAGCTGTACTCGACTAAAATTCTAACGATTTTGTCTCGACTTAATGCGAACGAATGTTTTGGCTACTTGACTAACACTTGACTAAAATACTAATGTCGTGCGAACTAGACTTAAACTACTAACTTATTATAATTAACTGTCACGTTTAGACAGTTTGAAACTTTAAAAAAAAATTATAAAAACTACAGTTTCAAAACTTTTTCACTTGTTGGATAACGTTCAACAGTTTTGATGGAAGCGCTCTTTCCATACACACAAAATACATATATTGGCGTCATATATTATGTCTGTGCAGTATAATCTCCCCAACACAATGCCTGTTTCAGCATTCTCAGTGGGAATGTCATAAGACTATAACAGTTAGTCATTATAATTAATCTGAAACAACGGCGATGACAGTCCACTTGGACTTGATCCAGGTTCGGATATATTAGGATTACCTGAATATATGAAGTTACAGTTAAAACGATTTACTGAAGTATCATAATCTAGCAGCCCCGCGTAGCTTTGTCCGCGAGGAGAGTAAAAAATTCGACTACGACCCGATTAGGACAAAACATAATTTTTCATGTTTTCTTACGCTATTGTTTTATGACCTTTTAAATTTACGTGTTATACTATCATTAGTTATCTTCTAACTTGTGACCCCTGTCAATGTAACTTGGCCGGAACATCAAGCTTTAAAAGTTCACACATACATACATACATACATACATATATATATATATATATATATATATATATATATATATATATATATATATATATATATGTATATATAAGTGCGATATGAATTCGTTCGAACTGAGTTCATAACAAAACACACGAGATATTAAATTTTATATAACCCATATTATTATTCTCTTTAAATCATCAGCTTATTTCCTATCGTATAAAATACAATATAAGATTTAACTAGCAAATTGAAAAAAATACAAACAAATTGATTCTCAGCAAAAATGTCATAATTCTATATCATTTAATGAATACAATACAAAGCCAATGACAGACCACTTGGACAGGATCCAGGTTAAGAGGTACTAACTGAATATATGGAGTGCTTAAGAGGTTATTATTTACTAGTAAACTAGGTGGAGGGGTATCACGGACATTTATCGAAATCGAATCGAGTAGAGGTCAATCTACTCTGGTTTTATAAAGATGAGATGAAAGAATAAAACTATTTCTTAACGATAAAATCAAAAACAACTTAACCGATTTTAAAAATTGTTTCACCTATAGAAAGTTAATTCTTCAGTCTATAGGAAGCTACATATTTTCAGAGTAATATAAAAAAAAGGAAAAGGGAATTAGTATCATTACGTCCGGATTCCTTGCAAGGTAGACGAGTAAGCCGAACATCTATAGACTTTCCAGTTTACCACAATTTACCGAATGTCAGTTGACAAGATGAATGGTGATCCCCATTGCCACATTTCATTGACCTGATACTATTTTGATCGATAACTGGGACCGAAGGCTTTACGTGCTCATCAGAGGGATGTGAGTAGTAACACACCACTCCGACATACTCCGAGCTGCTACTAAGATTTTGGATTTATGAGAAAAACCTCGAAAAAACCTTAATAATACTTTTGCCCGGCCCAGGAATAGAAAACGGGACCTCATGATCTAAGCTTTAGGCCATGAAACAGTCAATATAGGCTTTAGATTGAAATCGGAGTAATATAGGCTTTAGATTTAAGTCGGGGTAATATATGCTTTAGATTTAAGTCAGAGTAATATGGCTTTAGATTTAAGTCAGAGTAATATAGGCTTTAGATTTAGGTCGGAGTAATATAGGATTTACGGTTCAGGCCGTTAAACTATGGAACTCTCTTCCGTTCACCATTCGTAACAGCCCGTCTCTACCAGTGTTTAAAATAAGTCTAAGATTACTCTTTTTCATTAAAATAAGTTTTGGTTATTTGTAATTATTTAATTTATTAGTCATAGTTCGTGAATCATAGCCTAAGTAAGTAATCTTTTCACTATTTCCCTATACGTGTTTTAAGTTTTAACTATCGTATTTTAAAGTATTGTATGTTGTGATTTACTTTTAGTTTTGTGCATAATGTCGGCTGCTTCTACTTAATAGCTTCATAAACTGATATCATAAGATAGCAAACAAGCAGATGGGTCTCCTGGTGGAAAGAGTCAACCATCGCCTATAGACACCAAAGATGTTAATGGTGCGTTGCTATCTTGTGGCGAGATCTAATGCCACATGCATAAGTTTACCGGCTACCTTACCCTCCAAACCGGAACACGACAGCGACAAGCACTGACGCTATTGCGGCAGGAATAGGTAAGGCGGTGGTACCAGACCCGGGCGAGACAATGCAGAACTCTACCACCTAGTAGCCACGATGGTAGTGACTCGATAGCCAATAGGTCGCCTTTTACGACCTGCCTGGCAGAACGGCAGTTGGCCTATTCTACAAAGGAGGCCGGGACCAACACCAACACCAAGTCTACCTTTTGTATGATTTTTCTTTCGTTTGTAATTGTTATATTTATTTATTTGTTTATTTAATAAAATATTAAATAAATAAATAAATAAATAGGCTTTAAATTTAAGTCGAAGTAATATAGGCTTTAGATTTAAGACAGAGTAATATAGGTTTTAGATTAAAGTTGGAGTAATATAGGCTTTAGATTTAAATCGGTGTAATATAGGCTTTAGATATATTAAATGTAATGAAAATTTTAAATTTAAATCTATACTAGCGCAATGGCACAGATTCGCCCGCGACAGCGACCGCTAGATAATGTCGACGAGATGTCGTGTATATGTCGTCCTCGTGAGAAAATAAAAATATGCAATGTTGTGTTTGAAGAATGATTTTATTTTATAAGTAAGTACTATAACTCTGTATTTCTGGGTATAAATTTGACACTGACAACCAAAGAAATTACCTTGAAAAACGTATTCCGTTTAATCTGTGTTTATGAAGTTTTTGTTCGCTTACAACTTTTAAATCATACCCCTTTTTTGGCAGTTGGAAAAATTTATAACTAAATATTTTCTCACTAAATCCCTAATTAAAATATGCATAACTTAATTGGACAATGAAATTACACAAACAATTTCAAGGAAAGGATGTCCGTGCGTCATTTCAATTAACGCGTTTACATGAACGAGTTTATGCAGTATAAAAAGTTTTACATGTTTGAATTAGTTGGATACATAATTTAAACTAAAACAACCGAATTTCCATTTCATTTATTACTGGAATGCTTCATTAGAACTTCGTGTGGTTGGTTTAAACCAAGTTTAAACCAACCACACGGAAAGTACCCACTGTAAACCTGTAAGTAAGTAAACCTGATTCTTACCACCATGATTATGTAACATCAATCTCGGTCTCCCCTGATGCCTACATTCATTTTTTTATATCATAAGATTGCAAATAAGCAACTGGCTCTCCTTATAAAAAAAGACAACCCACCAAAATTATTTGTGTTGATATCCTTGTGGCGAGATCTTGATGACATCTGTATAAATTTACCTAATCCTCTAAACTTGAACTCGACAGTGAAAAGCACTGACGCTATTGCAGTATGAATAGCTTAGATGGTGGTATAAAACCTATAACGGGGATAATAATGCATAAACATTTTTGGTATCTGGCGAAACTGATAATTCATTACCTAATTATATAAAACACTAAGACAAATTACTAAGCCTCAAAAAATGTAAGGATACATAGTAAAAATAACATTACAAAGACACATAAGAAAGGTAAACATTACGTTAGCTAATCGTCCTTGAACTAGAGTTAATTTTATGATGTAGCTAATAGGTGATCTACCTATCGACGAATCTAGCAAGTTTTAATTTCCTGTATTTTTTCCTGTGTTAGTCCGGGCTCCCTTCAAGAGTAGACAAAGCGCCGTTCTGCCGGGCAGGTTGTAAAAGGCGACCTAATGGCTATATGTGTCGCAACCATGGTGACTACTAGGTTGTACAGTTCTGCAGCGTCTCGCCCGGGTATTTGATAGATAATTAAAAAATATCAAAAACTTACCTATTCCTGCCTCCGTCGTCCTATCTGTCGTGTTCCAGTTTGAAGGAAAGGGTAACTGGTAAACACATAATTGTATAATATTCCATCCCGCCACACAGATCGTAACACACCATTAATATCTTTGGTGTCTATAAGCGTTTCTTTTTCCATCAAGAGAGCCATCTGCTTGTTTGCTATTTCATCATATAAAAAAGTTATACCATACAAGATGAATGTGTTTAGAAAGAATAACCCCTTGTGAAACCGGGATTTATATTTGGACACCTGATGCGTCTATTATATAAGCCAATATCGATAGACGACTGAGGCGATATTGATATAGTTTTAGACCACTGAAATTACTTGAAATTTCTACGTATTAATCTAAGCCTCATTTGAAAAATAAACTATATGCCATTATGCCTGGCATTTTGTAAAATATAAATGATTGGCTATACAGGTTACTTCAATCGTAACTACTAGGTGTTAGAGTTCTGCAAAGTCTCGCCTGGATATCGCCCGCAATAGCATCAATGCTTGTCATTTTTGTATTCTGGTGTGGAAGGTAAGGTAGCCGGTAAACTTATCCATGTCCAAACTCATTCATTCAAGGGAACTATCTGCTTTTTTGCTATCTTATAATATAAACAAAATATATTTTTAAGTGTATGTTGATAAGGAAGTTCCTGATTTTGCCCCGATTTTTGAAAATCAAGTTTTCACCAGATCTCCATGTTTTGACGTTCTAGGAAACTTTTCCAACTATTTTCACGATGCAAGTAAGTCTATATGTATTTATGTGTGTATGTAAATATCTCATAACTTTTGAATGGCTTGACCAATAGAAACGCCATTGATGGCATTCGATAGGATTCCACTCAACTTAGACTTCCTAAAAATGTTAACCAATTCGATCCAGGAGATTTTGAGGTATTTTGAAATACCTCAAAAAAATTGGTGAAAAAGTTTTTTTTAATATTACTTCTTTCCTTGTTGGATTAGTGTACCGATTGAGTAAAAAATCTAATATCTCTAATCTAATAATCTAATCTAAAACTTTTCTCAAAAAGTCCCTCCGTCAGTTTATCCATTCGGGAGTTATCGTTGACGAAAAATTTTATACAAAGTGTTTTTTCGACATAGCCTTGTGCAATTCTATTTTGATCTTCTATAATATTTTAGCTTACAAAACTGCGTCAAATGCAATTTCAGAAATCAAAATCAAATCAGGTTTTCAAAAGTTACAGCTTTAAAAATATATTTTTTGTTAACAGCAAACTAACTTAATATGCTTCAAATAACTTTTAGGCTAATTTAAAAATCTATTTAGCTTTATTTTCTAAATTGAATCAAAATTGCTCGACTTATTAGGGATTTGCCAATGACGAAAACTAAAAAAAAAATGTTTTTGACTATGACATACTTCGTCATTTTTTTACCTATAGATTTTGTAGCTAAGAAAATAATTTAGAGCTTAAAAATTGCCTTGAATGCATACGTCAAAATTGATCATAGTTTCTAAAATATACAGCTTTTCAAAAATCAAATCACTGTTATTTTTAACAAAATTAAGAATTTTGAACTCTGAAAAAATCTGGGCTTAGGTTCACAGATGGAATAGGTTTTGTTCCTTTGAGTTTAAAATACCTCAATTCACACAGGAAGTTTCAGGGATAACCTGCAGGGTAAATAAATAATAAATAAATGAATTTTAAACTAGCTGTACCCTGCAGCCTGCTGCATTTTGCTGAACCCCACCAGGTAGTGTCTTTCCATCTGTAAACCTTTTGCTGGTTTACGGTATAAAAATACTATTAGATAGTATGTATGTTTTTATGACTACAAACAGTGCATAAAATTCTGTAAAGCCTCAGTTATTGTAAATCTTACGGGATCATACATTTTCTGAGATAAAAACTACTCTATTAGTTATATTTTTAGTGACGTACATTTTGATATACAATTTCAAGCACTTTTTTTATTTATTTAAAAAATTAAGTAAGTAATCATTAATATCTTTTTAATTACATTTTCTTGCGTTACTCTGACATAAAACATCCTCAATTAACATCATGGTGACAAATTAATATAGCCATTGTGTACTCAAGGCGCGGCATTACTACACCCACTGTCATGCGTCGTGTCGCATAAAATTGACCACCTTGATATATTACCTCCCGCTAACATAGTGGTCATTTGGGATCTGTCTCCCAATATAGTTTAATAAAATAGTCTTTAAACTGTAGGAGATCTAGTGATAATGTTTTAACTATTAAACACTGTCTAGTTATACGATATAGACCGGGATCCCACGAACAAACTTTTTTTTGATTAATAACAAGTTGAATTTTTCTGAACAGCTTCGTTCTGATGAGACAATCATCTTTTCTATCTTCGAAAAATCTCAAATTGAGTAAATAATAAAGTTATGGGGCTTTGAAAATTTTGATTCGGTGAAGGAACAATATTTATATTATTTTTCGACTTTAATCGCTTAATTATATTATGAAAAACACGATGAAACTTTTGTCCTACACATTCGATGTTTCTTCTGGCAAGTCCTTTGGAATTTTGAGATGTTTAAATTGGTGTTAATCAATTTTACTATTTTTTTTAATTAAATTGTTATTACAACCTAATTTTCTCACATCTTGTTAATTATTATTGTTATTCAAGGGTTATTTTATCCTACACGTAAAGTAGAAACTTTTCTTAGTCCAACACTCTAAAGTTTTCTTTTTTATCTATCTTTATTAGTTACCCGATTTGAGATTTTTCGAAGATAGTAAAGATGGTTGTCTCGTCAAAACGAAGCTGTTCACAAAAAAACAGGTTGTTATTAATCAAAAAAAGTTTTTTCCTGGGATCCCGGTCTAACATGAATGTTAGTAAATAAAAAAGTATCATCAGGTCGGTTCCTTTGCGGGGTAGGAAGTGAATCGAACGTCTAAGATTTTCCAGTAATGGATGTAGGTAGGTACTGAAGAAAATCAATTGACATAATTCCTAAAATTCTGGATGCCTTCAAATAGAACTTTTTTAAACAATTTTTTAAACAATTGCAAAGAAACAGATGGTTCTCCTGGAATATATTTAATGAGCACCCAAACCCGGAAATACAAACATTTAAGCTCATCACACAAATACTTATCCCCGTCGGGGATCGAACCCGATCCTCGTCAATTGCGTGGTCAGGGTAGCTAACCACTTGACCAAAGGGGCGGACAAACAAACATTATACACACTACCGTTTGATACACATCTTAACATACACACATATATACTATGGTTATTGTTAGACTGTTTTTTGTACTTAAAACTAGCTGTTACCCGCAACTTCGTCCGCGCGGACTTCGTTTACTTCGCTCCTACTGGTAGTAGCATCATGGTATATAGCCTATAGCCTTCCTCAATCATTGAGCTATCTAGTAATTTAATAATTTTTCAAATCCGACTTGTAGTTCCAGAGATTAGCGCGTTCAAACAAACGAACAAAAAAACTTTTCAGCTTAATTATATTAAAAGTATCTTCACGCCCTTATCCCTGAAAGGGTAGGCAGAGGTACAACAAGTGCACCCACGATTAGCCTAAGATACTTGGTCCCACTATGTGATGGCAAGCCTATCGCCAACCGGGCACTTTCCAATCCCGGGCAATGTTGTTTTTATTAGAAAACTGAGAAAACACATTTCGGAATTGCCCGACCCAGGAATCGAACCCGGGACCTCTGTGGTCAACTCCGACACCGGACCACTACACCACAGAGGCGATAATTATTATATTAAATATAGATAGATTGTATTGTGGGTATTATCAAATGAAGTTATTGTATTGTGGTCGAATTTCGACCAGAAGACGATTTCCAGTTACGTTTATTAGACCACAGAAGAAGTTACAGTTGTAGAGAGAAGCATTTTCTTGTTTTTGAAGTCTCCTAAGGTATTTAAGAAATCCGACTTGTAGTTCCAGAGATTAGCGCGTTCAAACAAACGAACAAAAACTGTTCAGCTTTGTTATATTAGTAGAGATAGATTGTATTGTGGGTATCGTCAAAAGAAGTCACAGAATTATGGTTAAATTTAAACCAAAGGACAGTTGCTACTTACGTTTATTAGATCAATGAACAAGTTAAGTTAACAAGCATTTATTTATTTATTTAACTTTATTGTACACCTTAAATAAATTTGTACAAAAGGCAGACATAATGCCTATTGGCATTCTCCTCCAGTCAACCTTTGGGCAAACAGAATGTATGTAAACGTTGCCTCAGAAAATATATGTCATATAAGAACATAGATCTTAATACATTAAATATATACTACTTATACTGTACAAATGATTAGCGTTATTATTAGCATTCCCTTGTTTTTGAAGTCTGCTAAGCTTCTTAAGAAGCTTAGCAGACTTAAAAAGATATGGCCGCAATAGCATCAATACTTTTCACTGTCGGTTCTGGTGTGAAGCGTAAGGTAGCCAGTAAACTTATACATGTGGCATTAGACATCACACATTAGAGCAAGACATCATTAAAATCTTTGGTATCTATAAGCGATGATTGACTGTTACCATCAGGAGACCAACCTGCTTGTTTGCTATCTTATAATATATATAAAAAAAACAAATTAAGATAAGGAATATGCCTGAAGCGTAAAGTAAACACCATATATTTGAATAAGAATATTTAAGCCTCAGTTAAAAACTAGGTCATAGTTTAGAAATTAACTAATATAATTTCATGTTCTCTTTATTTATATCATAAAATAGCAACCAAACAGATGATCTCCTGATGAAAAGAGACAATCATCGCCTCTGGCATCAAAGATGTTAATTTTGCGTTTATATTCATGTGGTGAGTTTATCAGTTACCTTATTTTCCAAATGGGAACACAATACTGGAAAGGATTGAGGTTATTGTGTCAGGAATAGGTAAGGTGGTGATATCAGAGTGCTAAGTGTAAGTTTTTCTTTTCGCATTCGATCGTGAGCGCGTTTCGAGTTTACAAGGAATTTGTATGTGATTTGTACAGCGCCACCTAGTGATAAACGTGAGAAACCAGTTTACCACTAGGTGGCGCTGTATAAATCACGTACAAATTCCTTGTAAACTCGAAACGCGCTCACGATCGAATGCGAAAAGAAAAACTCACACTTAGCACTCTGACCCGGGCGAGACAACACAGAACTCTACCACCTAGTAGTCACGATGGTATTGACTCATATGACAATCATTCATCTTTTATAACCTGCCTGGCGGAACGATAAATAGTATGTTATTCAATGGGAGCCCAGACCAACACTTCAAACATACACGTAAAACTTTTGTCATACACATTCTAAGGTTTTTTTGAATAGTCCTCGACTCTAAAGTTTCGGATGTAGGAGATTTTTAAATTGACATTAATCAATTTTAAAACAACCTAATTTTTTACAACAGCTTGTTAATCAGCCTGTCTGTCTGTCCGTCCGTCCGTCCGTCCGTCCGTCCGTCCGTCCGTCCGTCCGTCCGTCCGACTGTCCGTCTGTCCGTCTGTCCGTCTGTCCGTCTGTCCGTCTGTCCGTCTGTCCGTCTGTCCGTCTGTCCGTCTGTCCGTCTATCCGTCTGTTCGTCTGTTTGTCTGTTTGTCTGTATTTATGTCCGGGGTAAACTCAGAAAGTACTGCATGGATTTACTTCAAATTTGGCATGAATATTACTAACAGGTCGGGTCAACATATAGGCTACATATTATCACGCTATCACCTAAGGGGGAGGAGCTGTGCGGAGAAAACGAAGTCCACGCGGACGAAGTCGTGGGCAACAGCTAGTTATCTATATAATACGTGAAGGGAAAAATTAGAACTCCTTTTTGAGAAAATTGCGCAAACAGTGGAGTATGATTTTTGCAAAATTAAAGTTTACATAACGGGGGAGTGTAGATACCTAATATTTTTAAATAAAATGTATTACAAATAACTACAAATATATTAAACTAGCTGACCCACGCAGCTTCGCCCGCGATATAGTTTTTCATACAAACTTCATCCCCTGTTTCAGCCTCTTAAGGGGTCGATTTTTGGAAAAAAAATTAGCCTATGTTTGACCCCGAAACTTTACTTATTTCCATACCAAATTGCATGAAAATCGGTCCAACGGCTTAGCCGTGAAAGCGTAACAGACAGACTTTCGCATTTATGATATTAGTATGGATTAATCAATAAAAATAAACATTACATACACAACACTCAAGTGACATACATGGTATTAAACACACACGTATACTAAACTATTGTCTTTACGGCTTACGTCAGTTGTCAAACTCAAAAGAGATTTTATTCATATTCATAATCAAAAATTTATTGCAACAAATATGGTAAATACATAAAGTTGTTCTTAATTAAGTTCGTTCATATTTTTCATCTTATGGCTTATTCAATAGCTATAAAAGTACAATAAAATTCATATATAAAAAACTACACATTATTGAATTTATAACATTATTTTTGTATTATTAACTCATTAACATATTTTATATATTCATTTTTCTTTGCAGAATCATTTTTTACAGAATCTATAAATGAAAATATTATATTTTCATTTTTAGATTCTGTAAAAACATGATTCTAATAAAAATTAGTTACAATAAGTATATATTTTTTAAACAATCACGTATACACTTATATAAATTAAATTTATCAACTAACTATTTATTCAGTATTTACAATATAATTATACTTTACAAATTAACAATATATTATCTATAATCCATATCCATCCATTCTACTTCTAAAATTTAACATCTGATTCCGGTTTGTCAATAAAAAAATCGTCAATATTATAATAAGCTTTATTCAATAGAAGTTCATTTAATTCAATTTTAAATTCTCTTTTCGGTAACTCTTATATTGCTTAATCTATGGTCGATCTTAATCACATGCGATCGCTAGTAATAATCAATGGACAAATTACACAAATCGTAGTTAACCCCAAAGAACAAGTTATACATATAATATACATAAAATCTAACATACCAGGGATCTAAAATAGAATATGTTACAGAATTTACGCTTCTAGGTTTATCGATAGACACAAATATAAACTGGAAATTACATATAAATATAATCAAATCAAAATTATCAAAATTTATGTATGCTTTACGAGAAATTAAAAAAACCACTGATTTCCAAACTGCCCTTACTACTTATTACGCATATGCATATGCGTGGCTCAGTTACGGAATTATACTATGGGGTAACAGCACAAATGTGACAACACTTTTCACTCTTCAAAAAAAACTAATTAGAGTTTTAGCAAATAAAGACCACACCGTTAGTTGTAAGCCTTATTTCCGACAACACAAAATACTGACGCTACCATGTATTTACATTTTAGAAATGTGTAAGTTTGTACGAAACCACCAGGATTGCTACACAAAAAGAGAAGACAAACAGTCAGACAAAAAATTACGATATAAAAATAGACTAAATTTGCCAACTTCCCGTTTAAAACTCTACACTTCGAGTACTTATGTAATGTCAATAAAAATTTATAATAAATTACCCGAACTAATAAAAAATGAATCGAAATTTAATCAATTTGTAATAAAATTAAAAAATCTATTAATAAATAAATGCTATTATGACATAAATAAATATTAGAGTGATAAATTTATATAAAATTATAAATGTGAATAATAAATCTAATTCAATTCTAATTAAACATTTCTTATAAATAATTACATTTATTATAATGATAATTAAATAAGATATATAAGTATATTCCTCTTTTCTACCTTGCCATTGCTATACCCGACAGGGTCCACGATGATCTAAGCTTTGTTTTAATATAACATCTTGTAAACATTGTGGAATGCAAATAAATAAATAAATAAATAAATAATAGTTACTATCGCTATGCAAATCATTTGTTAGTCAACACTACCAATACTTAGAACTACGTATATAAATAAATAAAACTGTAACATACATAACCATGTGTCAAACCGAGAAATACACACATCTATGCTCATCACAAAAATATTTATCCCTGTCGGGAAACGAACCTGAGTCCAATCAATTCGTAGTTAAATTCACTAACCACTCCACCAACAGGATACTATACAACATAACAACGGGTCAAATATAAAACAAACTTACCAACATTCAAATTTTTTTAATATATGCCAAGTAAGGTTTAGTTACGTAATTTATATATTTTTTGTACACTAGGTCTACTCATTGCTTTTCATTATTTTAGACACACATATCTTCACACCAGATCCTTTACGGGGTAGACAGAGAGAACCGAGTAATACCTCTTTCATTCTTTTTTTGTCCTTTAACGAGTTGGATGGAAGAAATTTCTTTAAGTAGAGATAAACTCGCCCATTGTACTTTATGTTACGTTTATCTTCTCTTCTTAATGTTATTTTCTGTGTACCATAAAATGTTAAATAAATAAATAAATAAAAATATGCCTTTGTTCTTTTTCGGGAAAAATAATTTATAATAAAGTAATATGATTTGTTTACTTAACAGATTCAGGCGTTACTTTACGGAAATCCATAATTTAAAAGAGAAGTTATGGTATTTAATTTACAAACTTATCTATAATTTCAGTCTTTGGATAAGTTTGCCCTATTCCTTACACCACCTTTCATTTCTGTTGCATCACGGCAGTTCCATATAACATTTTGCGAAAATTTGCAAATTAAGTACCATAATTTCACCTTCAAATATGATTTGTTCTTAGATCGTCAAATTATCTTGGTCCTTACCTGGCATACATCGGGACTACGATATAACAGGCCATCCCGGTAACTGGCAACGTGCCAGCCCGCCATTGTAACACATTGTATAGAAATGTCGCTAGCAATTACCTTCCCACATACGGCCTCTATCCTTGAGCTCCGTATTTTCTTAACACTCGTTTTATTCCTATCTTTGAGACGAGAAATTTATTTTCCGCTTCAATCTTGGTTTAAAAGTCTAGGAAATTGCTTATTTATACATTTTTTATATTACGAAATGGCAAATAAGAACCTAGATGACTCATTTTTTACACACACACATATATTATATTATTCCAGTTAACAAATTCAAAAAATGTGTTAAAACTGTGTAAAAAGTTTATTATAAAATATCGAAATATCTAGATGACAAGAAAGCATAGGATTAAATGCTCCTCATAACAGCTACCTTTAATATTATGATTGCAACAATTACATACTTACAAATTAAACATTATGTAATGTCTTAAAAAACTTAAACACATTGATACATGAATTAAAGACAAGCCCATTAAGTTCTTTTCAGTGAGTCGGCGCGTTTCCGATCCGGTATGTTTAACATAAGCTAAGCGAAGCTATATTTGATATAACCACCGACCACACAGCCCATAGACACCTAATAATAGGCGAATGACTTGTGTCAACACATCTGACTTATAGTTTCGATGTAAATGTCTACGCGCCAATGAGTAGTGATTGGGTAATCAGTGTCGACCAATCAGATGCTCTGTACGGCGTCAGAGGCGTGCTAGATGTCAGACGGCGTTGCAACCCCACTTCGTCTTACCTCAGCTAGTTGCCAGAATGCATTCAATGCGGAAAATCAAACATTAGCCGTCTATAGGCTGTGTGGTCGGTGGACATAACTAAGTATGGCCGAGTTTAACTAGATCACAGAAAACTCAAAAAAACTAATTTAAAAACCTTATCATTATATTTACATCAAAAACAAAAATTCTAAAATAACAACATTCTTTAATCGCTTCTATGATATAATTATTTCACTATTACCACTATTTAATTCCCAAACCGATAAAAACTCAATATTTAATTAAAGATTTCTTAATTTCCTACATAGTGATGTAATCTAAATTAGTTTTACGAATGTCGTATAAAGAGGACCTCTTTCATAAAGAGATGCGACTGCTTCAGTATTAATAAGGGAGCGAGCCTATCTTTACGTTGACATAACGTTTGCGTCGCGTCAATATTTTGTTTTACTTTATGACGGTATAATCTCCCTCCGTTTGATTGTACAGTCAGCAACATTAGTCTTGAAGATTTTAGATATTAATTATGTGCCATTTATTTGTGTTCAGCACTGTGAAATTCATACTCTCAGTCTTTTATTTTGATTTTATTGTACAATTTGAACATAATGCATTTTTGTTACAACACTTGCTTTAAGTTATGGGTCCATTTAAAGATGTGGGTATGTTTTTTTATTTACTTGTCTTTCTTTTCTGTTTTTAAAATTCTATAAAATTTGCTTTATTTGATTCAAAGTTTTCAAGAAAATTCTACACATTTTCGAGAGGCTTATAATTTGTCATGTTCATTTACGTCTCTAATAATTATAGTAAGACTGAGCTACAGCGAATCATGGCTGGGTTCAGCTAGCGCTTAAAAAGACTCGTTCAAAAATCTTATAATACTTTAAAAACTGATACTTACAAATATTCTTTAATCGCTTTTATGATAATTATTTCACTATTAACTGAATTTAACTGGTAAAAAAATTTAAAGAAGAAATTATGGTATTTAGTTTGCAAAATTTCCGCGAAATTTTGTATGGAACTGCTGTGATGCAACTGAAATAAAAGGTAGCATAAGGAATGGGGCAAACTTATCCAAGGCCTGAAAATTAGAAGAAGACCACAGTGGCACAATAGTCTTTTCATTTTCACCGCACTTTGAAACCAATGAACTTCTATGCGCATACGCCTGTGTCCGTACTAAATATATTTATTGGATGAATAGGACAGAATTGAAGAACTTATGTTTTTACATATTCAGTATGAGAATCGAATTCTGAACATCCTTTTTCAGTATGCACAGTCTGTCGCTAGTTAATCTGTGTGTGTTACCAGCTTCGAGTTCGTATCATGCAATAAAATATCACTTATATTAAAACTATGTATTTACAACACAACTATAAAATAACCCACAATGTAATATGTTAATACATTGATAAACACTAATAACACTCACTATATTAACACTAGAATTAACTGTCTACACTGAATCACTAAACTAAAACACTTTCTGTAACACTTTCCACTGCACTGTATCGCTTCACACCGGTTGCCTGTACTATCGCTCCAAATCGCTCTATAAAACTGAACTCTATTCGCCAACTCATCCCTATTTATACCCAAGGTAAAATTCAACCTTGTTCTGAAAGTATCGCGTAAATAATTTTAATTGTAAACAAGTCCTAGTACACGCTTTTTTCACCCTTATGGCATGCATTATGGTATAACTACTAACGGCGGCTATTGTTTATCAATAGAGCTGCTATCTCTTTCTTTTATTTCTAGAATTTTCCAGTGTTTTCACTCTTCATTTTTTTAGATTATTCGCAACATTACTTTCAATATTTCTATTGGACTGTACCCACTTCTTAGCAGTAACAAGTGCGAGGCCAGTAAAATAATGTGATATTACATCCATAAAGTATTATGGTTCAAATATTTGTTGATATCCTTTTATGGTCTTTCTACCCAAGGGCTATGGAGAAAACCAAAAAATGTTACGAAAAATCCAAATATTAAGGCTTCGTTATTAAATAATCATGTTATTGGGCTAGTGGTTTGTCATTTCCGTTAAAGTCATCATTAAATCAAACCTAAATTCATACTTTTTAATACCATAGGATAGAGGAAAATAACAAATATTTATAGACTAGGTAGTAGAGTTCTGCATTGTCTCGCCCGGATCTGGTACCACCGCCTTACCTATTCCCGCTGCAAAGTGTCAGTGTTTGTCACCGTCGTGTTTTAGTTTGTAGGGTAAGGTAGCCGGTTAACTTATGCATGTGGCATTAGACCTCGCCACAAGACAGCATAGCACCGTTAACAACTTTGGTGTCTGTAGGTATTTATGTATTATCAATAAATACATATCATGTCAATTTTATTTGTATGTCAAAAGATAAATTTAGGTAAATGTCAAGCTAAAATTAAAAGTAATGTCATAACTAAAAATAATATTAAAATGATTAAATAAAATAGATTAATCTACATTCGGTCACATCTAATTAATTTAGAAATTTTCTATATACTTCTTCATTGAACATATTTTATAGAGGCGTATTGTTTAAGTCCATTCGATCATTTACTAGTGCGGGTTCGTTTTTCTAACTTTTTTGATTATTTAAAAAAAATATGTTCACGGCCGTGTGAACCTGAAGGCAGCGAAGAGATATGCAATTGTACAATCAGTGTATCCACGATTAGCTAAAGACACTTAAAGTCCCACAATGTTATAGGTGGAAAGCCTATCGCCAACCAGGCATTTTTCCAATCCCGGGCAACATTGTTTTAGTCGGAAAACTGAAAAACACATTTTGAATTGCCCGACCCGGGATTCAAACCCAGACAATTATGAGAATAGAAATCAAAAATCAGGGGTATTTTATTCAATAAAACTTTTTACAAGTTATTTTGACACGTCAACAATCAACATATTTTTTAAAACTACTGCCGGATCGGAAACGTAGCCACACACTGATTCGGCGGAAGAAACTCAGCGGGCTTGTTTTTTATATAATCTATTTTTTTACAATATCACAAATCACAAAATGAGATCGGTATAGAGAGCAATTACTCCCAGGCTTTTTTGTCTTCTAAATAATCTGAGATTTTATAATATCCTGCTTTACACAGTTTTGTTTTAACACATTTTTTAAATTTATTGACTGGTAGATTACAGTTTCGAGAAGTTTATTGTAAAAAAACAACACTGATATTGGACCACTAGACCACAGAGAAGATTCGCAGAATTTGTGAATAAAGGTTGATATTAATACGAACGTGACGTCATACAATTCAGATGGATCTAATCGGAGTGTATTTGTTCCCACTTTGCTAACTTGCTCTATCTGACCCAGGGCTGTCCAATCCTGGGCTTATATGAATTACCGAAGAGATTGGAGGGCCGCAAATTCAACTCACTTTTCAAGTAGAAAAATACACATACAAATACAGTTAATGAATTTATTAAATTGTAACGGTTCAAGCAATCTATAAACGCTACCAGAAAAAATAATAAAAAATGTAAAAAAAAAATGAATTTCAAAATAAAATCCTGAATCACGATATCACAATTATTTATCTTGTACATACTATATACTAGTTTCGACGCTTCTCAAATGGATTTCGGTCCCCGGGCAGTACACCTTGCCTGGTTGGGAAGATCTTCCTTTTCCCCTTCCTTGTCCTTGTGTGACGTCATCAGCCTCCACAGTTATGACGTGATCCTGACAATAGTTGGCCCGCTGGTTACATCACGATGAACCTTCAGCGGTACGGACCAGCGGCGCCACAAAATAAAACATAATACTGTAAAAGGCGAGCTTATCTTGTGGTGAGATTTTTGACATTTCTCACATCACAAGACAGTAAATTTTTAAGTATGTTGCGGCGGATTAAAAAACTTCACACACACAATTACAAGCCGCGGGCCGTGCGTTGGACAGCTCTGATCTAACCAGTGAGAGCGATGTGCTTGAATTTTGCGAGTTCACTACTAGTATGAAACTAAAAATTATCTAGCAGCACTGTTTCATATTGTTCAAGATGTATATATATATAACTACCGTGTCTGATGCTATAAATAGTTTCGTGAATATTATTTGTAGTGTTTTTTTGGGTTCCGTACCTAAAAGTTAAAACGGGACCCTATTACTAAGCCTCAGCTGTCTATCTGTCCGTCTGTCTGTCACCAGGCTGTATCTCATAAACTGTGATAGCTAGAAAGCTGAAATTTTCACAAACTATGTATTTGTAACAAGTACTAAAATTAAAAAAATATATGAAGGGTCCCCATACGATAAAAGTGTTTTTTTAAGATTTGATACTGAACCCTTCGTGCGCGAATCAACCTCGCACCTAGCCAGTTTTTTGTTTTTATATCACTGGATAGCTAACATGCAGATGGCTGATGGAAAGAGAAACCATCGCCTGTTGACATCCAAGATGTTAATGGTGCATTGCTATCCGTGTGGCGGGATGGCAATGCCACATGCATAAGTCTATCAGCTTACCCTCGAAATCGGAACATTACGATTATAAGCATAGACGCTATTGACAGGAATAGGTAAGGCGATGGTTCCAAATACCCGGGCGGATGTTGCACGTTCGCCTTTTACGACCTGCCTGTCAGAACGGTAATTAGCCTATTCTTCAAAGGAGCCCGGGACCAACACGGGGAACGTATACGTCAGTAATATACCTACTATATAATTGTCTTATATTTGTTGAATTTCTCTGTGACTTTTTCAAGTTTACTGCAAATCATAATCTGGTGATAGCGTCATATTTAACCTATCGGTCATAAACAGCGCATTAGGGCAATTATCAGGCCCTTTAACTACTTAATAACTTTAATATTTACTTAATTTAACTATATATTAAAGTTATCAAGTAGTGAACTGAACATTTAATATTGTTATTTAACTGAAGTAAGTTATCTCAGTTTACTGCGTTTAAATTATGTGGTATAAGTAAATAAAGTGTAATGTTCGTTAACACAAGATGGTATTAACACGAACGTGACGTCAGGGAATATAGACGGATCTTCAATTGGAGTGTACGCAAACAGAGTTTGTAAACTTGACGTATGTAACGTTTGAGAGCGTTGTTCTGTAATTTTCAACTGACTTACCGAAAAAGACCTGATTTTCTAATTCAATATATAAAAATCAATTGTAGTTCGTTAGTCTCACTAAAACTCGAAAACGGCTGAACCGATTTGGCTAATTTTGGTTTTGAATTAATTGTTGAAATCCAGGGAAGGTTTAAAAGGTGAGAAATTATAGAAAAAATAAAACTAGATAAAAAGACAGAACAACGTTTGCCGGGTCAGCTAGTCTATACATATAATAATCCATTGCTGTTCGTTAGTCTCGCTAAAACTCGAGAACGGCTGAACCGGTTTGGCTAATTTTGGTTTTGAATTAATTGTTGAAGCCCAGGTAAGGTTTAAAAGTTGAGAAAATATAAAAAAATGAGAATAGGTAAAAAAAGGTAGAACAAAGTTTGCCGGGTCAGCTAGTTGTATATATTTTTATACAGATTTATCACTTGACATTTTTCATATGAACAAAATTAATGTGCTGCTGCAAGGTGACATTCCCAACTTGTTGAAAATTAAAAATTAAAAAACAGATTCATTGTTCTGGGCTACCTTTAAAAAAGTTGAAGCAGCTAGTATTACTTACACTCGCGTAGAGTGAGGTAGTGTTCGTATCTCCTGAAGATGCTTCGGTTTCGAAGTGAAACGTGCGTTGAGTACGTACATGAATTGTGTAGTTTTGTGATTGGTACCGACGTGGTCGTGGTTGTAAAAGTGTGGTGGATGTGGACGGATAAGTGTGCCGCTGGGGGTCTTCGTTTGATCGGAACCATCGGTGAGTCTTATCCATTTATTAAACCGACGTCTCTCTTTTCGGAATCATCACGGAGGATACATAGAATAGTTCGCGGATAATAGCAAATTTAATTAATTTCACCGTTTAAGAGGCAAAAGATTGGCTGTGCGAGTAACTAACATCGTGGCCACTAGGTGTTGGAGTTCTGCATTGTCTGGTACCATATTTTTACCTATTCCTGCTACAATAACATCGGTGTAATATTTTACCAGTCACCCAGTGTTAGTTCTAGTTGCCTTTAAAAAAAGGAGCATCAGCTGTTTCGTAAAAGACGCATGATAGGTTGTGAGTCATCACCATTGTAGCTACTCGGTAATAGAATTCTTAACTGTCTCGCCCGGGAATTTGGTACTATCTGTGATATATAATATATAATATATAATATATAATATATAATATATAATATATAATATATAATATATAATATATAATATATAATATATAATATATAATATATAATATATAATATATAATATATAATATATAATATATAATATATAATATATAATATATAATATATAATATACATATCTGTATATTATATATCACGGGACAAATTACACTTACTTATCCAACCCCAAAGTAAGCAAATTATTTATTTTTGTGTTATAGCACTCACCCCGTGCTTGGGAATCTGGAAAAACCTTAAAAACAACAAAGAAAAATATCGACACGCGGGATTTGAACCTGCGACCATTTCCCTAAAGCCGGGACGCTCTTCCGCTGAGCTAGTGTCGACAGGTTCGAGGCGGCGAAATTCTTATTTGTTATGTGATCGATTACGTCGATTATACTGATCGCTAGTTATACATACGTATAACTAGTTAAATGAATTCATCGTTACAGATGAAATTCACATTTATAATTTTGATCAGTACTTTCGTATTTCTAATTATTTTTGTGTTATAGCACTCACCCCGTGCTTGGGAATCTGGAAAAACCTTAAAAACAACAAAGAAAAATATCGACACGCGGGATTTGAACCTGCGACCATTTCCCTAAAGCCGGGACGCTCTTCCGCTGAGCTAGTGTCGACAGGTTCGAGGCGGCGAAATTCTTCTTTGTTATGTGATCGATTACGTCGATTATACTGATCGCTAGTTATACATACGTATAACTAGTTAAATGAATTCATCGTTACAGATGAAATTCACATTTATAATTTTGATCAGTACTTTCGTATTTCTAATTATTTTTGTGTTATAGCACTCACCCCGTGCTTGGGAATCTGGAAAAACCTTAAAAACAACAAAGAAAAATATCGACACGCGGGATTTGAACCTGCGACCATTTCCCTAAAGCCGGGACGCTCTTCCGCTGAGCTAGTGTCGACAGGTTCGAGGCGGCGAAATTCTTCTTTGTTATGTGATCGATTACGTCGATTATACTGATCGCTAGTTATACATACGTATAACTAGTTAAATGAGTTCATCGTTTAGCTTTAGGCTTTAGGGAAATGGTCGCAGGTTCAAATCCCGCGTGTCGATATTTTTCTTTGTTGTTTTTAAGGTTTTTCCAGATTCCCAAGCACGGGGTGAGTGCTATAACACAAAAATAATTAGAAATACGAAAGTACTGATCAAAATTATAAATGTGAATTTCATCTGTAACGATGAACTCATTTAACTAGTTATACGTATGTATAACAAGCGATCAGTATAATCGACGTAATCGATCACATAACAAAGAAGAATTTCGCCGCCTCGAACCTGTCGACACTAGCTCAGCGGAAGAGCGTCCCGGCTTTAGGGAAATGGTCGCAGGTTCAAATCCCGCGTGTCGATATTTTTCTTTGTTGTTTTTAAGCAAATTATTTGCTTGTGTAATAGGTGTGAGTCAACGATACTAATACATAGAAATACATATTATATATATAAAAAAAAAAGTATCTTCCCGCCCATATCCCCGAAGGGGTAGGCAGAGGTACAACAAGTGCACCCACGATTAGCCGAAGATACTTGGTCCCACAAATGTGATAGGTGGCAAGCCTATCGCCAACCGGGCACTTTCCAATCCCGGGCAACTTTATGTTTCTCAGAAAACTGAAAAAACACTTTTTTTTTTAATGTGCCCGACCCGGGAATCGAACCCGGGACCTCATGTGGTCAACGCCAACGCTGGACCACTAGACCACAGAGGCGATAATACATATTATATAAATACTGGAATATATTTAATAAACACCCAAACCCGGAAATACAAACATTTATGCTCATCACACAAATGCTTGTCCCCGTCGGGGATCGACCGAGCCCCGTCGATTGCGTAGTCAGGGTCACTAACAACTCGACCAACGGGGCGGTCAGAAACGAGGTATATTATATAAATTATACGTTTATTTTATTGTACATGAAAAAGCTGTAAATGGTAAAGTGGTCACAGCCTTATACTCTATAAGTTAAGACAAAGGTATATATATTAACTTCCTAAGCCGGTGCGTTGACTCACCCGCATTAGTTAGTTTGATCATTCTCGATGTAACTTATTTAATTTCAATCATGACTAGCTGACCCGACAAACGTTCTTCTGTCTTTTTAACTACTCTTATTTTTTCTATATTTTCTCACCTTTTAAACCTTCCCTGGACAATTAATTCAAAACCAAAATTAGCTAAATCGGTTCAGCCGTTCTCGAGTTTTAGCGAGACTAACGAACAGCAATTGATTTTTATATATAGATAACTATCTGACCCGGTAAAAGTTTGTTAGTCTGCCTTTTTAACTACTATTATTTTTTTTCTCACATTTTAAACCTTTCCTGGACTTCAACAATTAATTCAAAACCAAAATTAACCATATCTGTTCAACCGTTCTCGAATTTTAGTGAGACTAACGAACAGCAATTGATTTTTATATATACAGATAGATTAATAACCGTTTTAATTAAGACCACTCATCTAACTACTATACTTATTTTACACAAGCTAACTGACCTGGCTTCACATATATATTTTTATAAGGTATTTCAATTAATCTATTTTATTTCTTACATCTGTTTAAATTAGCGATCGACCTGTGCTCGAAATTCAACCAAAGACTAAATAATAAAATCTACTTTAAGTTTGACAATAGTTTAAGTTTTTAATAAAAAAAAAAGTCAAGTAAAACAGTACAGGTGCTTTTATACAATATAAATCCAAGTAACCATAAAAAAACCTACAAACGAATTGAAAACCTTCTTCTTTTAGGAAGTCGTTCGATATCAGAATTTTTGAATAAAAAAACTCATTGTTAGAAAAACTTTTTAAATATTTTTATCCTTAAAGAAACCCATATAACTGATATCTCCTTGACGTTATACTTATTGCACTTATTGATACTTTTATAACCCGATTTACCTGTTTACAATTTTAAATATGGCTGTTGACCGCAGGACTTCATTGCGGTAGCGCGACTGTCCATAGAAATGTTGCCTGACTGGTTTGAACAGACCCTGATATTTATTACATATAGACATTAAGTTGAAAATTTTAAAGTGAATTCGTTTTAAGAGTAATGTCGTTAACGCAATGATAAAGAAGTAATTTGTCTTAAATTTCATAAAGCTACTAATTATAATGATGAGACTAGATAGCATGAGGCATAGATTTTAAATGCCTCGCTATAATTGCCTCGCACCTATAATTTGAAGTACGCTTGGTCGCAAGCAGTTTAAAAGTCTAACCAAGTATTATGTTATTATGGCTAGTTTTGTATGTATTTATACAATTTTCATAATGGGAGAAACTCGTCTGTAAATGTAATAAAATAATCAAAACCAGGTGTATTTTTCTATATCAAAAATACAAGTGTGAAAATGGAAAACAAAAAACAAATAGTTTTTCACATTTTTTTTGTTTGTTATTCGTACACATGTCTTAAATTACTAGACCAGTTTACATGTAATTTTTGAGGTTACGAATTTTTTTTTTATTTAAATACAACGGCAGAAAAGTTAATAACCATTTTTAGTAAATTTTTAGACAGTAAAAATCTTTTATAATGCCTAAAAGCTTAATAAAATAGCCTTAAAAGTTAAAAAACCAATAACACTTAAGAAATTCTTTGATTTATGCTGATGATACAAAGAAGGAAGGAAGCAAGTAAGATTAAGATTTTTTTATTCTTGGTGCCTATTCTCTATTCGCTAGTCTATTCATCGATTCTATGGTTCGATTTCTATGTAGGGCGCTAGAGTAATTGTAGTTATCTCGTGATTTGCTTTATATAATGGTGGTAATATTAATTCTTACGCATCCTTATTTATACACATATAGAAATCCTGATAAAAAAATCTATATGTACCAAAGGTATGAACTATGCATTGCTATCTGTATTGTAAATACCACATGATATAGCGGCTATTTTATCCTCCAAACTGAAACACGACAGTGACAATCACTGACGCTATTGCGGCAGGAGTAGGCACAGCGGTGCCGATAAATGTAAAAAAATATCTAGTTTTGGTCGGCTAGTGTTCGAACGTGCCGTTTACTGCAAACAAAATAATAGTCAATTGTTGAGGCAGTCTTATACTTGCCTCGCGTTTCCTATACATGTCTTAATCGATACACTATCTTCATTTCCATGTTTTATACCGACAAAGGGTTTTTGTAAGCGGTAATGTTAGGACCGTTAGCTAAGTAAAGCAGTTACAATTTCCTGCCGTGATTGTATAGAAAATCCGCTTAACTGTTTTATAAAATATCATTACTATAAATGGAACAACATAATGATATGTACATTATCAACCTGCTCTAGTTTTCTCCAAATAACATTTGTATCGTATAAGCCAGTAAAGATGGCAGTCTAGACGATAAAAGATGACTAGTAATATATTTTTAATTATCAAAACTTGGATTAATATTTTAATGCATTTAAATTATTTATTATTAAAACATGCTCCATTGGTTCGGACATGTAGAAAGAACAGTAGATGAAAGGTTAACAAAACAGATATACAATGCGAATGTGGAAGGATGTAGGTACCGGAGAAGACCAAAACTGACATACCACAATCAGATTGATCGAGTACTGTCCGTAGGTGGTGTCAAGAGTCTCCGCAACCGGTGTGTAAGTATGAAGAGAGTGATGAATATGAAAGAAGTGAGACAAGCCTGCAAGAATCATGATGTATGGCACTCGGTTCTACTGCCTACCCCGTAAGGGATCTGGCGTGAAGATATGTGTGTGTGTGTGTATTATTAAAACAAATCATCCGTACTCAAATAAATACAAAGCATGTCCATCTGTCTGTTACGTTTTTACAGCTAACCCACTATCCAAATTTGATTGCATTAGGCAAATAGATAGTTTAAGAACGGGGGTCAAACAATAACTACCTACTTTTTTTAAGGCTATATATATATATATATATATATATATATATATATATATATATATATATATATATATATATATATATATATATATATATATATATATATATATATATATATATATAATTATATAAGGCTAAGGCACTAAAAAAAGAGGATGTAAGTTTATCAAAGATATTATATTAATGATGTACTAACACTCTGTTCGCATATGAAACTGCGCGGATCGATATACCTATTTTAAATGTCAATACTTGGTGAATTTCAGTGTATTTCAATAAAATATTAATTTCACTGTTTTTGTCACCTCTTTGGTCTAGTGATCCGGTATCGGTGTTGACCACATAAGGTCCTGGGTTTCAATATCACTTTGAATAATTCAAAAATGTGTTTTTTTTTTCAGTTTTCTGATAAAAATAATGTTGCTCGGCATTGGAAAGTGTCAGGTTGGCCTATCACCAACCTATTTTGGGAATTATCATCTTCGGCTGATTGTGGGTGCACTAGCTGTACATCTACCTACCTCTTAGGTGATACGGGCGTGAAGATACTTTCGCCGTTTTTTGTTTTTCCTACTCCCAGCTTTCATCGAATCATTCTAATCCAATTTGAGTTATAATAAATACACCAGTTGAATCTGCTGGCCGTCCCTGATAATTCTCACTTAACTGAAGTATTTTAGGTTCAAAGGAATAAATAATATACCTAAGCATAAAGAGTTAAAAAATGTGAACTTTGTTATAAATGACAGTATTTTAATTTTTTGGAAAACTATATATTTGAACATGATGATTTATTTTGATAAAGTATTGTCAAAAAATAGTTTCTTCAAAATTTTTCGTCATTGATAAGTCTCCAACGTATCAACCGATTTGATCTTCAAAATTTTTCGTCATTGATAAGTCTCCAACGTATCAACCGATTTGATCCTATTAATAGTATTTGATTCATTCCGGTAGTAGTTTTTAAAAAAATATGTTGACGTGTCAAAATAACTTGTAAAAAGTTTTATTGAATAAAATGATTTCTGATTTCTGATTTCTGATTTCCGACTTCCGACTTCCGACTTCCGACTTCCGACTTCCGACTTCCGACTTCCGACTTCCGACTTCCGACTTCCGACTTCCGATTTCCGATTTCCGATTTCCGATTTCTGATTTCATTTTTTTAAGAAAAAAACATACAGCTTTTAAAATTTTAATATTTTAAAAGCTGTATGTTTTGATTGCTTGATTTGATTTTGATTCATTAAATGACATTTTTACCTAACAAAAAATGTTCATTAAAATTATTGTTTAAATTAATATATGAAAAGTAATTTCATTATTTTTTTTCATAGGAACAATAAAATTATAAATTTTGTTATAATTTTAACAATTATATTAATTATAATTATAACTTTTATTATTTAATATTTTATTTAAAAATAATATTTAAAAACAATAGAATAATATTTTTTATTATAATTTTAATATTACTACTCAAAGAAAGGGAGTTGATTTGTTCCAATGAATATTAGTGTTAAACAAACCTCAAAAAAAGGAAATTGATTTGTTCCAATGAATACTAGTGAAAACAAACCTCAAAAAAAGTTGATTTTTTCCAATGAAAATTAATCGACTAAAACTTTTTGAGCCTAACTCAACTAGAAAATTACCAAAGTTTCTCTGTCAAGATAACCCGAATGATTTATGTTGTGTTCTTTACATTAAGTTGATACATATTATAGTCGGGTATTTACATCAAAATATTATCGCTACGTAACTGGACAGGTTTTAGTGAAAAGGCAAAACTACGAGTTTGAAAAGTAAAAAAAAAAGTTATCATTACTCCTCATTCCTTTGCGGAGTAAACAGACTGAACTGAACAATAGGAAAAGAATAGGCCAACTGCCGTTCTGCCAGGCAGGTTGTAAAAGGCAACCGATTGGCTATCGAGTCATTACCATCGTGGCTACTAGGTGGTAGAGTTCTGCATTGTCTCGCCCGGGTCTGGTACCACCGCCTTACCTATTCCTGCCGCCGAGTCTGGCGGGAAGGTGTATTAGGTACCACTCCCGTGCCTCGGATAAGACCGACCGACTATTTTGTGCGATAGCCGGGACTGACAGCTTTACGTGCTTATCCGAGGCACGGGATTGGTACCTAATACACCTTCCCGCCAGACTCCGAGCTGATACTGAAATATAAGGTTTATCGATAAAAGCCTCGAGAAAACCTCAATAACACTAAAGAATAGTAGAAAATGCTTATTCCACTTATATTCTGAAATCTATATTAATATTATAAATGCAAAAGTTTGGATGTTTGGTTGGTTGAATGGATGTTTGAATGGATGGATTTGTTACTCAATCACGCAAAAGCTACCGAACGGATTTGAATGAAACAGATATATGATGACCTGAAATAGCACGTAGGCTTCTTTTTATCCCAAAAATGTTGAGTGAACCCGCGGAATTTGCCAACTTCAGAAACATGTCCATATTTGTGTTAAAAAATACTTTTAATTAACTTTCAGATTTTAAGATCCCAGATTTTATAATGCATTTGGCTGCACGCTGCAGCCAATAAGCCAATTATATATATACATATATATATATATATATATATATATATATATATATATATATATATATATATATATATATATATATATATATATATATATATATATATATATATATATATATATATAATTTTTTTAAAGGCTGTGTGATATAACAAAATGCCTACACGTAAAGAATATTATTAAGCGATCCACATAAAAGGTAAAAGCAGCGACCAGATATATTGGTCTATGGCAGGGATTGGCAACCTGCGGCTTGCGAGCCAAAGGCGGCTCTTTAGTTCTATTTATTTTATATAAAAAAACACTTCTTTTCATCACTTTTCAAAATTTTGTCATTTTTGTCCGGACTCCTTATTAGAAAAGTCTAACTGCCGTGTTACCAGGCAAGTTGTAAAAGGCGACCGGTTGGCTACATATGTCAGTATCATCATGACTACTAGGTGGTAGAATTCTGCAACGTATCGCCCCGATATTTGGTACTACCACCTTACCTATTCCTGCCTCAATGTGCTTATCACTGTCGTGTTCCGGTTTGAGGGGTAAAGTAGCAGGTAGACTTGCGTGTGGCATTGCAATCCCACCACATAGACAACAACGCACTATTAACATCTTTGATGGCTTCAGACGTTTGTTTTTCTTTTCATCAGAAAAGCAATCGGTTTGTTTGCTATCTAATGATAGAACAAGAATTAGTATACATATTTTGACACCGATATGGATTATCATACTCAAATATTATCCAATTCCATCAATATTAATAATACTTCTGTTTTTTGTCGATTGAAAAAACATTACTTCGTGTATCAATAATCTAAAACAAACACAATTAGTGCTGCAAAGCGTCTATAAATCCATTATTCACGTTAAATACAAGTGTATATTCTGACTAGTCGACAAAAAATCAATAAAACAAATAAAACAATCATATTTCAAATGAAACAGTGATGACTGTTTAACAAATTGTCAAATACGATCGGTATAACTACAATACAAATAGATAGTAATGAATGAATAAATAGTAATGAACTTTTATTAAAAAAACTGACCAAGTGCCAAAAGCCGCGTGCAAAATAGGGTTCCGTAGTTATTTACCATAATAATGCAGATTAACAGGCGGGATTTTTCATTCAAATTCAAATATAAAATATATTTTAATTTGAATGAATAATCCCGCTTTGCATCAAATATGGTACATTATGGTACATTAAGGTCTAAAAATTATATTAATAGAATTGGCATATTTGACCACTTAAGGCATGCAATAGTCAATTAATCTAAATTAGTCTAACGGCGGCTTGCACCAAAATGCTTAAATCATTTTAAGTCACTAAATACGTTTAAAGTGACAGCACAGGGCGGCTTGCACCAAAATTTTTAAATCATTTTAAGTCACTAAATACGTTTAAACTGACAGCATTTAAGGCGATTTAACATTTGCTAAACATGTTTCAGGGACTAAATGCATTTAAGCATTTTGGTGTAAGCCTCACTTAAGACGATTTGACATTTGCTAAACATGTTTGTGGAACTAAATGTATTTAATCATTTTGGTGCAAGCCGCCCTAAATATCACATTTATTGCTTCGAACTTTGAATATTTAACCCTTTTAACGCCAATTACAGATATATCCGCAATACAGGTTCACTACCTATAAAATCTTCTCCATATTACATATATATATATATATATATATATATATATATATATATATATATATATATATATATATATATATATATATTATATTTTTGTAAAAACAAATTTTCGGTTAAGAAATCCGTTTGTGAAATATTAAGCTTTCGACCGCCCCGTTTGTTGAGTGGTTATCATCCCTGGCTACGCAATCGACTGGGCTCGGGTTCGATCCCCGACGAGGACAAGCATTTGTGCGATGAGCATAAATGTTTGTATTTCCGGGTTTGGGTGTTTATTATGTATTATATATGTAAAAGTATTTATATACGTATTTCTATGTATTAGTATCGTTAACTATCACCCATAACACAAGCAAATAATTTGCTTGTTTTGGCGTTAGATCAATAAGTGTAATTTGTCCCGTGAATATTTATTATTATTTATTATTATTAAGCTTTGAATGTTTGAAAGAAGCTTTGAATAAAGCTTTTCTTTTGAAGAATAGGCCATCTGCTATTCTGTCAGGCAATTCGTAAAATGCAAATACTTAGCGATACTTATCATTATCATTGTGAGTACTGGTTAGTAAAGTTCCGCAATGTCTCGCCCGGGTAAGGTACTACCGCCTACCTATTCCAATAGCATGAAGCCTTGTCATTGTCATGTTCCATCCAGTTTGGATGGTAATGTAGCCTAGCCTTACGCAAGTGGCAATGCCATCCCGTGACACGGATAGCAACGCAATATTAACATCTTTATTGTCTATAGGCGGTGGTTGTCTCATTCTATCAGAAAAGCCATCTGCTTATTAGCTGTTTAATTTTTTTTTATATATCAGAATATAGCAAACAAGCAGAAAACAAGCTGATGGAAAGAGTCAACTATCGCCTATAGACACCAAAGGTGTTAATGGTGCGTCTTATGGCGAGGTCTAATGCCACATGCATAAGTTTACTGGCTACCTTACCTCCAAACCGGAACACGTCAGTGACTAGCACTGACGCTATTGCGACAGGAATAGGTAAGGCGGTGGTACCAGACCCGGTCGAGGATTTTTTTTAATTCTTCTTTTTCCAATCCCGGGCATAGTAGATCGGTGTCCCGCGAACAAACTTTTATTGATTACTAACATGCTGAATTTTTTGAACAGCTTCGTTTTGACGAGACAACCATCTTTTCCGTCTTCGAAAAATCTCGTATTGGGTATTATCGAATAGGTAGGTCTTAAAGAATATAATGAAACAAAACAGTGTATTGTCAAATATTTATTAAACAAAGAAATGGCAAATAATATTCGCATGCAAAGAACGAAAACACTATCATGCAAATATTTTTATACATTTTATCATTTTTCAAACAAAAATGGCGATTATTTAAGATATTACAAAATACAATTGTATTACAATAAATGTAGTATTTGTACTGTTTCACTAAATATATTCGTTAATTAAGACATTATAAAAATAAAAATAAGTTCACTTAAGGTTAACAACACGATTTAAATCGGTAATAACATTGTTGTTTGAAAAAATAGTAGTTTTCGTAAATTTTACTTTGTTTGCTAAAATTTTGGTCAGCATATTTATTTAAAAGTGCCTAAGTATGAAGATAAAAATATACTTTAATACAATATGTCAGTTCTTTAAATATTTACCATATTTTTTTGTATAAAAGTCTTTGGATGATCTTTGAAACATATTTAAGTCTGAAACTATCTACGCTACCATCAGCGTTACAACAAAATGCATTTTATAACAAATTATAATCTCCTGATTTTGTCATGAAGATTAAACATTAAGTTTAATCTTTATGACAAATGAATTCATGACAAATGATTTTGTCATGAAGATTAAACATTAAGTTTAATCTTCATGACAAAAAAATCAGGAGTACTTTTTAAAATTATTTACAAAATAACTCTTTAAAATATAATGGTGAAACAGTACAAATTTGAATAAAGTAAGGCTTCCTTCAATGGCCATATTAAGAAATAAACGCACGCTACATAATAATAAATTTATTTAATTGAATAATATTTAATATAGATAGTCAGCATCAAATTTTTTTGCCGATCTGTAAAGCTAAATTTAGAGTGAAAATAAGTCACTACTAATTAATAATTTACTTTAGAATACAATAACGTTTGTTATTGTAAAAATCTTACCATATATTAATCTTCCGAATCAAAACAGTTTGAGAATGGATCAGCTAAAAAATTTGACACAAACAATGTAAAAATGCATTTTTTCCTAATTATCACAGAAAGACGTTTTCTTTTCTTAAAGGATTTACTAATAATTCTATCGAATTTGATTTCAAAACATCTACTTATAGAATTTATTACTTTTTAAAAATAATTTCTTTCAGTCTGAAATCTAATAAATCTATCCTATTAAGTATTGGAATAATTAAATCTGAAATGTCTTGAGCATTAGGCGGTACTTAGACGATCCATCTTATGTAATATTAACAAGCTTACAATGTTGCATTCGACATTTAATACATTGTCAAATGGTAACTATATTTTCAACAACATAAACAAGATTTAATTTCAAAATGTTTTCATTCGACTGTACCATCTCTCAACTTTACTTTTTAAAGCTGTAAATGAATAAGTGTGATTATAATTTATATTTATTATTTAAAATGTGCTAATTTGTTTTGTCATGTAAAATGTGTTGTGTGCTATAGCATCTATTTTAATTAAATAGTTATTATAAGAATCGACTACTGATAGTAACTGAGTGTCTAAACTATGCATTTTTGCTACAAAATAAAAAATATGTAAATATTACAGTACCGTCAATAAAAAAGGCTAAAATGTTATACTTTAACACTAACATTTAAAAGCTTTAATAAAAATATATTGAATTGTATTTCATCAATAGATACTATATTTTTAAATGTTAATGGCAAAGTGCAAACCCATTTTAATATATTTTTATGAAAATATCATTTTAAATTGAATTGTTGAAAACCTATCAAACCTAACCAACTCATTTTCTCGTTACCGAGTATAATTTGTCTTGCTTTATTTCATGTCATTGCATGTCATAACATGATGAGATTATTTTTAAAAGATAAAGATTAATTATAATATTTAAAAAAAAAATATATCACTCAAAGCTGTAAATAAAAATAATTGATCGTCTAAAAACCGCATTACACGTCTATTGCTCAGTTCTATACACACATATTTAATACATAAAAATAACAATAAAAGCAACTTCTGTCCGTGTGTCGCGATCTTTATATATACACCTAACCTAATCGTATTTACATTCAGTCGTATAATATATTTAGGAACATATATTTTACACACAACTATATTATATAGTTGTTTAAAATGTCCGTTTATACAAGTTTTTCACGCTGCTATACGTGTGTTGCTTGTGCTGATTGGTTTCCATTACCTGAAAGAGAAATATCATATTTAAAAAATCTAGTTTTAAACAATTAAATACTTAACTAATATTAACCTATTCGACTCACAGATTCCGGGTTCAATCTCCGGGTCTAGCAAAAGTATTTATGGGTTAGGTATTGAGTGTTTTTCGAGGTTTTTCTCGAAAATTCAAAATTTAGTGGCAGAATCCGACGAGTAATGTGTAACCACTTTCGAAGTGGCCACATTTTTTTATGGAAGAGGTGGCAAACATGCAGGAGGTGCACCTGATAGTTAGTGATCACCGCCGGCCATGGACACCCGCAATACTTGTAGTTGCGTTGCCGGCCTTTTAAAAATGAGAAAGCTTTTTTCTTGCAGGTCTCCAAGTCATTTCCTTATATTTTCAGAATAAAAAGCTGCTATTCCAGCTCATCATCAATTACGTGCCAAATTCAACATGTGAGAAACATCTGATCATCTAAATTTTTACATTTAATATATGTGTGGGAATTAATGTATATCACAAGAGAAATATGTATTTACTAGCAATACCCGTGCGAATAATTCGCACTAATTTCAAAATTAAAACCGTCAAATTTCAGTATTGTTGTATTGCGTCTTAATTTATAAAAACAAATTTTTCTTAATTGTCTTAATTTATAAAAAAAAAAAATATCTATAAAATGATATAGATAATAGAATTTATGTGGAGTAGTTGTGAGGTTTCCTTTAAAAAGGGAGGCAAACATCTTAACCTTAGCGTATTAACATATATATTCGTAATCTTCTATATATATATATATATATATATATATATATATATATATATATATATATATATATATATATATACAAATCAATTGCTGTTTGTTTGAATTAATTAATTAATTCAAAATCAAAATTAGCCAAATCAGTTCAGCCGTTCTCGAGTTTTAGCGAGACTTACGAACAACAATTAATTTTATTATATAGAAGATTACGAGTATATATTATATGTTAATAATCTAAAGTTAATACGCTAATATATACTCGTAATCTTCTATATATATAAAAATCAATTGCTGTTCGTAAGTCTCGCTAAAACTCGAGAACGGCTGAACTGATTTGGCTAATTTTGATTTTGAATTAATTACTTAATTCAAAATCAAAATACTCCACATAAATTCTATATCATTTTATAGATAATTGCTTGCTCTACCGGCATCAACAACTAAAAAAATTTTTACTGCTTTGGTTTTTATAAATTGATTAATTATTTTTTAGGTATAAATTAAGACGCAATACAGCAATACTGAAATTTGACGGTTTTAATTTTGAAATTAGTGCGAATTATTCGCACGGGTATTGCTAGTAAATACACATTTCTCTTGTGATATACATTAAATCCAATACATATTATAAATGTAAAAATTTAGATGTTCTAATGTTTCTCACATGTTGAATTTGGCACGTAATTGATGATGAGCTGGAATAGCAGCTTTTTATTCTGTTAAAGTCCAGGGAAGGTTTAAAAGGTGAGAAAATATAGAAAAAAAATAAGAATAGTTAAAATGGCAGATCAACGTTTGCCGGGTCAGCTAGTAATATATATAATAATAGTAATAAGTACGAAATTATACACTTGTAAAATGGTGATTGAAAATATAGTATTGTGTACTTTAGAAATTGTAAAATAAGTGTGTGTAAGAATAAGAAATACAATAGTGTCACACATTCCAAATTAAAAGTTTCTCCATATAACATAGTAAAAATATGTGTCAAAATAAATGTATATAGTTAAGTTAATTAATCTAAACCATTAGTAAATAATAACTTAATTTAATTTCTTAATGAAAAGAAAACACATGCTTAAAGTAACAATAGTGAAGTACACACTTGAAAAATGGTGAAAAATGTTAAAATTTTGTAACAGTTTTTGCAAAAATTATGCAGACTGAGGCGTATAGAATTTGGAACATCGGAAGTTTGTATGGAAAAGAGAAACTAATATTTTTTATGAATTAGAAATAAATTGGAGTAAACAATGTTGCCCGGAATTAAAAAGTGCCCGGTTGGCGATAGGCTTGCCATATATCATATTTATTGGACCAAGTACGTTCGGCTAATCGTGGGTATACTTGTTGTACCTCTGCCTATCATTTCGAGGACACAGGCGTGAAGATACAAGAGATGTTTAAATGTTATTAGTTGATCTTGTCCGAAGTTTAGGTAACATTATTCCAAGGTCCTTGAACCCGAGTTTACAAATGAAACTGTGCATTTCAAGTTCATTTTCATACAATAACAGGATGTCAGCAACTTCTTCCAACTAAAAAAAAATGTTGTCTGTATAGTTGATTCACGGACGATAATTTTACGTGACAGCGTCAGATAAAACAAGCTCGTGCCTCTCTATAATTCCGTGCTCTCGCTTGCACGCTCAGCTCAGGTGCAACGTGATAATGAGTCATGATTTTTCGTGCATGTAGCCAGCATTCATCAGTTCATAAGACGTTATCCCGTCAAAATATAATTTGTCTCAAAAATATATAATATAATTTGTATAATAAACATGTGTGATGAATAATATAATTACGCTGGATTTTCGACTAGAGAGTGCTTGCTATTTAAAATAATAAGTGTAATTAATACGATTATAATAGTGCCATACATTCCGGTTTAGAATATTCTCCATGCTTAAAACACTAAATGTATTTACCCAGAGTGGGAGTTGTGGTGTTATATACCTGGAGGGATGACGACGGAACTTCGTAGTGCTGAGTAAGGGGGTGGTGCGGGGGTAGAAGCAGGTTTAGCAGTGTGCACTGCCGAGTTGTACCCTGGGGGAGAATGAGCGGTTACCACCTGAACCTTTTAAACTCTACCAATTAAAAAAGAGATTTAGGGTAAATTGATCCGTATATTTCATGAATAGATCTCTTCTCCTAACAGATAGATTTAAAAGGCAAAAAAAAAAAACAATTGAATCACTATTAATACGACAGCAAAAATCTATTACATTCTGCCTGCGCCAACCTCTATTAATACCACAATAGGTGTAGAAGTTAATTTTGAGCTTGTTGATAGTAAGTGAATTTTTTTATATAATGCCATTTAAAAATCTAAATCGCATTAAGTGTCCAAAAGTAACAGCTTTCAAATTCTAAAATATTTTTTTGTTTTCAATAAACTTAGTTCAGATATATAATTTTAAAATCTAATTCACACTTCTTAAAATATATATTCTTTAAATAGCGTTAAATACTGTAAATTTCATCAAGGTTTAACATCCCAGATTTATCAATTTTGGAAATTTCAGAAAAAAAATATTTTTCAACATTACATTGACACTTTTCAACAAATCGATTATATAGCTAAAACAATATTTAAGAGCTCAAACAATCAATCATTATGTTCAAAACATGGGGCTTTTCAAAAATATAAATACGGTCATTTCAAAAATGCTCGTACAGCTTACCAAAAATTAACAAACTTTAGATTGTTTAACTCTGAGCTCAAAAATTTTTGCTTAGGTATATTTTTTACTCCTTTGAGCATAAAATGCTTCAATTAAGCGCGAAGTTTCAATGATGACCTACGGGGTCAAACAGGGGAAAAACGGTTTTTATTTGGTAGTAACTTACCTAAACTATTTCTAAGATATGGATTTCCATACGTAGCAGCATATCTGAGATCAACCCCACTCTGGTTTTTAACGCCTGGTTGCGCGTACACCGGGGTTTGAGGACCTGCTTTAAAATAACATCAAATAAAAAATCAGGTTAAGAAAAATATAACACTCTTACATATGTAGATAAAGGATTCTTGAACATATATAATATAAATTTATGACAAATATCTTGGGAACCAAATAATGATTAAGGTAATAGCATTGTGTTTAGAGACTCTAATGATTCAAATGAAATTTTGAATTTAGAAACATTAATGATATAATGATATTTTGTTTTTAGAAACTGCAATGATCTAAATGAACCTTTTTTTTAGATACTGTAATGATTTGAATGAAATTTTATATTTAGAGACTCTAATAGTTTGAATGAAATTTTGTATTTAGAAACATTAACGATGTGCATGATATTTCGTATTTGGAAACTTACATGATTTGAATGAAACTTTGTATTTAGAGACTAATAATTTAAATGAAATTTTATATTTAGAGACTAGTGATGTTAATAAACTTAATTTATTAATTAGATTACATGGTAGTTCTTAAAATACGAACGTTTGACCAAACATGTCACTACAGTCATTATTACTATGTTTTGGGGTTCCGCAATGTCTCGCACGACTTTCACATCATCGCCTTACCTATTTCTGTCCCAACAGCGTCAGTGTATAACACAACCAGTACTTGGTGACCGTTAAACTTATGCATATGGTATTACATCGACTACAATCAACTACAATGGATTTTGGGGTACTAATTTATTATAACTTAGGCGTCTTTTTCCATCATGGAAACCATTGTTACTTGCTAATTTATATACATATACTAGCTGCCCCATCAAACGTTATTTTGCCATATTAATTACAGAATTACTAATATCGATATTTGAAAATAAAGGTTGATGGCAAAAGTGTGAAAATTTATGTATTTTTCATGCCACATCATAAAAAAATGAAAAGAAATTGTGCAATAAAATAAAAATGAATTGGACTGGATAACCCTTAGGAGAATTTTATACATAAGAAGATAAAACACAAAAACTTTTTCTACCTACGTTCGTTTCTCAAACCATTCAAGTAATAATGTGTGAACGGAAGATTTAGACCATACTATCCACCCAACTATGTAATAGAAAGTAATGTTTTGAGTCACACGAACAACGTCACTATTATATAAAAAACCCGACGAAAACAAACATAGACAAATAATTTTACTTATTATTATTAGTGGGATTCTATACAGTAGTTAAATTATCTACTCTTCAAAGGAAACCTAGCTAGCTTTAAAAATATACAATCTGTCATTGGATTAGACGGCAATTGTTGATCTGGACCCCCTCTGAAGAATAGACCATTTGACATTCTGCCGGGCAGTTCGTAAGAAGTGAATAATTGGCTCTGCGAGTCACCACCATTGTTGCTATTAAGTGGTAGTTCAAGTGGTAAGTTCTGCATTGTCTCGCTCGGGTCTGGTACCACCGCCTTAGATATTTCTGCCGTCAAAGCGTCAATGCTTGTCACTAACGTGTTTCAGTTTGGAGAATAAAGTGGCTGATAAAATTATCTATATACGGCATTGAGACCTCGCCACAAGGCTAGCAACGCACCATTAAGAGCCATAAGATAGCAAACAAGCAGATGGGTTTCCTGATGGAAAGAGTCAACCATCGCCTATAGACACCAAAGATGTTAATGGTGCGTTGACACCAAAGGTGTTAATGGTGCCTTGTGGCGAGGTCTTATGTCACATGTATAAATTTACCGGCTACCTTACCCTTCAAACCAGAACACGAGAGTGACAAGCACTGACGCTATTGCGGAAGGAATAGGCAAGGCGGTGGTACCAGACCCGGGCGAGACAATGCAGAACTCTACCACCTAGTAGCCACGATGGTAGTGACTTACATAGCCAATCGGTCGCCTTTTACGACCTGCATGGCAGAACGGCAGTTCATCTATTCTTCAAAGGAGCCCGGAACCAACACTGGGTAAGGAGCTACCCTATCAATAAAAAAAAGTTGCCTCCAATATGCTATATAGGTAACGCTACGGTAGTTTACTTATAAAAAACAATTTATATTTTATTCTCAACAACGGCATCATTTCGCACGGGTTGAAAATGCAATCAATTTAAAATTATCAATTTAGGTTGGCTAATGGCTAGACACTTGATATTTCTTTTGACTGAATCCAGATTTTATTAATCGACGGTGAATATTAGAATTGGGTATGTATTCAACATATACATACATATATGGTACACGTTGCATTATGTAAAAACCAGACTTGTAACCGATTTGAAAAAAACCAGTCAATTAAGTCTTTTTCTCGTATTTCGTATTTCGTAACGGGTTTGCCTTTTTTCATATCATTTTTTTTACAATATCACAATATTACAAAATTATAAAAAATATAACATATGAGATTGATGTGAGGAACAATTAATCTCAGGCTTTTTTGTCTTCTAAATAATTTGAGATTTTATAATACCCTTTTATACACAGTTTTGTTTTAACAAATTTTTTAAATTTATTGACTGGTAGATAGATCTCATAGTTTTTTGGTATGTAAATAGGTAAAGGGAAGAGATGTTTCTAGCGTTTTTTATAAAAGGTTTCGCTTGGAGCGGACCTAATTTGAACGCTTCACGAGCTTAAATAAACTGGTTTAAGTGAAAACTGCGATTGATACTTCACGCACTTTGCGGTAAAAAATATAAGCGGCGAACAATAAAGAAAAAGTTTAAAAACCCCTTATTGATTCAAACCCCTCATAATTTTGCATAAGGAAATCGGCATTATTTAGGTTAGAGTAGATTTAACCACCCCGTTGGTCGACTGGTTAGCGACCCTGACTACGCAATTAATGGGGTCCGGGTTCAATTCCCGGCAGGGACAGGCATTTGTGTGATGAGCACAGATGTTTGTATTTCTGGATCTGGGTGTTTATTAAATATATAAGAGTATTTATATATGTATTTCTATGTATTAGTATCGTTGATTGACACCCATATTACAAGCATATAATTTGCTTACTTTGGGGTCAGATCAATTCGTGTAATTTGTCCAGTGATATTTTTTTTTATTTATTATTTATTTACCACCTATCCACACCCTATTCCTTAATAAACTGCATAAAGCGAAATCAATGTTCAGGTATTAAATATGTTGATGTACTATGTCGATGATTGCATTAAATGCCGCAAATTGACTGAAAATCAGTATATCTTTTCATTAGTAATCGTTAACGGACAATTTTTTAAAAAGTGTTTTTTGACATAACTTGGGATTTTAAGACCAATTTTTTTTTAATTTTTACAATATTTTACAAATCAAAAACTATTTATTAGTTTCTATGTATTGCTTCTCTTTTAATTGTGTAAATAAAGCTTTAAATAAAAAATACGGTGTCTATATTTTTTGCATTTTACAACTAAAAAATCTGCGTCTTATCCCGTTTCAAAAATCGAAGTCAAATCAAATTTCTCTAAAAAATTAGTGTTTACAAAAAACTTATTTCAGATTATTAAAATAACTTAGGCTTCTATACTGATTGATTTAAAACTCTAATCAGCTTTTCTCCCTTAAAAACTGTGTCAAATAACAAAAATTTGATCAAAATCGGTGAATTTATTTGGAATTTATTAATAATGAAAATTTAAAAAAAAACGTTCTTTGGCATTACTTCGACACTTTTCAACCCATCGATTATGCACCTTAAACAATATTTGGATTCTAAAACTAACGTGTCAAAAACATCCGCTTGTGACCAAGGATAATGTAGCTTGGCCGAAACGTCGAGCTTTTTTTATATCATAAGATAGCAAACAAGCAGATGGGTCTCCTGATGGAAAGAGTCAACCATCGCCTATAGACACCAAAGATGTTAATGGTGCGTTGCTATCTTGTGGCGAGGTATAATGCCACATGCATAAGTTTACTGGCTACTTTACCCTCCAAACCGGAACACGACAGTGACATGCACTGACGCTATTGCGGCAGGAATAGGTAAGGCGGTGGTACCAGACCCGGGCAAGACAATGCAGAACTTGTAGCAACGAAGGTAGTGAACTAACATAGCCAATCGGTCGCCTTTTACGACATGCCTGGTAGAACGGCAGTTGGTCTATTCTTCAAAGGAGCCCGGAACCAACACGGGGAAAGTGGGCTAAGCTGGCTAAGCTTTAGGAGTAAGTTGTAAGTAACCGTTTTTAACCCGTTTATATTTTAAAAATATTTTACAACTCAAAAAATGCTTTAAATGCACTGATATAAAATTTCAAGTGCAAGAAGCACACCGAACAAAACTGACACTCAAAACTGTCGCTAATTTCACATAAGTAGTTATAGATGAGGCAGAAACATATGTCTTTGCATATCCAACCTTAAGTGCAAGATTTATAGTTGTTTTTACAAAGCAATGTACAAAAAGTAATAAAATTGACAGGACCGCAAACGACGCGATTCTATTCGAAATGAGCGCACAATTTAAAATTATACGCTTATTTTTAGAGGACGTTTTTGAGACACTGATTGTGTATCTTGGGTTTTTTATATCAATGTTTAAATGCCATTCAAAAGATCAAAATCTACCATGATTTCCAAATTATACAACTTTTCAAAAATGAATTTACTGTAATTTTTAACAAACTAGATGTTTGAACTTAAAATATCTCAATTTAGCTGGAACTTTCAGAAATAGTCTGCCAGGTAACAACCGGCTTACAAATTTTTTACTGTAGAAATAGCCAATAGATTTTTTATTATATATCTTATTTTCCTCTTGCTCTGAAATATCACACAATCAAGTAAATCAATAAACCACTATTTCTAATCTTACCTTCACCACCTACAGGAAGCCCTAAATTATTAATGGCGTCGGTATCTTCAGAGGGTTTGGCCCGCTGTAGTGAATTATTCTGTGATCCATTGCCCGTCGATAATGGAACTGTTGAGGTTGTATCAATGCTACGCGTCAATGAACCTTGTAGCGATCTGTTGGAGATGAAAACGTATTAATAATGATTATGACTGCAGTATTATTACTATTTATTGACTGACCGCATAGTATTTAGAGATGTGACAAATTTGGCGTCGAATAAATGAATGAATGAATAAATGTTTTATTTGTTACTATCTGTTGCCAGCAACTTCGTCCGCGCGGACTTCGTTTACTCCGCACTGCTCCTCCCCTGTAGGCCCCTGATAGCGTGATAATATGTAACCTATATGTTGACCCGACCTGTTAGTAATATTCATGAAAAATTTTAAGTAAATCCATCCAGTACTTTTTGAGTTTACCCCGGATATACATACAGACAAACAGATAAACAAACAAACAGACAAAAATTCTAAAAACTATATTTTTGGCTTCGATATCGATTGTAGGTCACGCCCCAAGTATTCTTTTTAAAAAATATTCAATGTACAGTTTTGACTTTCCTACGATTTTATTATATGTATAGATGATGTGGCTACATTATCATTTCATTCGAACGGCAAAGGACTGGAACATGCTTCCTGAGTCTGTGTTCCCCGACGAGTACAATCTGGGGATCTTCAAGAGAAGAGTGAACAGGTACCTTCTAGAGAAGCGCGTTCCATCTTAGGCCTCATCTTAGTTTACCATCAGGCGAGATCGAGGTCAAGCGCTTACCTATCGATAATTTAAAAAAAAAATCACACTACGACGAACATTCGCGTTGTCGCACTGTATGTGATTAACCAAATAAGTATCTTCACGCCCATATCCCAGGTAGACAGAAGTACAACCTGTGCACCCACGATAAGCCGAAGCTATTAATGAAATTTTAAACTGACGCGTTTTACTATTATTTTTAAAAAATATAAATGGGTCAAAAACGCGTACACCTAATAGCATATCACAGCTGTAAAAAACAGGCAGGTTAATAAGTCGGCTATAGCTGAATATATTTTGGATACCAGTACTAATCATTGGATTGAATTCCATCGACCTCATGTTCTTTTTTTTATATCATAAGATAGCAAACAAGCAGATGAGTCCTGATGGATAGAGTCAACCATCGCCTATAGACATCAAAGGTGTTAATGGTGCGTTGCTATCTTGTGGCGAGGTCTAATGCTACATGCATAAGTTTACCGGCTACCTTACCTTATAAACCGGAACACGACAGTGACAAGCACTGACGCTATTGCGGCAGGAATAGGTAAGGCGGTGGTACCAGACCCGGTCGAAATAATGCAGAACTCTACCACCTATTAGCCACGATGTTAGTGACTCGTATAACCAATCGGTTTCCTTTTACGACTTGCCTGACAGAACGACAGTTGGTCTATTCTTCAAAGGTGCCCAGGACCAACACGGAAAAAATCTTTCTACTGAGCGATACTACGTCCCCCGTATGGTACGGGAAGCTATTGAAATTAGAAAATATAAAAATTTCAATAGGGAAGACAAATTTAAATTATCCCCTGCTTGGAATCCAGTGATTAACAGAATAGGGCCTTTGCACCCGGAAACGAATAAATTCCAAGATGCGGTTAGTGTTGTGTGTAGGTTAAATCGAAAAAACAAGACCAGAAGGGGGTAGATGAAAATCGACCCCGACGTGAACGACGGAGGAAACTCGCTGCTCCAGTCCGCTCGTGACCACGGTCAATGTAACTTGGCCGAAACGTCGAGCTTTACAAGTAAGTTGTATACTATATATGTGCCCGATTTGATTGAGTTTATATTTTAAAAAACGAAGCTATTTAGTTCCACAATGTGATACGTGGCAAGCCTATCGCTAACCGGGCACTTTTCTAATCCCGGACAACATTGTTTTTATCAGAAAACTGAAAAAACACATTTTTGAATTGCTCAACCCGAGAATAGAACCCGGGATCTCATATTCCAACATCAGACATCATCATCAACAAATCGTCAATTTTTGGGCTTTTGTCGTGATGGTGGCACAACAGCCATAATTATCTGCAGTTGGTAGCCCGTTCGCGTCGAGTTAAGTTATATCGCGACAACGCACCACGAATCTTTGTACAATAATGTGTCTCCAACATAAAAATTGTTTAAGTAGCAGTAAAATACTGTAATGGTACTCATTATAAATCCGATCCATAAATGCGTAATACGTACCTATCTGTGCATATTAATGTACAATTATAACTGAGTGTTTTTTTTATTTTTCTTATATGTTATAAGATAGCAAACAAGCAGATGGGTCTCCTGATGGAAAGAGTCAACCATCGCCTATAGACACCAAAGGTGTTAATGGTGCGTTGCTATCTTGTGGCGAGGTCTAATGCTACATGCATAAGTTTACCGGCTAACTTACCCTCCAAACCGGAACACGACAGTAACAAGCACTGACGCTATTGCGGCAGGAATAGGTAAGGCGGTGGTACCAGAACCGGGCGAGACAATGCAGAACTCTACCACCTAGTAGCCACGAAGTAGTGACTTGCATAGCCAATCGGTCACCTTTTACGACCTGCCTGGCAGAACGGCAGTTGGTCTATTCTTCAAAGGAGCCCGGAACCAACATGGGGGAGTGTACCTATATTGGGTATATTATTAAAAACGGCTACGCTTACGTTTAATCTGTGTAGGTTCTAATTAAATTCCGAACTAGTATTAGTAGGTTCCGGTTAGTTTTGGACCTATATGCGGTCCTTCATCAGGGTAAGTCGGACATTCTCGCGGTCGCGTCTCATGCGGTGGTCATACGCGTCTCCCGCAATTTGAGACGAGGTCTATAGGTCCGAACCTACACCAATTAAACGTGAGTGTAGCCATTTTTAATTATTTAGTTAATAATATCTCACAAGTTTTAATGCTTTTAGTATATATTATTATTAAAACTTACCTATTAGTTGGCGGAACATCAAGTTGCGTAGGCGATTGGACCCTCAAATGCGGAGGAGGAGCATACCCTTGAGGGTAATCGTAAATATAGGCACCAGGATTCTATTTGCAAAAAAAGAGATCTTTTAATAAAAAACCTGCAAATATTCTATTAAGGTCCGCGCAAGCCAGCGGGTTGATGGCGAAGACAGTGCATAGGTGGCTGGACTGCTTTTTAGCAACAAGCGCATTTTTCAGTGTGATATAATATTTGTTTCATTATGTTAATTAATGTGATATACAATGATTAAAATTATGTGAGAAAACATATCGTGAAACTCAATTGTTAATCAAGGAAATATCGGCCTAAAAATTCTTAAAGAATATAAACTCAACTGTAATTATCAAACTTATTTAATGTACAATGCGCCCATATCCATACTTCCATACTAATAAAAGTCTGTCTGTCGTATATGAAAGTCTGTCTGACTGTCTGTCTGTCTGTCTGTTACGCTTTCACGGCTAAACCGCATGAAATTTGGCATGAGAACAGTTGAAGATTTGGGATCAAACATAGGCTAATTTTTTTTTCAAAAATCAACCCCTAAAAGGCTGAAATAGGGAATAAAAGTTGTATGAAAATCTATTTAGACGACATGTTAATCTACTCACGGGCGAAGCTGCGCGGGTCAGCTAGTTACAAATAAACGGACACTCTTTAATATAGCAAGTATATTTTACTTGAAAGTCATGAAACTAATCAAACTTGTACGCTTTTTCTTATATTTAAGTCAAGCAAAGGTTTTTATATTCTATTTTTAAAATTAAGATTTTATTTCATTTATTGCTAACCTAACAAGTCTGAAAAATGTTGCATAGGTAAGATGCATAATATTATACTGTCATATAGTCGAAAGTTACAACTTAAAAGGCTGTATAAACTAGATAATTTTAGTATCCTCCTAAAAAAGAAGAAAAACAAGTGCTATCTATTTGATCTGTGATCGAGTGTGATAAATATTTTGCTTTGTTATTTTAAACAAAGGTAGTCAACTTTTGACTTTTAAACGATTACAATAAAATAGTTTTCATTACAAGAGATACAAAAACGTTCTAAATGTTCTATCTATGTTGCCGATATGTTACGACGTGAATGACTCAAAATAATATATAATATTGTGAATTCAAATAATCATACTCCCTATAGATTTTTCGTGAATTTTAGCATAAAAAGTGTCCCTGATACAACTTACACTTCAGAAGATACAATACGATAAACATCTATCGACATTCGTTTGTTTCTAGGCAAACTTTGTATGGACCCTTATCATTCTCCTTTGTCACCTCGCTGGTGGGCGTTGACCCTAACAGTTAAGAAAAATAGGACAACTATCATTTTGCTAAATAGGTTAAACGTGTCACCATCATAAATATTAGATTGTAGAACTTCCACCGCTTTGCCTATTCCTGTCGCAATAGCGTCATTACTTGGTACTGTCGTATTCAACTGTTAAGTGTAAAGTATTGGTACTACCCCGCTATACGGAAAGCTACGCATCATTTACACTTTTGATGTTTATAGGCGATGGTCATCTCAATCCACCAGGAGAGTTATATGATTGTTAGTTATCCTAAGGTATAACGAAACAAGTTTTGGTTATTTTTAAATCTTTACCTATATTTTTAAATAGAGTAACCTAACACGATGATCGTATTGACGTTGAGTTGAAAAAAAAGTATCTTCACGCCCATATTTCCGAAGATATAGGCAGAGATACAACAAGTGCACCCACTATTGCCCGAAGAAACTTAATCCCACAACGTGATAGGAAGCCAGCCTATCGCCAAGCGGGCACTTTTTCCAATCCCGGCAATGTCGTTTTTGTCAGAAAACTGAATAATACATTTTTTGAATTGCCTGACTCGGAGATCGAACTCGGGACCTCTTATGGTTAACTGCGACACCAGACCCCAAGACCACAGAAGTGAAATTGTCGCGGTGTTGAATAAATGATATGATATATTGCTGGACCAAATGCACAAATTTATCTAACCCCCAAAGGAAGCAAATTATTTGTTTGTGTAATGGGTGTTAGTCAACGATACTAATACATAGAAATACATACATAAATACTGTAACATGTATAACACACACCCAGAAATACAAACATCTATGCTCATCACAGAAATGTCTGTCCGTGTTGGGAATCGAACCCAAGCCCTATAAATTCCTAGTTAGGCGTGTGTAGTGTAGTGACTAATGAGGCGGTCGAATAAATGAATAATTATAATAATTGTTATTTTACCTTAAAGTATGTTTCATTATATGCAGGATCAGAATAATCGTTGCTATATCTAAATTGCAACATTGGGTCATCATGGCGAATGTTTGGCAAATGCACCGGACCGGCTAGCGGCAACCCGGATGGATTCTTAGAGTCTGAGCGTTCAGAACTTGTGTATTCCTGCACAAAGAAGAAACATTTACGTGGCATTATGAGTATTATTTTAATATTCAACTAAATTATCTGTTATACCCACAGACCATATCCCTACATAGTATAAAATAAAGTCGCTTTCACTGTCTATCCCTATGTCCCTATGTATTTTTTTTATATCATAAGATAGCAAACAAGCAGATAGGTCTCCTGATAGAAAGAGTCAACCATCGCCTATAGACACCAAAGGTGTTAATGGTGCGTTGCTATCTTGTGGCGAGGTCTAATGCCACATGCATAAGTTTACCGGCCACTTTACCCTCCAAACCGGAACACGACAGTGACAAGCACTGACGCTATTGCGACAAGAATAGGAAAGGCGGTGGTACCAGACCCGGGCGAGACAATACAGAACTCTAAAACCTAGTAGCCACGATGTTAGTAACTTGCATAGCCAATCGGTCACATTTTACGAACTGCCTGGCAGAACGGCAGTTGGTCTATTCTTCAAAGGAGCCCGGAACCAACACGGGGAAATGTATGCTTAACTCTTTAAAATTACGCAACGGATTTTGATGCGATTTTTTTTAAGTAGATAGATTGATTCTTGAGGGAGGTTTTAGTAATATAACCTTTCCTATATTCCCACGGCAACAAAAGCTACGCGGGTGTCGCGGGCAGGTCGCTAGTAAATACTAAAAGACACGGTGTTGGGCGTAAAATATGTAGCCGTCAATATGAGCAAATGCATGTAAATATGAAAGGTTTTTATATATGTCGGCGTGAAATTGTCAATGCCGTTAGATTATAATCTATCTAGGAAGTAATACCGTTACATTATAATCTAGCTAAGTGATATTATAATTTAACTGCTAACCTAACCTAACCAAATTATAAACTCCCTAGGCAGATTATAATCTAACGGTATTGACAATTTCACAGCGATATATGTACATCATATCGTGAAAAAATTGAAATATGATATACTAGCTGTTGCCCACGACTTCGTCCGCGCGGACTTCGTTTACTCCGCACAGCTCCTCTCCCGTAGGTGATAGCGTGATAATATATAGCCTATATGTTGACCCGACCTGTTAGTAATATTCGTGCAAAATTTGAAGTTAATCTATGCAGTACTTTTTGAGTTTACCCCGGACATACATACAGACATACAGACAAACAGACAAAAATTCTAAAAACTATATTTTTGGCTTCGATATCGATAGTAGATCTTGCCCCAAGTATTCTTTTAAAAATATTCAATGTACAGTTTTGACTTTCCTACGATTTTATTATATGTATAGATTGTGCTACTTTATCGTGTAGAATAAAAAGCAAAGGCTTAAGGAAATACTTTTGGGGAGTGATTTTATTTCATCGGTACATATTATAACTCTGTATTTATGTGTGTAAAGACAAGCGACACTGACATTCTAAGAAATTTCCTTAAAAGATGTATCCAGTTTAAACCCTTTAAATTATATTTTGTAAGTCTAAACAGCTGATAAGCTCAGGTTATAACAAATTACAAAATGAGTTTAATTTAAATATTACATTTCTTAATTAGTATTAAATCACTACATAGTATAAAACAAAGTCGCTTTCTCTGTCTGTCCCTGTGTCCTTATGTCCCTACGTATGCTTAAATCTTTAAAACTACGCAACGGATTTTGCTGCGGTTTTTTTTAATATATAGATTGATTCTTGAGGAAAGTTTCAGTGTATACATTTTTCCAATATTCCTACGGAAACAAAACCTACGCGGGTGAAACCACGGGCAGGTCGCTAGTAGCTTATATTATACACTGTTCACCGTTATTACCGATAAATTACGGCTATCTAATAACACCTATATATTGTAACCCGTTTGTATGCAAATAAAACATGTTTTATTCGAAATGGTATTAAATTTAGACACTGATACCGTTTTACATTTCACGCACGACAGTTACAACGTACCATAGGTTCGCAAATTAATATGATGTTATATAATAGTTTAGACATTTTATAAAGTTTAAACATTTAAACTTTTTGACAATGTACAGATTTTAGAGTTAATATTAATTAACAGTCTCATTATAAAACAAGTTTGAACGTAGGTAAGTTAACGCTTGTTCATTTTCGTTAAGTCATATTTTATGCGATTAAAAGAACGCCAATCTACACATCTGCTAAGTAAGTGTAATTAATAGTAGAATTGCTACATCGTAGCCGATGCGATAGAGTGCTAATGTCGCTTAATTAGATTAAATAGCGCTATTTTTTTTATATCATAAGATAGCAAACAAGCAGATGAATGAGTCCCTGATTGAAAGAGTCAACCATCGCCTACAGACATCAAAGATGTTAATGGTGCGTTGCTATCTTGTGGCGAGGTTTAATGCCACATGCATAATTTTACCGGCTACCTTACCCTCCAAACCGGAACACGACAGTGACTAGCACTGACGCTATTGCGGCAGGAATAGGTAAGGCGGTGGTACCAGACCCGGTCGAGCTGATGCAGAACTCTACCACCTAGTAGTCACGATGGTAGTGACTCGTAATCGGTCGCCTTTTACGACCTGCCTGGCAGAACGGCAGTTGGCCTATTCTTCAAAGGAGCCCGGGACCAACACTATTGCTACGACAAAGTCGATTCAATAAAAAGCGCCAATCTATACGTAGCTCATAGAGGTTTATTACCTCACTAGCTGTTGCCAGCGACTTCGTCCGCGCGGACTTCGTTTACTCCGCACTGCTTCCCCCTGTAGGTGATAGCGTGATAATATGTAGCCTATATGTTGACCCGACCTATTATTAATGTTCATCCAAAATTTGAAGTAAATCCATGCAGTACTTTTTGAGTTTACCCCGAACATACAAACAAACAGACAAAAATTCTAAAAACTATATTTTTGCATTCGATATCGATTGTAGATCACGCACCAAGTATTCTTTTAAAAAAATATTCAATGTACAGTTTTGACTTTCTTACGATTTTATTATATGTATAGAAGATTACTCACTCATATAAGTTTATTATTATTATTTAGGGTAATAGAATCATTGCCACATCGCAGTCGACACGATTCAAAAAGCGTTTATCGACTCGTAGCTCAAATATTGATATTGATAGCATCATTGCTACGTCAAAGTCAATGTTATAGAAAAAGCGCTAGTATATATACGTAGCTCATCTAGATTTATTTATACTAACGCTACGCAGAAGGCCATGCAATAAAAACAGCCCTAATCTGTACATAGCTCATATGGGTTTATTAATAGAACTTTTGCTACGTTGTAGTAGATGCGATAAGAAGACCGCTAATCTACATGTAGCTCAAAGAGATTTATTAATAAGACCATTGCTACGTCGTTTTAGATGCAATAGGAGAACGCTTATTTACATGTAGCTCAAACAGATTTATTAATAGAACCATTGCTACGTCGTAGTAGATGAGATACGAAGAGCGCTAATCTACACGCAGCTCAAAGAGATTTATTAATAGCACCATTGCTACGTCGTTTTAGATGCTATAGAAGATCGCTAATCTACATGTAGCTCAAACAGATTTATTAGTAGAACCATTGCTACGTCGTAGTAGATGAGGTACGAAGAGCGCTAATCTACACGCAGCTCAAAGAGATTTATTAATAGCACCATTGCTACGTCATTGTAGATGCTATAGAAGAGCGTTAATCTACATGTAGCTCAAACAGTTTATTAAAAGAACCATTGCTACGTCGTAGTAGATGAGATACGAAGAGCGCTAATCTACACGCAGCTCAAAGAGATTTATTAATAGCACCATTTTTACGTCGTTGTAGATACCATAGGCGAGCGCTAATCTAAATGTAGCTCAAAGAGATTTATTAATAGAACCATTGCTACGTCGTAGTAGATGAGATACGAAGAGCGCTAATCTGCACGTAGCTCAGAGATTCATTAATAGCACCATTGCTATGGCGTCAACAATTAATAATCAAGTAAGTTTACTAACATCAACATTAATAACTAACGGGCTTCTCATTTTATTTTACTCAGAACATTGCATCATCAAATTCATCATAGCCCTGATGATGCAAAAAAATATAGTGTGTCTTTTATATTATAGGGTGCAAACAAGCAGATGGCTCTCTTGATGGAGAAACACAACCATCCTCTACAGACATAAAACGTTATAAGAAATTAGAAAAACTTTATTATTCAATAAAACTTTTTACATGTTATTTTGACGCGTCAACTTTTTTTAAAACTACAACCGTTAATGGTGGTGTGAATTTTGTAATAGTAAAAGTGTATAAAATTTGAAAGAACCATGGTGAGGTTACCAAGTACTAGTCTGTCTTTAACTATTCGTGCATAATTTAATTAAATATTGCATATAATTAAATTATGCATATTTTAATACATGTATATCTGTAGGTATAATTTAACTGCATACATAAGATTTATGTCTAACTGGTTCTGAGTTTTTGCGAGTTCGAAGAAAAATTTATAAGTATTATTAAGTAAATTAAAATCGACTATTTATAAAAATGATCTCATATATATTACTATAGTAATATCATCTTCAGGGTCTGTCTGTACATTTAATATTTTTTGTAATTTTTTTATGACTCACATTTAGCCTTTTTTTATAAATTTTCTGTCTGGCTCTGTCTGTATATCTCAACAACAACTTGACTGAACTTGGTGAAAATTGGTATATAGTAAGAACATGTTTTCATGAATAAGAGTAGGCATGCTCAACGTACAATATTAGTATAACTAATGTTGTATTTAGCTACTAAATAATTTCTTTGACAATCGGAATTATTCTAAAAGGTTTTTGTTCTCACTACTACTGTGTTTGTTATTTACCTGCGTAGAATATACATCTTTACATATATATTCCAAGCAGGTAAATAAGTTTAGTTACTGAGGTACCTACATACTTGCATCATATTCGTATAAAGAAAAAATATATAATATGCAAATCAGTGCTTATCCTCTACCTTTCTTATATTAATGTGGTTATTATATAGCTTTAAGAGCCATGTACCAATATGACGCAATTTGTAATACTTTTGATAAGTTGCCGTTAGAGGCACTCTATACATTTCTAAATGTTAAACCTTGGTGAAATCACAGAATGAAGCGAAATGGACGTATAAATATTTTTGTTTGAGTACGAATTATTAGGACTATTCCGGTTGCCAAAAATCCAGTTGTATCCATTAAATAATTTCAATTGTATATGTATATGTATATGTATATGTATATGTATATGTATATGTATATGTATATGTATATGTATATGTATATGTATATGTATATGTATATGTATATGTATATGTATATGTATATGTATATGTATATGTATATGTATATGTATATGTATATGTATATGTATATGTATATGTATATGTATATGTATATGTATATGTATATGTATATGTATATGTAACTCGATTTGTAAAGATATTAGTTACGATAATATCTATTAAATAAAACACGATAATTGCACATCACTAGATTTATCATTGTCGTATATCGATTAAGTCATATCACTAGTATATGTAAGTGTATGATGGCATGTTTGTGTGTTTACTTACTAAATCGTAGCTCCCATCTCCTTGCGGTAATTGTAGCTTCAAATCACTGATATTAGAACTCCTGTCACTTTCTTTATACATGTCACTAGTGGTCACTGTCACGTCTGGCTTCTCATTTATCTTCTGACCCTTCTTTCTTCTTCGTCTATGACATAATACCACCAGAACAACGAAGGCAGAGAATATTATTATACCAGACGTCACACCAATTAGTATTATAAATAGGGGTAATGTTTCTGAAATAAATGGTATTTATTAAAAAGACGTACCATCAGTACAAAAAGTAGATACCAATCTATATTTATGAAAATCAATTGCTGTTCGTCAGTCTCGCTAAAACTCGAGAACGGCTAAACCTACTTGGCTAATTTTGGTTCGGTTTTGAATTAATTGTCGAAGTCCAGGGAAGTTTTAAAAGGTGAGAAAATATAGAAATATGTAAGAGTAGTTAAAAAGACAGAACAACGTTTGCCGGGTCAGCTAGTATAGTAAAAATGAAACAATAAAATTATTTATCTAGTTAAGAGTTTATAGATCAGTACAATCAACAAAATCGATTAAAAAGCAATAAAAAAATTTCGCCACGTCTAACCAGTCGACAGTAGCTCAAATGGCAAGAGCGTGCTCGCCGAAGCAAAGATCGTTATTTCAAATCTGTCATGTCGAAAGAACATAGGCCATATTAATTTTGTACAACCCTTGCGTGTCTTTTGAAGTGACGAATATTAGATAAACTAGAATAATTTTCTAAGATCTTTAAATCAATTAAATAAAATACATCGCTAGGAACAATCATTTAAAAATAATTGAGAAAAAGAAATAAATAATTGAGAAAGAAAATTTGATTGAATTTTATCATAATATTTAAGTGTAATTATTTTATAAAACTTTAATTACATTTTCTTTAAAACAGTAATAAGTTTATATGTCATAATTTTCATAATAAGTATCAAATAAAAATTCTCCCTGTTTTTGTATTAAAGAATAGTTAATTGTAATTTACTTTTCGTTCTTTTAAGTACCTATAAAGTATTCTTGCAAAATCTTAGCTCAGAATTCTGTCAATATAATTAAGATTTCTGAGATTAGCAGTTGTACTGAAGACACCCAATGACAAATTAAATACCTAAGCACAGATTACTAAGGAAAGAACTGAATGTTTACGTTAACCTTACCTAAATTCCAACTTTTTTTAGCTACTATTCCCCAAGTTAAAAAAATATTTATTAAATGCGGATAAATTATGGAGTTGATACAGAATCTTAAGGAATATATTAAACTTTAAGGTAATAACTAAAAATAACGATGTATGAAGTCTTGCCCGTGTTCTTTTTCTTTGTAATGTTTTATTCTAGATATAATTTAAAACTATATTAGGTATACTTACTCAAGGGCTTCAACGTAATAGCCATGTTAGCATTCCCGTATTCATTGGTGACACTGCAATTATATACTCCGTAGTGTTTTGATTGGCTCGCTCGTATGACAAGACTGGATCTCACAATACCATCAGACAACGTTTCTTCTAACATCGCATAGTCCTAAGAAAATATAATGTATAATTCCTCATATTCGTCTGAGCCTCGTTTTAAAAATAGATTATCTAATATTTTGCTAGACAGGCGAATGACTGGTCTTACGTGTGACTGCCATTTTGTGACTACGGGGTGGTAGATTTCCGCAACCACTCGCCCGAGTTTGGTTTTTATATAATAAGATAGCAAACAAGCAGATGGGTCTCCTAATGGAAAGAGTCAACCATCGCCTATAGACACCAAAGATGTTAATGGTGCGTTGCTATCTTGTGGCGAGTCTAATGCCACATGCATAATTTTACCGGCCACTTTACCCTCCAAACTGGAACACGAGAGCGACAAGCACTGACGCTATTGCGGCAGAAATAGGTAAGGCGGTGGTACCAGACCCGGGCGAGACAATGCAGAACTCTACCACCTAGCAGTAGTAGTAGTTTGGCGTCACTGTTTTACCTATTCTTGCCGCAATAGCGCCAATGCTTGTCATGGACGTATTTCGGTTTGAAGGGTAAGGTCGGCTACCTTACCCTTAAAACTGAAACATGACCGTGACAAAAATTGACGCTATACTTGTCACCGTCGTGTTATGTAGATACATACATTTGACGTAACATTCCTGGTGCATGTAAATCAATGCATCATTCACATTTTTGAGCTTTAAAGATGATAGTCATCTCTTTCCATTAGAGGAACCATCTGTTTATTTATTACCATACTAGCTGTTGCCTGCGATTTCGTCCGCGCAGACTGCGTTTACTCCGCGCAGCTCCTCCCCCGTAGGTGATAGCGTGATAATATGTAGCCTATATGTTGACCCGACCTGTTAGTAATATTCGTGCAAAATTTGAAGTAAATCCATGCAATACTTTTTGAATTTACCCCGGACATACATACAGACAAACAAACGAAAATTCTTAGAACTATATTTTTGGCTTCGATATCGATTGTAGATCACGCCCCAAGTATTCTTTTGCAAAAATATTCAATGTACAGTTTTGATTTTCCTACGATTTTATTATATGTATAGATTATACAAAAACTAAGTTATTTACAGCTGTTTCTAAAAGTGGTTTTAAAAGATAAATCCAATTTAGAAGTAAGTTTAGAAGTAGGTTAATTTTGGTAGTATTCGTTTTGAAGATAAATCATTTCACAAATAAGATATTAAATGACTAGTCGCCTTTTTGGAAAAATTAATTTATCTTTTTAATAGATTAGTGCATTTCTTTATCGTGTAACGATTTAGAGGGTAAGGTAGGCGGTTAATTTATGCATATTGCATTACCATATCTCATAACGCAACATTAAACATCATTCAACATAATCATTCAACATCATCAACGCACCATTAACATCTTTGGTGTCAATAGAAAATGACTATTTCTTTCCATTAGGAGAGCCATCTACTTTGCTACCTTGTAAAAAATGAAAACATTTAATACTATTAGACGACAAGTTCGTAATTCAGCAAAATTAGGTAAAATAAGCAGGCAAATATGTAATAATTCTACTTACCGGGTCCTCAATAATGCTTATTTTACGGCCTTCGAAGTACCATCTCACATCGTCTGGTTTTGGTACAGAGAGGAACGCACATTCAATCCTAGCTATCTCCCCTTCGGAGCCAAATTGTGTTCTATTTGACAGGATTTTCGGAGGGCCTACGAAAAAAATACAGACTATTAGACTATTAAATATAGAATATTGAGAATCTCCTTTTTTTGCAAAGTCATTTGGAAACACTGAAAGTTTTATTGTCGTTATTGGAAATATAATTTATTTATTAAATAGGTTTAAGTAAAGGCAAAATTATACATGGATATTAAGTCTAATAATATGACAATTAGCCTACTTTTAAGATAATCACTTGTTATAAGTTTGGTAGCTCTTAAATTGGGGTACTGAAAACCAGTTTTGAGGTTCCCCAAAGCTCAATTAATATTGAGTTAGTAATTTAAATAGACTAAGATAACTACACACTCTTAATTTTAGTTATATTTGTCTTATATAAGTATGTAAGCTTATGTCTTTGATGTATTTTTTAAGTAATGTATATCTGTTTTGTGTGGTTAATACTGTTTCATTAATAAATAATTTTTTACACTTATGTACAATCTGAATCGAAGTTGCTTTTCTAAAAACCAAATTATGAATTTCATCATTCACTGGAATTCAAACTGTATATACAGAGGTAATTATGTACTGTTTTACATAACATTTTGTGAAACAGTACATGTTAATTTTAACACAATTACGAAATTGAGTTTAACTATGTGCTGATAAAAAAAAGTATAAAATATATGCTAAAGTAAGTACAATTTATTGAATAGTAAACTATTCTTATATTATCTACTTAACTAAATAAAAGTGTCGTATTTAATATTGTTGTATACGCGTAAAGATTTTTTATTTATTATCATTAACTGACACTTATTAATTAATAAAGTTAAATAAAAAATAGCACTCATGATAAATTAATATCTTACATACCATACATAAATCACAAAGTTTCCTTAATTAATAAGTGTCATCACTCATTCTGTGTATTTTCTCTCACTCATTTTATAGTACAGTTTCACCAATCAAAGATGGAAAGTTTCCAATGTATATACATTTACGAATTTTTTTACGTGTTACGTTTTTACGTGTTTTACGTGTTACGTATTTTTTTATATCATAAGATAGCAAATAAATAGAATAGATGGGTCTCCTGATGGAAAGAGTCAATCATCGCCTATAGACACTAAAGGTGTTAATAGTCGTTGCTATCTAGTGGCAAGATCTAATGCCACATGCATAAGTTTACCGGCTACCTTACCTTAGAACCCGAACACGTCAGTGACAAGCACTAACGCTATTGCGACAGGAATAGGTAAGGCGGTGGTACCAGACCGGAGCGAGACAACGCAGAACTCTACCTACTTTATGGTAGTCACTTGTATAGCCAATCGGTCGCCTTTTACGACCTGCCTGGCAGAACGGCAGTTGGTCTGTTCTTCAAAGGAGCCCAGGAACAACACGGGGAATAAGATTTTACACATATGCTCAAATAGGCATTATTTTTTTTAAATCTTTTTTGCATACTCTACACATTTTTTATAACAAATGATTTTTTAGAGAAAATAACTGTCTCTCAAGCCTCAAATTATTATATATGCAACTCGTTTTTTAAATTATGTTTAATAATAAATCCGTTAAACATAATTTAAAAAAGGAGTAATTTAATTTCGATTACTAATTAAATTGTAATTTAATTAGGAATCGAAAGTCGCCAATTTGAATCGATGAACTGTGTTTCAAAAGCAATTAACTCGTAGACTGTACTAACACTGAACAGCGTTCGGCATTCAAGGTTTTCTATGACAGATATTCTTAAACTTTATATCAATACATCTAGGCCTCACCTTTAATAAATATAGTTGCTTCGCTCTCAATCTCCGGGTATCTTTCGACAGAGGCTTTACAAATATATCTTCCAGCTGTACTGTTATCCACAAGAACCCTCAAGGTAGAAGTCTTCCCCTTAACCTGCTAAAATAACCACATGTTCACATAAAATATATCACTTTCTTCGTTGCTGATAATGACAAACAGATTTTACAAATCATACATATATTTCATAATTATTTCTCCCGTCTTTTCCTGGAACGTAGCGTAAACCTTTTGCCTTATAATAGGCAAAGGCACAGAAAGAAAGACAATTATATAGCCTATCATTTGTGCAGTTGCTTGTTCTTACCGCATACTAATTTAAATTAAAAATGGTTACATTATATAATAACTAGCTGTTGCCCGCGACTTCGTCCGCGCGGACTTCGTTTACTCCGCACAGCTCCTCCCCCGTAGGTGATAGCGTGATAATATGTAGCCTATATGTTAACCCGACCTGTTAGTAATATTCATGCAAAATTTGAAGTAAATCTATACAGTACTTTATGAGTTTTTCTCGGACATACATACAAACAGATAAACAGACATAAATTCTAAAAACTATATTTTTGGCTTCGATATCGATTGCAGATCACGCCGCAAGTATTCTTTTAAAAAAATACTCAATGTACAGTTTTGACTTTCCTACGATTTTAATACATGTAAAAAATATATGTATAGATAATAGATAATAATAAATAAATATCACTGGACCAATTACAGAAATTGATCTGACCCCAAAGTAAGCAAATTATATGCTTGCAGTATGTCAGTCAACGATACTAATACATAGAAATACATATATAAATACAGTTACATATATTTAATAAATACCCTAATCTAGAAATACAAACATCTGTGCTCATCACACAAATGCGTGTCCCTGCCGGGCATCGCACCCGGACCTCATTGATTGCGTAGTCAGGGCCGCTAACCACTCGACCAACGGGGCAGTACAATAATGTAAAATCACGGATTAAACTGGATACGACTTTCGAAGCAATTAGGTGTCAGTGTCACTTGTATTTGCATCCAGAAATACTGAGGGATATTTTTCAACCCTTGGCTCCTTATTACGCATGATAAAATAGCACAATATGGCATATTTCTATTTTTTCACGATATATCTCGAAGCGTTTGACATTTGTAAGCATTTGCTCATATGTGCGATTACACGTCTTTCGCCCAAAGCCATATCTATTGAATGTGTGACGTGTGTGTGTTTATGTGTATACACAATATGTAAGGCATAAAACTAGTATTCAAACCGAAATTTGATAAAAAATTGAATGTAAAAACGCTACAAATTTATGCAGTAGTATAGAAACTAACGAATACGAAATATTTCGTGGACTGAAGAAATACGCTTTTTGAAATAAAAAACCTTTTGTCTAGCAATGGACGGTTGTTACTAATTTTCTTAAATATTTTCATCGATTATGGTAATTTGCGATTGCGTTCATAGGTGGGATATCGATTGCGCGCGAATCCATAAAAAATTAAATTGTAATCGATTTATATTTGCATATGTCCACAGATAGGCACACGATCTACTAATCGATTTACGCACACACCGCACGGCGCACACCCTTCTGCGCTACAGAATCAACGCATATTACAATTCATCCGATCATTCGGTTGTTTTATCGTGTCGATGAATAAATCGGCATTCATTCGAATGTCGCATGTATGCGTATCTACGATTGTTGAGATATTTGATAGATTATTAAAAAACATAGCTACTTTTGCCTATTATACCACAGAAAAAGAGACAACAATTAAATAGTCTATCGTTTCCGCAGTCACGTGATATCACTGCACACTAATTTCCATCGAAATCGATCAAGCCATTCTTGGGTTATAACGGGACATACGGTCTGAGAGACAAAACAGAAGTCCTGTTAGTGCCGATCCGGTCCCAGAAATCACCTAATTAGCAGTCTTTTTTTTATACATCATAAGATAGAAAACAAGCAGAGGGGTCTCCTGATGGAAAGAGTCAACCATCGCCTATAGACACCAAAGATGTTAATGGTGCGTTGCTATCTTGTGGCGAGGTCTAATGCCACATGCATAAGTTTACCGGCTACCTTACCCTCGAAACCCGGAACACGAGGGTGACAAGCATTGACGCTATTGCGGCAGGAATAAGTAAAGGGGTAGTACCAGACGCGGACAGTGCAGAACTCTACCACCTAGCCACGATGGTAGTGACTCACATAACCAATCGGTCACCTTTTACGACCTGCCTGGCAGAACGGCAGTTGGTCTATTCTACAAAGGAGCCCGGAATCAACAAGGGGAAAAATCATGATGTTAGTGACAACTATTTGCTTTTTCTCACCTTTTACTAGATACCTAGCATTGAGGTAGTTGATATATCATTCAAAGGGCCTGGGGATCTATTAAAAACTTAGGAGTTTTTTTTAATGTACTGAACATAGAATAAGTTCTCAAGTCTTTAATAGATGTAAAAATTAATAGCTCCACTAACATGGTAGTCACTTACCCCGATTCTTCCGGGTTCGTAGAAGAGCCATCTGATTTCTGGTTCAGGGTGTCCGTCTACATCACAACTCAACTTGACTTCAGATCCAATGGCTGCTTCAATATTCTGTGGTCTCGTTCTGAATGACGGAGGATCTAATTAAAAGAAGAATTTTATTAAGAAATGTAAATGCTGTCATCCTACAAAACATAATAAATACAAATATCACTCGACTAATGACACCTAGTAGATGGTAGTGACTCGCATAGCCAATCGGTCGCCTTTTACGACCTGCCTGGCAGTTGGCCCATTCTTCAAAGGATTCCGGACAAACCCGGCAGAGATGAAATATTAGACCGTGATCCCATTAACGTTTTCCTGTTTGATAAATATCAAGCTGAATTTTTAAAAACAGCTTTGTTTTGATGAGATGCGCATCTTTTCTCTCTTCGGAAAATCTCGAATCTCTCAAATCTCATAATTCCGATATCTTCAAAGTGGAGGACTCGTCAGAAAAAACTACAAAAACAATACATTTTTTTCGTGTTTCTTGTGAAATAATAAGAAATTCCACTTTCCTTTCCCAGCTTCACTTTCTGGGTTAGCTGGAAGAAATCTCTGTCGTTAGGAATAAGCTCACCTTTTGTGCATTATTTTAAGCATCGTTTAATTTTGTTGTCATTATAGAAGTGTACAATAAAGTATTAAATAAAATAAATAAATAAAATAAAATATGGTTGTTTTAAATTGATTAATATCAATTTAAAAATCTCATAATTTCGATATCTTCAAAGCGGAGGACTCGGCAGAAAAAACTACAAAACAAAACATTTTTTTCGTGTTTCTCGTGAAATAAGCAACTTCAACATATTTTATTGTTATTAATTAATATTTTTCTTTCAAAAAGTTGACATGTTTGAAGTCCCCTAACTTTATTTAATAACCGATTCAAGATTTTACGAAGATAGAAAATATTATATTTATATACATATTATGTAAATAGATACATATTATGTAAATATTTTACTAGGTGGTAGCGTTCTGCATCGGATCGACCGGGTCTGGTACCACCGCCTTACCTATTCTTGCCGCAATAGCGTCCGTGCTAGTCACTGTCGTGTTCCGGTTTGGAGGGTAAGGTAGCCGGTAAACTTATGTGCGTTGCTATCTTGTGGCGAGGCCTAATGCCACATATTAGACCTCGCCACAAGATAGCAACGCACCATTAACATCTTTGGTGCATTGCTATCTTGTGGTTGCTATCGTCTATAGGCGATGGTTGACTCTTTCCACCAGGAGACCCATCTGCTTGTTTGCTATTTTATGATATAAAAAAATACAGCTAGTATTAAAAATTACTAAAATAAGAGTAGGTAGCCCCGAAAAGAGTAGTAAGTATGTGTCGCGACGAGTAATGGCGGTCGTGATTCTGTTATAAGCTGCTCTACGAGGTGGACGCATGCTAACTTATTGGCTTTTAATCCAGTTTAATCTAATCGGTTCTGTGTGATAGTGTAAAACTGTGAAGTAATCAAATATTAAGATATTAGAAAATATGATATATACAGGGTTACCGCTAAAACATCAGCAACCTCGCAGGACTTTGACCTTACATTATAAATAACAAAATTTGTTCTATGACTTTTGACATAACTCAATACATTAAATAAAAATGATTTTTTAAGTTTACATTGTTGTGTCGTGACATTTCTAATTCTTCATTCGGATGCGCTGCTAGTAATAATAACAGTAACACTTTCAACACTTGCAACAAACATTGCAAAGGCGAGAGCGCCACGTGCGCCCCGCCCCCACCCCGCACTCCATGACTCGCACAGGTTTGTTTACCAACCTAATCTTTGCGATGCACGTAGAGTTAAGAACGTTCAAGCGAAGAATTTAATGCATATTAATTATTTTATGAAAGTAAAATCCAACAGATTATCAAAAGTCGTAGAACAAATGTTGTTGTATATGATATTAGCTACCGCGAGGTTGCTGGTGTTTTAGAAGTAACCCTGTATATATGCCTGCCCCTGTCGAGAATCTAGACCGAGCCCATCGATTGCGTAGTCAGGGTCGCTAACCATACGACCAACGGGGCGGCGGTTATATGACAGAAAAACGTTTTAACGTCAGCTAATAGTATAAATTACTTATATAATAGATTCAATCAATCAATCCTAGAACACTATTATTCATGCGATAATTATATTATAAAGATAACTTACAAGTAACGTTCAATGTCACCGAACCCTCGCTGCTTCCAGCCGAGTTGATCACTTCACATTTCGCTACCGCTTTATTGTGTCGTCGGGATACGTTGTAGATTATCTGTGGAGTTATCTCTCTAGTTCAATGGCTTAGGTGTAGGGAATATTCAAAATTGTTTAGTGAAAGGGGTGATTTTCGATTAGGAAATTGATAGAAATTTCTGGGTTACACAAATAATACAACAGAACGTGGAATATTACGCATATCCTCGTTGATATAAAAAACCCAAGATGCACAGTCCCGAACAAAATTTACACTCAAAAAGTGTCCTTAATTTCATTTAAGTAGTTATAGATATGGCAAAAACATATGTCTTTGCAAATCCAACCTTAAGGGCAAGATTTATAGTTGTTTTTACAAAGCAATATACCGACGCGATATTATTTGAAAAGAGCGCACAATTTTAAATTGTGCGCTCATTTTTGGAGGATGTTTTTGAGACACTGATTGTGTATCTTAGGCTTTTTATATCAATGCATATCCTAGAATATAAACTGATTTTTTATAAGACAGAAAACAAGCAAACGGGTCTCCTGATGGAAAGAGTCAACCATCGCCTATAGACACCAAATAGGTTAATGGTGCGTTGCTATCTTGTGGCGAGTTCTGATACCACATGCATAAGTTTACCGGTCACCTTACCCTCCAAACCGGAACATGACAGTGGCGAGCACTGACGTTATTGTGGCAGGAACAGGTAAGGCGCTGGTACTAGACCCGGGCGAGACAATGCAGAACTCTACCACCTAGTGGCCACTATGGTAGTGACTTGTATAGCCAATCGGTCGCCTTTTACGACCTGCCGAGCAGAATGGCAGTTGGTCTATACTTAGGAGCCCGGAACCAATACGGGGGAAAAACTTTAATAATACATTTTAAAATTACCTTTTTTAACATTTATTTGAGCACATTTTAAAATTTATTCAGTGATAAATTTCTTATAGCTTCGGAAACCTTGCTGTTAAAGCGAATACATTTTTTTTGTCTCAGTAAGTTAATGTCATTTATTTAATTGATATAAATAATTTAAACTGACTCTATTATATTGAACTTAAACATTCTAAATGCCATTTCAAAGTCTACGTATAGAAACGTATATAAAGGGAAAACTCTGCGTACACCCTCACATGAAGTGAACATCATTGGTGTCCTCAAACGATTCCAACACTACCATTTCAAAAGCGTTGGTAGTACGCACCTTCATTCAAAGGCCCGTAATCATTTGATATTAATGTTTCTGCTTGGGCACTGGTCTTAGAGTATACAAATATAGAAGGCACGCTTTGTACGCTCAATGCGCGAATCGAAAGCAAGATGTTCTCAAAAAAACTTGTAAAGACATTCATTTAAATTTTTTACAAAGAAGAAAGTTCACAAAGAAAAGGTAACGTATTATTTAATCACTAATAATTAATAAATACATATAAGTAAAAGTGAGTTTGTAAATTTGTTTGCTATGTTTTCGCGATTTCCACTGTCATAATTATCCATGCATGAGGATAAAAATATAAACTAGGACATGAAATACGTTTTATTCTAAAAGTTAGATGTTTTCGTGAAATGTCATTCCAATTTTTAAACAACATTACGAATAGATAGTAAATTAATAATATAATAAGACACAGTATTAGAGTTATTATAATACTTACGAGTACTATCCACATTTATTCGGTTAAACTAAATAATGTCATGACCTGAAATATATGTAATAATAACCGGACTATATAAATGATCATTTTAGTTTTGTGAGTGTTAGAAGACTGGAAGTTAAAACATAATTTGAAAGTATTACTATTTATTGGTATTTTTGATGCATACTGCGTAACGTTTAAAGGTAACAATTATATTAAAAATATTATTCGCAAAATCTATATATTAAAACATTAAACAAAGCTATGTGTCCCTTATAATGACAATTACGCGAACGAGGAGTAAGAAATTTAACACAGTTAAAGTTTAGTGAAGGAGTGCAAAAAGCTAATTTAATATACATTAAAACATACATTATATTAATATGAGAAAAAAAATCGCACACTACCATTCACTTGACATAAACGTATATAATATTGTTTAGGACAAAAAATATATCAAACTTAGTAGGTAGATAATAAATAAATAAATAAATAAATAAATATTCAAGGGACAAATTACACTAACTGATCTAACCCCAAAGTAAGCAAATTATTTGCTTGTGTTATGGGTGTTAGTCAACGATACTAATACATAGAAATACATATATAAATACAAGAATATATTTAATATACATACACCCAAACCCGGAAATACAAACATTTATGTTCATCACACAAATGCTTGTCCCCGTCGGGGATCGAACCCGAGCCCCGTCGATCGCGTAGTCAGGATCGCTAACCACTCAACCAACGGGACGGTCGTATAACCAAGGTAGATATTTTATTATTTAGTCTAGAGTCGAATTTCGATCAGAAGGCGACCGCTAATATATACAATTGTATAAACTACAATATTTACTTTATTAACAAGAATACATAATGTTATGCCGACATCACACCACTGCCCCACGTTATGTAAAAGCCCTATTCTCTCAATGTTATGATATATAATGTATAATGTATAATTGGATCAAAACGCTCTATATTAATATATTCTCCTTTCACTGGCTGTATATGAGGAGTACAGTCGCGTATAAATATGAAATGTTTGCTGTGGTTTTATAAAAGGTTACCAGTGTACTGAACTCTCAGGTCAGAGGTTGGTGCCACTGTCTTTTGGTACATAAACCAGTTGCTATTTAATTTATTCGAATATTATAAAGAGACTAGATAGGGGTTGTTGACAGAAGGGTGGAAATTTGAGATTGGTTGTATTTTAATGCCATATTATAAAAAAAATAAAAAAATAAGGGATGGAGCACCCTTATAAATTAGGGGTATAAATAATAGATTCTTAGATCTACATATAAAGTTACATCAAAATCGGTCAAGCCATTACGGAGGAGTATGGTATATAAAACTGTGATACGAGAATTTTATACTATATTAGAAAACATATGTGTGAGTATGTTTATAACAAATAATCTCAATAGCTGTTTAACCGATCTTAAAAGTTATTATAACATACAGCTACACTATCAAAAAGCTACATAGCCATTACCAACTGTTCAAAAGGAAATAATGATTTTAGTCACGTGAAAAAAGTCGCGAGTAACAGTTAGTTTGAAAATAGATGAATATCGCCTCGTAATTACACAAGTTCATAGTCTTGACTGAAACTAAATAAAGACTATTTTTCCCTCGTCTTAGTTCGCAGTTGAAACAAAGGAACAAGCAAAAAATGACTACCAAACTCTGATTTTATTTACTGTGACAGTATTCATCTGATTTTATCTAAACTATTATAGAGGAAAGATTTGATTTTTTGTTTATTAAAATTTAACTCAAAAACTACTCGAAGGATTTTAAAAACTCTTTCACCTTCAGAAGGCTACATTACCCAGAAATGACATAGGCTATTACCCGAGTGTACAAAGGATAATAATGATTTATGGTCACGCGAACAAAGTCCCGAGTAACTGCTAGTACACAGTATTCATAAGTCCCTGTATATGTACTGTGTAAAAAGGACTTCTGGCTTTTCAAACGTAGCGCAAAAAGTAAATATGCTTAAGGGCTTTTTCGTGAAGTTAATTCGAATTTACGACTGAAAAGATACTTCGTAGTCTGCAGGATTGCAACCTTTTTGTTAATTGATTAATACCTACTTAAAACTTTGTAAGTGGTTTCTTTTAGCGAGTCTACGAAATTTTCTTTCTACGATTTTTTTCAAAAATGCTGTGAAACATAATCTCCTGATAATATCATGTGAAACCTAGCAGGTCAACCACTATCATGACTTGACAACATTATTAAGTGTTAATCGTGCCCAAGTGAAATATGTATTTATTGATTGATTCCAAAATCAAAAATATTTGCAGTGGTAGACAAGAATATCAGTAAATAGTTTTAATGTAATATGTTTGCTAAAAAGTTGTAAAAAGAAAGTTTGGTTGACTCACTAAAAAGAAGCTACTCAAGTTTAAAGTATGTATTGCTCATTTTAGATACTTTATTTATTTGTTTACAAAAAGAGGATGAAACGGTCAGGATGATCCACCATCGCCCATGGACATTTGCAACACCAGAGATCTTGCGTTGCGTTTCCGACCTTTTAAGAATGAGTAAGTTCTTTTCTTGAAGGTATCTAAGAAGCACGCCGGTGATTAATTCCACAGAGGAGTAGTGCGAGGTAAATAGTATCTAGAGATTAAACAAAAAGGATGCTATCCCATGGACTGAACTGTGTAAACAGAGAAATTATTTTCGCAGTTGTGTCAAAATGAGAAAGTTCTTATTTTTTTTATTTATTTCTTTATTTTTCTTTAATATCACAGACCAGGTGAGCTCGAGCTGATGGAAAGGTACGACCACCGCCAATAGATGATAAAGATGGTAAAGATTAATATGGAGGGGAAATAATGCATGTGCTTAAGTTTTATGGCTGTCTTACCCACCAAGCAAGAACATTACAATAATAAGCACCGACGCCATTGTGGCAGTAAAAGCGTCAGCGTTAGTTTAGGTATTGAAAAATAAATTAACTACCGTTCTGCCAGGCAGATCGTAAAAGATGACCGATTGGCTATACATGTCACTAACATCGTGACTATTAGATGGTAGAGTTCCACAACGTCTCGCTCGGGTATTTGATACCACCGCATTGCCTAGTCTTGCTGCAATAGCGTCAATGCTTGTTACCGTCATGTTCCGGTTTGTAGGGTAAGGTAGCCGGTATACTCGTACATGTGGCATTTGCCATCCCACCACACGGATAGCAACGCACAATTAACATCATTGGTATCTATAGGCGATGGTTTCTCTTTCTGTCAGGAGATCTTGCTTTCTTATAATATAAACAAATCAATATTTTTCCAGTGTTTAGTAAAGTTAGTTCAATTTTAAGGAATTTTAAGTTGAGTCGATATGCTCGTAAACCAGCGATATACAATTCAAATCAGTAGTTTGGCAGCGGGATGACAAAGCCACATGCATAACACTACCGGCTACCTTACCCTACATACCGGAAGACGACTGTGACAAAAAGTGACGCTATTGTGGCAGGAATAATTAAGGCGGTGGTATCAGATCCGGGCGAGAAAATTCAGAAGCGTACCACCTAGTAGCCACGATGGTAGTGACTCGAATAGCCAATTGGTCGCCTTTTACGACCTGCCTTTGAACGGCAGTTGACCCTTTATTAAGAGAAGCCCGGGGGATCAAAACGGGGATTTTTTCCCGTATTGGTCTCCCAGCAGATTTCCATAAAATTCATCACCAACAAAATACTATGTAATAATTATTATTATTAAGTCAATGACTTCAACTCACCATCTCCTCTACGAAGTCACCGACCACAGGGTTGTTGTTCAAATACCACCTATAGACTTGAGGCCTCGGATTAGCATCCGATAGACATTGTATCCTGACTTCGCTCCCTTCTGAGACCATTCCATTCACTGCATTTCTGACAGATATTGTAATCTTTGGCGCGTATTTTACCTATAGACAAAAAGTATAATCACTACATAATATAAAACAAAGTCGCTTTCTCTGTCTGTCCCTATGTTTCTATGTATGCTTAAATCTTTAAAACTACGCAACGGATTTTGATGCGGTTTTTTTAATAGATAGATTGATTCTTGAGAAAGGTTTTAATATATAATCCTTTCTGATATTACCACAGAAACAAAAGCTACGCGGATGAAACCGCGGGCAGGTCGCTAGTAAGATGATAAAAATATTTGTTTTATTTCTATTAATATAATCGCCTCTGTGGTCTAATTGTCCGGTGTCAGAGTTGATCACACGAGGTTCGATTCCCGGGTCGGACAATTAAAATATGTTATTTCAGTTTTCTGATAAAAACAACGTTGCCTGTGATTGGAAAGTGTCCAGTTCGCGATAGGCTTGCCATCTATCACATTGTGCGACTAAGTATCTTCGGCTAATCGTGGATGTTATTGTTGTACCTCTGCTTACCTCGTCAGGGGTACGGGCGTGAAGATACTTTTTTAATATTATAAAGCTGAAACATTTGTATTTTCGCCCGACTTCCCAAAAGCAAGAGGTCCTCAATTCGACTATATTTTTTAATGTTTGTTCCGTCAGAGCTTGGTCATTTATTGTATTTCCGGGTTTGGGTGTTTATTAAATATATACATATATTTATATATGTATTTCTATGTATTAGTGTCGTTGACTAACACCCATAACACAAGCAAATAATTTGCTTACTTTGGGGTTAGATCAGTAAGTGTAACTTGTCCCGTAAAAAATTAAAATTTAATTTAAAAAAGTTAAGGGGGACTTACATACAACAAACGTGATTTTTGCCATTTTTTTAAAGAAAATGGTACCTAACTCCACGTGCACGAATCTGAGTCGCACTTGATCGGTTTTTTTAATCTACATTAGGATTTTAAATGCGAAAGTTTGGATGTTAGGATGGATGGATGGATTATTTAAATCACGCAAATATTACAGAAACGGATTTGGATGAAATTTAGTACACAAGTAGACGATAGCCTGGAATAGTATATAGACTAGTTTTTATTTCGGAAAAAATGATATATTCCCGCGGGATTTAACAAAACCTTTATGATGCAGCGGCCTGCACGGTGCAACGTTTTTTTCCTATTCTTTGGAGTGGACCCAGATCTACAAAATCAAAGTCAGTGTCGACATTTGAGACCATATTAAATTACTTGATACAGTTACTAATATTAATGTCATCATCTCACACCTAAGTAACTATAAAATTAATATAATTATTGATCAATTTCCGTTTTATCGTAATGTATACATACAAACAATCCTCCATATTAGACATGCTTCGCCTAAGCAGTAAATGAGTAGTGTATACAAAGCCTAATTAAATTGTCAGCGGTGTGTACATAGTCTAGCTTTGTCGGCATCTCGACTGCATCGCAATGCTAATACAATTACCGCGTTTAGTGCAGCTTTAACGATGTTGCTTGATTTTAAAGCGAATTTATTATGATACTGAAAAGAGCAAGTAACCATGAACAGTTCCAAGCTCTTTTAGAAATATATCTTATAAAAAAAAGTATCGCACGCCTGTATCCACGAAAGGTAGGCAGAGGTACAATCAGTGCACCCACGATTAGCCGAAGGTACTTAGTCCCACAAATGTGATAGGTGGCAAGCCTATCGTCAACCGAGCACTTTTCCAATCCCAGGCAACGTTGATTTTATCATTAAACTGAAATTATATCTTATAGTATTTTAAAAAATAAATTGGTAAAATGTGTGTCAAGCCACGCGCAATGTAAGGTTTCGAAGATGGCCATCACAATAAAGCGGATTAAGAAAACGGCTTTTATTGTTTCACTAGCTGTTTCCAGCGACTTTGTCCGCGCGGACTTCAACGGGAACGGCAACTATGTGTTTATCAGAAAACTGCAAAAAAACACTTTTTTTTAAGTGCCCGACCCGGGAATCGAACTTGAGACCTCATGTGGTCAACGCTAACGCTGGACCACTAAACCACAAAGGCGATAACTTCTTCGCTTCTTCTTCTAAAAAGCCTACAATATTTTTAAAAAACCTATCTAACTACATCCAACACTACAGGGTACACGAGTAAGAAAATATCCCCAATTTACACGTAGAGGAGCTACCCTTAAAAATATTTATCAAAATGTTATGTTACCAATTTGTTGCCGTGACTAATATGTATATATTCATTTCAAATTATGGACTTCTTTCTTTATATCACAAAGTCTATGTATATCTATACATATAATAAAATCAAAGTCTCATATATATACATATAGTACGAGATCCGACCGCGTGATTTATACGTTCACATGTTTGATTAATAAAATATAATTTTTATCGATATTTATAACTAAACCAATGCAGATCCGCAAAGGTGGCCATCCAAATTTGGCCGCAATTAATTTTAATTAAAATGTAATTAATTATTTATTTTTGAACAATTACGTTCACTTGTAATTGTTAAAAAATATATTTCATTAGAAAGAAATATACCTGAGATACCGAGAAAGTTCAAGGTGCCATCCCTCACTTGGCCGCAACCTAATGTCAGCCAGGTGTAAACAGGTATAATTTCGTTAAATATATACGTTCATAATGTATTATCATGTTATACATACCAAATTGAAGATTAATTCTTTCCCTACATGATGAGATATAGGTGCCTATGCAAAAATGCCCGCAAATAGTGACTGCCAACGATTAAAGATAAATGAAAGCGAGAGAAACTTAAGATAAACACCGCATGTCGAATAAAGATAGAGCATGCCAGCTGCTTGTCGTTTTCATGCTACTGCGCATGCGTCCATAGATAAGGTGCTCAACTAGTAGCTCGCGTATTTGCTTGGAGTTTAAAATACTCCAAAAATTGAGCAGTAAAAATAATATGTCATAATAATTAATCTACCAAACTAGTGTTTTCAATATTTTTTTAATTATATTCAACTAAAACAATATTTTTTAACTGTGAAACGTCATTTTAAATATAAAATTTATCTTTTAAATAAATTTTGTTTTATTACAATTTTTAACAATATTAAGTTTTATAATTTTGGACTTGAAAAAAAACAATGTGGCGTATAAGACTGTCAAAAACATATGATTGCAATATTCAGTACGGTATTTAGTTGAGCACCTTATCTATGGACGCATGCGCAGTAGCATGAAAACGACAAGCAGCTGGCATGCTCTATCTTTATTCGACATGCGGTGTTTATCTTAAGTTTCTCTCGCTTTTATTTATCTTTAATCGTTGGCAGTCACTATTTGCGGGCATTTTTGCATAGGCACCTATATCTCATCATGTAGGGAAAGAATTAATCTTCAATTTGGTATGTATAACATGATAATACATTATGAACGTATATATTTAACGAAATTAGACCTGTTTACACCTGGCTGACATTAGGTTGCGGCCAAGTGAGGGATGGCACCTTGAACTTTCTCGGTATCTCAGGTATATTTCTTTCTAATGAAATATATTTTTTAACAATTACAAGTGAACGTAATTGTTCAAAAATAAATAATTAATTACATTTTAATTAAAATTAATTGCGGCCAAATTTGGATGGCCACCTTTGCGGATCTGCATTGGTTTAGTTATAAATATCGATAAAAATTATATTTTATTAATCAAACATATGAACGTATAAATCACGCGGTCGGATCTTAGACTAATATAATCAAATCAAATTGAAAGTCAAAACTGTACATTGAATATTTTTTAAAATACTTGGAGCGTGATCTACAATCGATATCGAAGCCAAAAATATAATTTTTTGAATTTTTGTCTGTTTGTCTGTACGTATGTTAAACTCAAAAAGTACTGCATGGATTTACTTCAAATTTTGCATGAATATTACTAACAGGTCGAGTCAACATACTGGCTACATATTATCACGCTATCACCTAGCGGCCAGGTGCTGTGCGGAGTAAACGAAGTCCGCGGCGGACGAAGTCGCTGGCAACAGCTAGTAGCAAATAAGCAGATGGGTCTCCCAATGAAAAGAGTCAAATATCGCTTATAAACACCAAAGATGTTAATGGTGCGTTATCTTGTGGCGAGATCTATGCCACATGCATAAGTTTACCGGCTACTTTATCCTCCAAACCGGAACACGACAGTGACAAACACTGACGTTATTGCGGCAAGAATAGGTAAGGCGTTGGTACCAGACCCGGTGCAGAACTCTACCACCCAGTAGCTACGATGTTAGTGACTCGCGTAGCCAATCGGTCGCCTTTTACGAACTGCCTGACAGAATGACAGTTGGCCTATTCTTCAAAGAAGCCCGGGACCGACACATTTATTTCTATACATATTTAAGTTACCATTAAAAACAAAGATCAAAATCCATCACCACGTTTAAAAGTAACGTCTTTTCAGACTTTAAAATAGTGTCGTTTTCAACAAACTTAATTTTTATAACTCGGAAATCATAAAATGAATTTTACAACAGTAAATTTTTTACTTAAATATTTTGATCTTTAAGTACCTCACTTAATGGAAAAATTTAGGGATGGTCTACATGGCCAACCGGTTTACGGATTAATTTATTTAATTTCATGTATCATCGTAATAAATTACTTTTTTAATTGAGCAAAATCTCTAAATCAGCACGTACCGTGGTGTGTGTATAAAAAGTCGGCATGTTTAAGATCAAAGTGAGCATTCATCAAAACGTCAATTTCAAAGGGCCCATTAAAATTAAAACTGGAGTAATTTAAAAGTAATTAATAGACCAACTTTATGATATCACGATTAATGTTGATTTTATTTCGCAAATATTTAGCGTATCAATCATTATCTAATCTATACATATAAATTAAATTAAAATGTCTGTCTGTGATATCAAAATTACTAAGTCTTTTCAAGTAAGGTGTGTTATTCTAACGACACTAATACCTAAACAACCATTTTTAAAGTTTATGTCTGTCTGTCATTCTGTTTTGTACTGAGTAATCCCTAGAAGGGCTGGACTGATTTTGATGGAACTTTCACTGAAAAATAGAGGAGTTTATAGGGCAGGACATAGACTACTTTTGATCCGAGTGAGCAAATGGAAATAACGATTTTGGATCGCGCGAACGAAGAATAAGTTCTCTCCGTGTTGGTCCCGGGCTCCTTTGAAGAATAGGCCAATCACCACTGTTACGTGCCATGCCATAGAATAAGTCCCAATCTACACTCGTTCTCGAATCGATTTGTTAATATTTAGTATCATTTATATCAGTACGTGGATGACCGAGCTTTGCTAGGTATTTTATTATAAAGACGTTTTGTACCAATGAAACCTTGCTAGATCGATTTATCGTTTCCGAAAACCCCTGCACACTAAATTTCATGAAAATCGTTATCGTATATATATATATATATATATATATATATATATATATATATATATATATATATATATATATATATATATCCTTGGATAAGCTCTTGGATCTTATATATATATATATATATATATATATATATATATATATATATGTATAATCTGAATCTCGGAAACCGCTCTAACGATTTTCATGAAATTTTTGAAGTCCAGGCAAGGTTTAAAAGTTGAAAAAAATGTAGAAAAAAATAAGAGTATTCAAAAAGGCAGAACAACGTTTGCCGGATCAGCTAGTTCATATATAAAGAATTGCTCGTTTAAAGGTATTAGAGTACCTGGATGACGAAGCTTTGCTCGGATTTTTTTAGTGAAAATGACGTTTTCTAAAAATGAAAACTGGGTTTAATTTTTAAAACCTGCCAAACCTAGCTGGCTAGATCGACTTATTACCTCCAAGATCTCCTGTATACTAAATTTCATAAAAGTCGTTGGAGCAGTTTCCGAGATTCGGATTAAGGTATTCTGCCCTGCTAATTAATTCGACCGTAAGTGCATATTGGGTGCAACAGAAAAAATCACGCCCAAAAATTTGCACCCTTATTTTTGACACTACAAAAAATATATAAAAGGCATGAAAAAAATGTTGATCCACCAAAATTTTTTGTAGCGTTAAAAATATAGGTGCAGATTTTTGGACGCGATTTTCTCTGTTACACCCAACATGCACTTACGGTCGACTTAATTAGCAGAGCAGTATTATTATAATATATTAGATATATAATATATAGATACATAATATCGTTATACCTAACGAAAAAATTAAACCGACTGAAAGTAATACATGATCAAAAATTAAAATCAGTGAGCGAAATCATCCTTAATTTTCGTAATTTTTTGGGAGGACATTTTTTTAAATTATATGAAATGACTCTCTGGGTATATTTTAATAAAAAAAATCAAAATCGGATCATTTTTTAAAAAGTTATGCGTGATTATATATTAAAATCAGTGAGTGTACAATCAATCATCCCTTGTTTATGGACCCTTATAGTTGAAATAAAAATGATGTGGTGTCGCGGGACACCAGGTAGGAACGAACTTCCTTCGGCTAAACGGCACTACTCGCTCGTGTACGCGACTGTCGCGCCTGCGCACGTCTCATTTAACGCTTTTATTCCACGCATTTTTCTTACGGTTTTACTATCACATTTTTTTCAGTTCGGTCGCGCAGAAAAATCCCTATCCCCTCCAAGCCTGCCGTAAGGAACTTCGTTCCAAAAAAATATCAAATCTACTCTGCAAAAAGTTATACGTTATCTAACATAAAATATACGCGTCGAATTTAGAAAACTCCTCCGCTTTTTCGTCGGTTAAAAAACTAGTACAGCATATTGTCTTTATAACATAAAACAATTACCTCAACATGTATAGTAGCCATCCTGTAAGCTCTGTCGGCAGTGTTCTGAGCTTGGCATGTTATTGTCTGATTGTGGTGGATCTTATTCGGGATTAACCGCAACACGGATCTGGAATGATACGGTGTCTTGTACTATTGATCATCTCAGATATAACACTATTATAGAATGTATTCTAAAATTAAATTATTCTGTTATACGCCTCAATAAACTAACAGTACATACGTAAATTAGTAATTTAACCCTATACAAATACTCCAGTAAATCTATATATCTATTGTTGTGTATATTTATTTGTAAAATGAATATTGTAAATAATGCTCGAATGTAATATTAAAATTCGTTTATAACAATTATGTCGCATAATAGATATAAGAATTTATTGTTATCAAAATGCTACTACAGTAGCACCACTTCCAAAACAAATTATAAAATCCTAGTGAACAATTTTATATTATATTATAAACTTGGAAGTGGTGACATCTGATTATTAGCTTTGAAGTTGACATCTTTAATCTACCCTACTTTTAATTATTAAAAAACTGTGACACTATAAAATACCTTGTACCTTCCTACTCGGGAGCATTGCTTCAAAAACCATGCTTCAAAAACACATCTATCTGCTCATATATTTTCGTTTATGGTCTGTTATTAAACTTTAAAGAGATCTTATTGTTATTTCAAATTAATGTATTATAATTTATTATACCCATGAATTAAATGGATACGCCTTTTAAGGTAATTTTTTAATTTGTCAGTGTAGCTTGTATTTACACACAGAAATACAGAGTTTATACTACCTATCCATGAAATATAACACAAAATTCTGTGAAATGTAAACACTCCAAGGGTAATTTTTAAACCTTATCTCATGTGGTACGATAAAACAGAACATACGGCTTATTTCTATTTTTTCAAGATATATCTAAAAATGTATGATACTTTCGACGGTAATAGAAGCGTTTACTTATATACACGGCGACACGTTTCCTTCCCAATGGCGTGTCTATTAGTATTCATGTGGTCTGTAGTTATATTTTTTATACACATAATTACTCGTAACCACCACATTAACACATAATTTATTTGTTAAATACTTGTGGCTTACGCTCTGTTAATATAGATTATTATATTATAATCTGTATTATAGAATTATGGTAAAGTTTGCGATCAAAGTGCGCTTGCTAAAAGGAATTTTCACGCCCGTATCTCAAAAGAACTAGGTCGAGGTACTCCGGCTAATCGTGAGTGCATTCACGATTAGCCGAAGATACTCAGTCCCATAATATGATAAGCTCCGTGGTCTAGTGCTTAAGTGTCAGTGTTGATCACATGAGGTCTCGGGTTCGATTTTCGAATCAGGTAATAATAAATTTCCGCCATGTTGGTCCCGGCCTCCTTTGAAGAATAGGCCAACTGCCGTTCTGCCAGGCAGGTCGTAAAAGGCGACCGATTGGCTATCGAGTCACTAACATCGTGGCTACTAGGTGGTAGATTTCTGCATTATCTCGCCCGGGCCTGGTACCACCGCCTTATCTAATCCTGCCGCAATAGCGTCAGTGCTTGTCGCTGTCGTGTTCCGGTTTGGAGGGTAAGGTAGCCGGTAAACTTATGCATGTGGCATTAGACCTCGCCACAAGATAGCAACTCACCATTAACATCTTTGATGTCTATAGGCGTTGGTTGACTCTTTCCATCAGGAGACCCATCTGCTTGTTTGCTATCTTATGATATAAAAAAAAGGTAATACAAAAATGTGTTTTATCAGTTTTCTGATAAGCAAAATATTGCCCGGGATTGTATAAGTGCCTGGTTGGCGATAGGCTTGCCGCATGTCACATTGCAGGATCTTTAGCTAATCGTGGGTGTACTAATTCTACCTCTGCCTACTTTTTCGGGAATCGGGCGTGAAGATAGTTTGTTTAAATCAAATTACGAACGTTAATTGGAAAAACAATACGGAATAAAAACTAACCTGGTTCGATATCGTTGCTCGTCTTCCATTAATTCTGCTTCACTTCTAACATTTTCTTTAATAACAACTTGATTTCCATCTACCCACGTTATCTGTATGAAAAAATAGAACATATTACACACAATAAATCAATCACTATCATCCAAGGAGAAATAATAAGCAACTTTTAAGCAACTCCCCAAAAAGGAGATTCTTTATCATCTGTTATGTTTATATGTTTTAATGTGTGTATACAGACTGACTGGTGATTTACCTTCAATATTTAAGGACATGATATTTGGCGATCATATATGATGAGAAAAAATAACATTAAAAATAAATATTAAAATACTTCTTAGTAAACTTAGTAGACAGCACACCGAGAATCCTATATTTACCTGCGCCATACTTGGACACCACGCGGACGCACGTGTCACGCAGGTAGGTTGAAGGCGGGGGGTGGGGCGGCGTGTCCTTAATGACGACTAGCGCGTACTAGAGAGTATAATATCCACATTTCACTTATTTTTAGAGAAATACTGGTCAAAAATTAAGCCCCTAATTTTATTATTTAATTTAAACGAGAATCGAGTACCGGGTACCCTCCATAAGTATCGAAGGTACTTACCAGTCATTCTGTATATTCGGAAATAACTCCATCATATTATATGTACGAATTCGCCAAATTCTTTTGTTTGGCAGAGCAAACAGAACATTTTCACACAATATTTGCTAGCTGATTACACTTGTACTGTTTCACAATAATTATATTTAATTTCCGACCTGTTTCGCTTACACAAGCATCTTCAGGGTATTTACAATAAATATTAACTAACAACGAAATCTAAATGTCACAAATAGCAAATTTGCACCCAAAGGCAAATGCACATCCTACCCTCAATAAATATTATAGGAATACCAATGTAGGGTTGTCCGCACTATGGGCACCTCCACGCAAGTAGGGAAAAATCAGATGTGTTGGTATAAACTTATGCAATTTCATTAAAATTAAATACAAATTAATTGTCCCCTAGTAATTAATTAAAGTCACAAAATTATAGTAATCATAATAAATCTATCTTAAATGTCCAAATTTAAATCTTTAGTCAATTCATTAAAATAAAGTTATTATAAAATACTAAAGTCAAGAATTAAATTCATTATACAATATACAAAACAACCTAATTAAATCATAAAAATAAAGAATAGATAAAGAAATAAAAAGACTGTTCTGAATTAATTTTATTTATAACGGAGTGTTAAAAGAAAATAATAAAATCATTGTTTTTTAATGCGACATTTTCACTGCATACATGATAAAACCGGACAAGTGCCAGGCGGACTCGCGCACGAAGGGTTCCGTACTACTATTAATAAAAGGTGGGGGCCTTAATATTTTAATTTTTTAATTTTAGTATTTGTTGTTATAGCGGCAACAAAAATACTTAATTTGTAAAAAATTTAGCTTTCTAGCTATTGCGGATTATGAGATACAGTCCGGTGACAGACAGACAGACGGACAGACAGACAGTGGAGACTTAATAATAGGGTTCCGTTTTACCTTTTATGTACGGAACCCTAAAGAGCATCTGTTACCATAAAATAAAGATAGAGGTCATTTTAAGTTTTTCTATTTTATAATGTCACGTTAAAAGAAAATATTTATATCATTTTTCTTTTAACGTGACATTTTTATGTCATACATAAAAACCTAATAATAAACATAAAGGCTGTTCTAATTAAATTTTATTTAGAATTTTACGTTAAAACGTCAACGTCACGTTAAAAGAAAATATTAATATCAATTTTCTTTTAACGTGACATTTTTATGTCATACATAAAAACCTACAGTTATATATAGTAAACATAAAGGCTGTTCTAATTAAATTTTATTTAGGATTTCACATTAAAACGTCAACGTCACGTAAAAAACAATATTAATATCAATTTTCTGTTAACGTGACATTTTTATGTCATACATAAAAACCTACAGTTATCATATAGTAAACATAAAGGCTGTTCTAATTAAATTTTATTTAGAATTTCACGTTAAAACGAAAAAATAATATCAACTTTCTTTCAACGTGACATTTTCATGTCGTACATAAAAAAATAATGTAACAGTGAAATAAATATAAAGGCTGTTTTAAATAAATTTCTCGTAAAGTAAAATCCCTCTTACCTTTTGTAAATAAAGCAAACTTATATGATGCGGGTGGTAAAAAAGGTTATGCTTCAACTGAATAGCGGAATATTCGCTAATCGTACAGCTAAAATTATATTAAGTCTTCAATGATCATTTAGTTTAGTTTAACCTAATCTAACTGAGCTAAATCCATACTAACATTGTAAATGTGAAAGACTGTCGGTTTTTTATGTTTTTGCGACTAAACAAAAACATAAAAAACCGTTAGACTTTCACATTTATAATGTTAGTATGGATTTAGTTCAGTTAGATTAGGTTAAACTAAACTAAATGATCATTGAAGACTTAATATAATTTTAGCTGTACGATTAGCGAATATTCCGCTAAATTTTGATGAAATTCAGCAAATAAATAACTAAAGATTCAAGAATAAATACAGGCTACTACTTCTTTCAAAAATCGATCCCTAAGAGGTTGATATATTAACCCCTTAGGGATAGATTTTTCATTTCCTACACGGAAAGAAAGTTTATATGAATGATTATATAGGTTTGATTTGAAAGGTCCGGCTTAATTTTAAAATTAGGAACTAAGTATCAAGTTGAAAGTGCATGTTAGTTATTGTAAAATTATTACAAAATAATATAAAAATATTCATTAAAAAATATCCAACTAAATTCATGAATTTGATGTACCGAGTCTTGTAAAAAAACTTTGTAATGCTAGCAGTGTGTCATTTTACATTTACCTATTATTACAATAGTAACTATTATGTAATCAGTCACTCTAAGTAGATTTTCCTGACCACTTTTAATTTGGTTGAAGACACTAAAATATTTTAGTTCGAATTTAGTGTACAATTGAAATTAGGTCCATGCATTTTGTTTTTTTGTGTCCGATAAAAATAAAATTTTGAATTTTTTTAAATTTTTTTTTATTAAATAAATCGCACATATTATCGATTCTGAACAGCTTCTGAAAATTTGACTGGATCCTTAAAAGTAACCCTGTATTGATGATATGTACACATTGTCGCAGATGAAGCTGGTCGGGTCAGCTATCCATACTAATCCATACTTCCATACTAATATTATAAATGCGAAAGTCTGTCTGTCTGTTACGCTTTCACGGCTAAACCGCTGGATCAATTTTCATGCAATTTTGCATCAAAATAGTTGAAGATCCGGGGTCAAACATAGGCTATTTTTTTCAAAAATCAACCCCCTGAAGAGCTGAAATAGGGGATAAAATTTGTATTAAATGTTATTTCGATGACATATTTATCTACTCGCGGGCGAAGCTGCGCGGATCAGCTAGTTAGTTCATATATTTAAGTAATTTGTTTATTATAATAAAAAAATATTAATCTACTCGCGGGCGAATCTTCAAGGGTCAGCAATTTTCGTCTTTAAATTGTGTTTCTTACCTCAGCAGCTGGTCTTCCGCCTTCAGAGACACATTCTATATCTACAGGCAAATCTTCTGAGGCGTCTATAAAAGCACCCTGTATAATCCGGGGAGGCAGTGGCGCTACTAGCACGGTCAGTTGAGCGTATCTCGACCGTATTGCTGGTTCACCTGTTAAGGTGAAAAAAAAGAAAGGGTTTTTATTTGCAAGGATATTGGTGTTAAAAAAGCAAACATTCGCGTGACACCAAATCGTTAATTCCTTTTGCACTATCGAGCAAAAATAGCATATATTACTCCTGGATAATGAAACTGTCTAACGGTAAAAGATTTTTTTGATCATTCTAGTAGTTTTTGAGTTTACTCGTTACAATCACACAAAAATATTTTTTTGCGTCATCTGTAGCGTCTGTTTGTACATTCCATTTGTTTTAAATGAAATTCGGTAAATAATATTTGTCTTTAACTCAGAAAATCTATTTTTGTAACTGTCCATTAGTATGTTTTTATTTTCCGTTGTAACTCAAGAACGGCTTGACCGACCTTAATGAAAATTGCCGATCTGTCACACTAATAATCCCAGGGTCGTTAAAAATTTTGTGCAACCAGGAAATCTAACTTGTGACCTCAAGCTTTTAAAGGAATAAGCTTACAAGGCGGTAGAGTTCCACTATCAAGGGCTGATCCAGACTTCAGGTTAGGGGGAGTCACATATTTGAGGTTCAGTCAAGATAGGTTCTAATCCTTATTTGTTTGCAATAATAAATCTACAAAACAGGCTCACATGAATAAAAAACGCATTTTTCAATCAAAAATTCTTAGACACACCAAAAAAAAATTATAAAAACATATGTACGGAGCATAAACCTATATGGAAGTGAAGCCTGGACTCTTACACAAAAAGAAAGAAGCTACCTGGAAGCTTTTCGAATGTGATGTTGGAGGCGTATGAAAAAGATAAGCTGGACAGAAATGGTGACCAACGAAGAAGTGCTCAAAGAGTAGATGAGACGCGGAGCCTGATAAGAACTTTGGAAGATCGTAGAGGGAAAATGATAGGTCACAACAATGATAGGTCAAACAGACAAATAGACAAACAGATAAACAGACAAAAATTCTAAAAACTATATTTTTGGCTTCGATATCTATTGTAGATCACGCCCCAAATATTCTTTTAAAAAATATTCAATGTACAGTTTTGACTTTCCTACGATTTCATTACATGTATAGATATCATAGAAGGAAAGCGAATCCTTGGCCTTCCTCTACGGAAGGAAAAGGACTAGCTATATATCACAAGTGAAGGAAAAAAAAAAATGTGTCGTATAGGGAGATCAAGGAGGCGGCATTGAATAGGAAAAATGGAAGAAATTACACGGCGAAATAGATGCTGCACCGACAAGAGCTTGCTCTTAAATTTGTTGATGATGAATAAATCTATATCTAGACCCCTGCCTAGAGAGAGGGGGTCATGACCCCTATAATCTCTCCCCTCCTGGATGCACCTTTGTCCAATACATCTCGTCCGGATATATGGAATCACCGCCTTAAATCCTGCCAAAATATCGTTATTGCTAGTCTTTGTCATGTTTCATTTTAGAGGGTAAGGTAACCGGCGTTGCCATCCCACTACACAGAAAACAATGCATCATTAAAATCTTTGGTGTCTATAAGTGATGGTTTCTCTTTACATCATGAGAGCCATCGTCTTTTTATCTGATAGTATAAAAAATTTAAAAAGAAACTATTAGTAAGTTATTGAGTTAAATATAAATGGTGACTTACCATTTAGCCCAGAGCTAACTTGGCACTGGTATCTGCCGTCGTCTTCTAACGCCACATCTCTTATATCTAAGGAGTAGTCGCCTGCAACAAATACAAATAATTATTACCAAAAACATAAGAATAGCTGCCCTATTGGTTGGGTGAATCGCATTGGATTGGTCGAATCATTGATATAAAAAACCCAAGATACACAATTGTCTCAAAAACGTCCTCAAAAAATGAGCGCACAATTTAAAATTATGCGCTCATTTCAAATAGAATCACGTCCGTCGCGACATTGTCATAGAGGAGACAGTGGGAGATCGTCTTTCATCTATCTGATAACCAGATGAAACGTATATTTTATCAAATATTATTTATAAACAAATATGCCTATAATTACTTGCCTATCCAAAAGTGCTCATGGCTATTTTTAATTAACTTTAATCGGTTTTTTTTCATCACTTTCATACTTTTGATAACCAAATGAAATTTATTTCACTAATAATTTTTAACACACAGAATATGCCTAGGTAGGCTTGCCTACTCATTTCTGTGTATGGCTACCTGGCAAGCAGGTGTTAAAAGGTAAGTCAATATAGGTGACTCCATCGATCTGCTAACTTATCGAAATTTATATCAAATTTTAGATTATTTTATTACAAAATCAGTCACATATACTTGCCTGCAAAAAATTGTACTCAAAGTAAGAGCTAAAAACTTGCCATGAACACTTTTGGATAGGCAAGTAATTGCATATTATATAATATATATATTACTATATAATATATATAATGCAATAGGCATATTTGTTTATAAATAATATTTGATAAAATATACATCTCATCTGGTTATCAGATCGGTGAAGGACGATCTCCCACCGACTCTTAGACCATCAATTTAATTTCTTTTTGTACATCACTTTGTAAAAACAACTATAAATCTTGCGCTTAAGGTTGGGTATGCAAAGACATGATTTTGCCATATCTATAATGTCAGTTTTGTTCGGAACTGTGCATCTTGGGTTTTTTATATCAATGGGTCGAATGCGTCAATGGGGTTCGTTTCAATTCCCAACACTAACCAGCATTATTGATGAGCATAATCCATACTAATATTATAAATGTGAAAGTAACTCTGTCTGTCTGTCTGTCTGTCTGTCTATTACGCTTTTACGGCCAAACCACTGAACCGATTTGGATAAAATTTGGTACAAATATAGTTTGAGACCCAAGAAAAGACATAGGACTCTTTCCATCTGGAGATCCATCTGCTTGTTAACTATCTTATGATATATATATAAAAAATAAAGCGTTACAATAAACAGAGACGTGTGCGTCAGTCATGTTAGTGTGTAACATGACTTTGACGCACACGTCTCTGTTTATTGTCTAAGACTGGTCAAACTTACAAGAAATTTAAATGTTTAAGTTTATGATCATACTAGCTGTGCCCGCGACTTCGTTCGCGTGGAAAAAAATCTAAAATAAAAACCCGCATAGTTCCCGTTCCCGTGGGATTTCCGGGATAAGAACTATCCTATATCCTTTCTTGGGTCTCAAACTATATTTGTAACAAATTTTATCCAAATTGGTTCAGCGGTTTAGCCGTGAAAGCGTAACAGACAGACAGAGTTACTTTCGCATTTAAAATATTAGTATGGATGTAGAAATATTGAATTAAACTATATCCAATTGATCTATCTGTGTTTGGTTAATGCAGGAAAACAAGCAAAACAAAGATAAAAATAATGGCAACAGTGATGTAAAATGATGAAAGGCATTAAGAATAAAGGCAATAAAAAGCTACAGAAATCAATATTACGACATTGCTATTCACGAGGCATGAGCCGCTGAATCCTAAAGTATTAACAGAATTGACGTAGATACGTTGTCTAATGGTAAAAGAATGTTATTACGATCAGTCCAGTAGATATAAAAATGAGGAGGAAACAAGGAAAGTTTGCAGAACTCTTTACCATGCATATATATGTGTGGTATGGTTTCAAAAAGTCAACACAAGAAAGTTTTCTGCATGTGTGATAAAAGAAAATACAATTGTTCGCCAAGAAAAAATGGCCTTGTTTGCAACATGTGGTGAAAAATCTTTTTTATTTTACCTTCAACTTTGTTCGGGCATTGACTTGACATTACGTGAAAAACTTCTTACGTAATGTTTTGTAAATCATATGATTTGAAGATGTTGCTCATTGATATAATTGGATTGAAGACTTTTGTCCTAAAGGTTTATACATTCGGGTTCGCAAAAATGATATTATTAAAAGAACACGGGCGAGACTTCATACATCGTTTTTTTTAGTTATTACCTTAAAGTTTAATATATTCCGTAAGATTCTATATCAACTTCGTAACTTTTCCGCATTTAATAAATATTTTTTAAACTTGGAGAATAGCAGCTAAATAAAGTAGGAATGTAGGTAAGATTAACGTAAACATTCATTTCTCTCCTTAGTCAACCCTAGTAGTTCGTGCTTAGGTATTTATCTTGTCATTGGGTGTCTTTAGTACAACTGCTAATCTCAGAAATCAAAGTTAGATTGTCAAAATTTTAAGCAAAGATTTGTCAAGACACTTTTTAGATACTTAAAATAACAAAAAAGAAATTATCTTTAAACTATTCTTTAGTACAAAAACAGGGAGATTTTTTATTTGATACTTATAATGAAAATTATGATATGTAAATTTATTGCTGTTTTAACGTAAATGTAATTAAAGATTTATACAATGGTAACACTTAAATATGACGATAGAAGTCAATCAAATTAAAGTCTCAATATACGATTGTTCTTAGAGATATATATTACTAGCTGCATCGTGCAGCCCGCTGCATTATACACAGTTTTTGGCGCATTTCGCGGGATCACTTTCCGGGATAGAAAGTAGCCTATGTGCTATTCCAGGTCATCAGCTATCTGTGTGCCAAATTTCATTCAAATCCGTTCAGTAGTTTTTGCGTGATTGAGTAAAAAACATCCATCCAAACATATATCCAAACATCCATCCAAACATCCAAACTTTCGCATTTATAATATTAATATAGATTAATATAGACTAGCTGCTGCGTGCAGCCCGCTGCATTATACATTTTTTGGTGAATTCCGCGGTATTGTCTGATTTTACGGGATAAAAATTAGCCTATGTGCTATTCCAGGTTATTATCTACCTGTGTGCCAAATTTCATTTAAATCTGTTCAGTAGTTTTTGCGTGATTGAGTAACAAACATCCATCCAAACATCCAAACTTTCGCATTTATAATATTAACTAGCTGTGCCCGCTACTTCGTTCGCGTGGAAAAAAATCTAAAATAAAAACCCTTATAGTTCCCGTTCCCGTGGGATTTCCGGGATAAGAACTATCCTATATCCTTTCTTGGGTCTCAAACTATATTTGTACCAAATTTTATCCAAATCGGTTCAGTGGTTTGGCCGTGAAAGCGTAACAGACAGACAGACAGACAGACAGACAGACAGACAGACAGACAGAGTTACTTTCGCATTTATAATATTAGTATGGATATAGATTTAATTAATTTAAAATACGTGGACAATTATTCTAATTTATCAAATATTCGTCACTCCGAAAGACACACACACAAGGGATGTACAAAACCAAAATTACCTGTGTTCTTTATCTGTTTCCCACGGAATAACCCGCATAGCTAATCCCGCATAAAATGTAGCATATTATGTCATTCAAGAATAACGTAGTTTAAAATGCCGATAAAAGAAATTTTAAAATAGATTCAGTAGTTCTAGGAATACCTAGAACTACTGAATCTATTTCATAAATATTTTTTTCCAAAATTCATAAATTTAATTCATAAATTTAATTAAATTAAATTAAAAATTTAAATTTATAAACTTTATTAATTTAAAGTATTAATGGACATAACTAGTTTCTTTTCCACCAACTAATTAACTATTATAATTACACAGGTCAACAAAAAAATATTTTTTTTCTGAGTCTGTTATTTAGTGACCATTTTCTGATTATATACATCGAATAGTAAACAGAAACGCTATTAACAATCAATAAACTTTGCTTTTGTACTTTGGGGCCTCATACAAGAAAGTTTTGATTTTCACAAAGGAAATACCAATACTATTCATTTTCTAAAGCTTTTTTGTATTTTTTTTTTTGTATTTTTGTGTTTAGTTATGCCGTATTTTATAATTAAATTAATAAAAATGTATAATTGATAACTTGTTTTCCTTTTAAATATAATTGAAATTTAAAAATAAAGCTTTTCCATAAAATTTGAATTTTCGTGCTGGTAGCTACAAAAGCAAACTTTATTAGATAAAAATATTTTTTCATTCTTTAGTTAGGCATAAGTAATCAGAATCAGAGGTACAGAACTCAGACTCAAAATTCATGTTATGAATTCAATATTACAATTTCTACTATTACATTGAACGTAAATTACAATATTTGTAACACAAAAAGGATTGTAATAGCAATTTATGATCTTATTCAAGGGTTACTCTAAGAGAAAAATAAAACAAATAAAAAATAACCGTTTTTCAGTTCATATATAAAAACTTTATGTACATTCCAAAAATGTCACATTTAAAAAAGTGATATACACTCGACAAATATAATAAATAAAAAACAAGTTTCTAGGAATGTATATTTTCATCACTTTTATCATTCCCCGTGTTGGTCCGGACTCCTTTGAAGAATAGGCCAACTGGCAGGCAGATCGTAAAAGGTGACCGATTGGCTATGCGAGTCACTACCATTGTGGCTACTAGGTGGTAGGGTTCTACATTGTCAAGCCCAGGTTTGGTACCACCGCCTTATCTATTACTACCGCAATAGCTTCTGTGCTTGTCACTGTCGTGTTTCGGTTTAAAGAGTAAGGTAGCCGGTAAACTTATACATATCGCATTAAACCTCGCCACAAGATAGCAACGCACCATAAACATCTTTGGTGTCTATAGGCGATGGTTGACTCTTTCCATCAGGAGACCCATTTGCTATCTGATCATATAAAAAAATCGAAGGACAATAACTCTTTCGCTATATGATTGTAAAAAAATCTTCCTGAGGCTATTATAATTTTATCAGTTAACAAATTTAAAAAATGTTTTAAAACAAAACTGTGTAAAAAAAGGATATTTTAAAGTATTTCAATATTTAAACACAAGAAAAGCCAAAGATTTATTATTGTTCTTCTACCATTTTTCTAATACTGATGTAGCATGATTATATACAAACAACATGTAACATCTTCTATGGATAAAATAAAATACAAAAATTAGTATAGTTTTTGGCTTTTGCCACTAGAGCCTCTTCGGATCCGGTGTTAGCTTGAAAATTGTTCACGCGTGAGGACTTAATTCGTGAAGGTAAAGAAAGTGTTTATAATTTTTTGAATATTTTCTTAGCAGCCATCCATAAATTACGTAACACGTTAAGGTAGAGGGAGGGGGTCGACGAAGTGTGACATTGTGTGTTAAGGAGTAGGGAGGGTTCCCAAATTTTGTGACGTCACGTTTTTTTAACTATAATATTTTATATCTAAGTATTACAACAGTGAATTTAAAAAGCCACCTGTATAGATAAAAAATAATCGAATAAGGTCATTATTCCAATGTAAAATTGTAAAATATGTGACATCGCACTAGGTATGGGGGGTGTGAGACCCCCCAAAATATGACCAACTGTGACAAGAACGGGGGAGGGGTCAAAAAATCATTAAATTCGTATGACGTAATTTATGGATGGCTCCTTTACTCCTAGTATAGTTTCTTCCACTAGATCGTCTTCCAATCCGGTATTAGCTTGAAAATTATTGACGCGTGAGGACTTAATTTCTTGAAGGCAAAGAATGTGCTTATGTTTATTTGAATATTATATTACGGAGTAAGCAAAATACGATTTCGTTTTTTCTGTTCTTTTGAATATTTTATTATAGAATAAGACGATTTACTCTCGTGTTTGTCCGGGCTAAGGCGATTAATTGGAAATCCACGAATGTTTATTCCTGAGTTCCAAATAAATATTTACAGGAATTATAGCCTTAAGTGTACTTTTGTACTTTGCAAACTAACAGGTGTAAATCTTACACAATCAAAGTAATATTTTATCATAATGTTAATGCAAACATTTAGATCCGTGAAATCCATCACGTTTTGATATAATGTATAAATAGTTCAACAAAACACTTCTCACTATACAGTGAGTCACGATAACCCCGCCCGACCCAAATATATAACAATAATGAAATAATTCTTTACACTTAAGTGTACTTCAACATTGACTGTGCTCTCAAACTAACAGGTGTAAAGCTTTCACAATCAAAATAATCTTTCAACACAACCTTAATGCAAACGTTTAAATCCGTGAAATCTTTCGCGCTCTGTAATAATATTTAATAAGTTCAAAAAAATACTTTTTACTTTATAGTGAGTAGAAAACACCCTGAGAATTTATTGATATTGTCAAAAATACTTGTAAAAAGTTAAATTGAATAAAAAGTCTGATATTTTATCTAGAGCTATATTAATCTGATTTTTAAATTATTGTACATATATTATTTTTTAAAAGTATATGCATAAAAAAAACAGGTACGCTGAGTTTCTTTCGCCGGATCCTCTCAGTGGTTGGCCGCGATTCCGAACCGGTAGTAATTTAAAAATTGTTGACTTGTCAAAAGTGTCTGTAAAAGATAATTTAAATAAAATTGTTTTATTTAATCGTACTGCAGCATTTACTGTGCTCACAAACTAACAGATGTAAATCTTTCACAATTAAAGTAATCATTCATCACAATGTTAACGCGAACGTTAAGATCCGTGAAATATTTTGCGTTCTCTAATAATGTTTAAATAGTTCAACAAAACCCATCTCATTATACAGTGAGTCACGGCAACCCCGTCCGACCCACATATATAATAATCTATACATATAATAAAATTGTAGGAAAGTCAAAACTGTACATTGAATATTTTTCAAAAGAATACTTGGGACGTGATCTACAATCGATATCGAAGCCAAAAATATAGTTTTTAGAATTTCTGTCTGTTTGTCTGTATTTATGTCCGGGGTAAACTCAAAAAGTACAGCATGGATTTACTTCAAATTTTGCATGAATATTACTAACAGGTCGGGTCAACATAAGGGCTACATATTATTACGCTTCACCTACGGAACAGAAGCAGTGCGGAGTAAACGAAGTCCGCGCGGACGAAGTCGCTGGTAACAGCTAGTGATAAAATATTTTTTAAACTTCAACATTTACTGCGCTCGCAAACTAACACATGTAAATCTAAACAACAAAAACTGATTTTCAAATGAGAGATTTATAAATCTGATTTTTAAATTATTGTACATAGGATATTATTTAAAAAATATATATGTATAAAAAGTACAGGCCCGCTAGACGTACTTTGAACCCCAGGCAATACACGATGCCTGACTACGGAGATCTTTTATTTTGCATCCTTATGTGACGTCATTATCCTTTGCAATAGTGATCATCTCGATGATCGTCAACTAGATCCTGACACGCTGGTTTTATCGCTAAACTCTTATTGGCACCACATATGACCGCCCCGTTGGTCGAGTGGTTAGAGACCCTGACTACGCAATCAACGAGGCTCGGGTTCGATCCCCGACGGGGACAAGCATTTGTGTGATGAGCATAAATGCTTGTATTATTGGTATGGGTGTTTATTATATATATTCCAGTATTTATATATGTATTTCTATGTATTAGTATCGTTGACTAACACCCATAACACAAGCAAATAATTTGCTTACTTTGGGGTTAGATCAGTCAGTGTAATTTGTCCCGTGAATTATTATTATTATTATTATTATTATATGTTTTGGATGAACACATAATTCAGTAGTTTCTGATAAGGCATGTTGGTTCGGGCTCCTTTGAAAAATAGACCAGCTGCCGTTCTACCAGGCAGGTCGTAAAAGGTGACCGATTAGTTATACTCCGTAACGTTTTGCCCGGGTATTTGATAGCGACGCTTCACCCATTCTTGCCGCAATAGGGTCAAAACATCAAGCTGTTGTCGTCTTTCGGTTTGGAGGGTAAGATAGCCGAAAGACTTATGCATGTATTCTATACTTTCCATCGTCGGCACTTCCATTGAATTCGGTGAAATTCCATTGTTATTAGACACTTTTACTTTTCCACTTGTACACAAATTTCACTTTTACACAATTTTTTATTATATTACTTCTTCATCTTCAGGATGTAATATACTTAACTGATTAATTTAACTGATTAAAAAGTGGAAAAGTAAAAGTGTCTAATAACTTATGCATGTGACATTGCCATCCCGTCACACGGATAGCAACGCATCATTATCATCTTTAGTGTCTATAGGCGCTGGTTTATCTTTCTATCAGGAGAGCCATCTGCTTGCTTGGTATTTGATGACATAAAAAAAGAAAACGAACTATTACGAAATAAATACACGATATAGTTTTCTCACATAACATATCCTAATCGGGTATGTCTCTATATATACAGCTGAATTATTAATCAAGATGAATATTCATGAGTACAAGATTTACAATGCTATTATCCAAAAAGCGCTAGAAACCTTTAAACTTACAAATCCCATGGGCGTGGCGGATTGCTAAATTCAACAGATCTGAACTCGCTAACCCTTCTAAAGGTAAACTAGTCACATTATGTTTAATAGATTGTCCGATACAATTACATATCCTATATTTACATCAATTTAATACTTCTCATGATTCAAACCTATCTATATTATATTATAATTATAATATTATAAATGCGAAAGTTTGGACGGATGTTTGGATGGATGTTTGTTACTCAATCACGCAAAAACTACTGAACGGATTTGAATGAAATTTGGCACACAGGTAGCTGATGACCTGGAATAGTACATAGGCTACTTTTTATCCCGGAAAAATGAGGTGATCCCGTGGGATGCGCTAAAAACTGTGTATAACGCAGTGGGCTGCACGTTGCAGCTAGTTATTCTATAAGGTTTTTTATTTCATTAGATAGCAAACATAGAGGCAATGGTCGACTCCTTCCATCAAGAGACCCATTTGCTTGTTCGATATGTTATGACATAAAAAAATAACCTCTTCATTTGTTGTGACACTTGCCTCTCTCTATATCAATGTTTTACAATCATTTTTAAGACGCGACCCCTTACCCAATGCCGCCTAACTTACATTAAAAAACAAATCCTTTTAACATTTTTTTTAATTCAAAGGTAAATATGTTGTCTTTGGTTTTTTTTAATGACACTAAACTACCGTTCACGACCCCCTAGGGGGCCGCGACCCACACTTTGAAAAACACTGCTCTAGATCAACACAAAAAATTAGATAACACATATTTATATCTACAACCTGTTAGGTAAGTCTACCTAAACCTTGAAGGGGGTAATAAAGTATCTGATTCTCATTCCAAATAAATAAATTAAAAAATACTCTTAAATTTTAACCTAATCCAGTAAATTCATAATTTATTATTCCCAACACGTTCGCGCAATTAATGCACATATTGATAGATACATAAATAGGTAGTTAGGTAAATAGGCAGTAAATATGCAGTATTTACGTAACTATTTATCTATCTATCAATATACGCGAATGTGTTGGTACGTATGAATTATGAATTTATTGGATAATTAGGTTAAAATTTAAGGGTAGGTTTTTGGTTTTTTTATAATGAGAATCAGATACCTTATTACTAGACATCGGATTATATTCATATGCACGTTTGCATATGCAAACGCATATAATTATATTATTACAGCGTTATTGCATGTTTTGGTGCTTTTTAATTGACAGTGCTTATTTTAGTTTTATACAAGTACGTGTTAGGCGTGTCGTATTAGCCAGTGTTGCCAGATAGGGCTATTTAGCGCCAATGGGGCTATCTCCCTTACCGAGCGGCGATATAAAAAATGTTTAAGTCAGTTCTATCAAAGATTAATATATAAAAAATGTTTAACATTTAAAAAATACTAAATACTGTTATTTTATAATACTTATTAAGATAATATTTTATAATATTTAATTATATAATAATTAATAATACTTTTTAAAATAAGGTGCAATCAATAAAAAAAATCTTGACCATTTATACTTCAATAATTGAATCTTATTTCTATTTCAAACAAATTATTGTTAAATAATAGTACGAATTTAATAAATATAAAAGCAATAATAAGCTCATGAATTTATTTAAACTTTCCCGCCTTAACTGCCTGTGCGCCATGATGGGGCTATCACGGGGTTCCGCTGCGGTGACGCGATTCGAAAAAAAAAGGTGAGAGGTGTCAAGGGACACCCGGATGGATCGAAGTTCCTTTTGAGTAATTAGTGAAGGAATTGTAATAATTTTTTTTTTAAAGTTATAATAATATTTATTCATTATTATTATTATTATTTTATTATTTATATGTACAAAAAACCTGTATACACTGTACAAAAATAATCGTCGCGACACTACATTGTTCAATGCGAAATAGAAATGAAAATATCTGGCTTGCTTTCTATAAGAGAGAGAGAGAGAGAGAGAGAGAGAGAGAGAGAGAGAGACAGAGAAACATGCGCACGCCGCACAGCTTATAATAGTCTACTATAGCAAAAAGTGTCGTTACAACTTTTCGTGAGAATTTTTTCCGTCTAGCCCCCTTTAACAACGCGCGCGAACTTCGTTCCAATATTCTGGTAACAAATTAGCAGTCGACACATCCGCCTCGCGTACACTCAGCGTCTAGCGAGTAGCGAGCACTGACTGAATCGCTGCGACTCGCAGCGGTCGGCGCTCGGTTAAAAACATTGATAGATCAGACGCCATTGCAATCAATTCAAGCCAACTGGCATTTGAGTTTTCTTCAATAAAAAAAATGCTCTTATCGCAACACATTTCAGCAATATACCCGATGCAATTGAAAAATTAGAAACTAAAAATCTTCCCCTGTGCAATGTCTGTGTCTACGGAAATATTAGAAAAAAATATTGAACAGAGCAACGCCCTTCCAAGTTCACTATCGCAAAATGTTCGTGGAAAATTAAATACAGTTTTGAATAAAAAGTAAAAATCCCAGCGGTGAAGGCATAAAGAAAATTGTCGCATTTATCAACGGCACCGGACAAACTCGGCCAGAAGAGGTATCTGCAGAAATGGCGCAAATTTCAAGTTCTATGCGGTAACGTCAATTGACGTCGAAAGGCAATTTTCAGCATTTAAATTAATATTAAGTGACAAGCGTCACAAGTTTTTTGCGGAAAACCTGAAAAATGTTATTGTTTACTGGCGCAAGAATTATATTAAATAAATAATTATTAATTAAAGTTAAACATATAAATTTGATTGTGCATATTTCGTGCATATTTTGCTTCTTTTTAGTGCATATGCGCATGCATATTTCGGCGTTTTTATAGTGCATATAATCCGATGTCTACTTATTACCCCCTTCAAGGTTTCGGTCGACTTACCTAACAGGCTGTATAAACTAGTGATCGCCTGTGGCCGAAATTTGACCGTATATCTATACATATAATAAAATCGTAACATATATCTATACATATAAGTCTTCGCAACCGGCGTGTGTGTATGAAGAGAGTGATGAATGTGGAGGAAGCGAGACAAGCCTGCAAGGATCGTGATGTATCTCTCTGCCTACCCCGTTAGGGATCTGGCGTGAAGATATATATTTATGTATGTATGTGTAATAAAATCGTAGGAAAGTCAAAACTGTACATTGAATATTTTTTTAAAAAAATACTTAAGGCGTGATCTACAATCGATATCGAAGCCATAAATATAGTTTTTAGAATTTTTGTCTGTTTGTCTGTTTATCTGTTTGTCTGTTTGTCTGTATGTATGTCCGGGGTAAACTCAAAAAGTACTGCATAGATTTACTTCAAATTTTGCATGAATATTATTGACAGGTCGGGTCAACATATAGGCTACATATTATCACGCTATCACCTACGGGGAAGGAGCTGTGCGGAGTAAACGAAGTCGGCGCGGACGAAGTCGTGGGCAACAGCTAGTTTAACAATAAAATCTCTTTTTTTGATAACTGACTTTACTCGTAAAGAAAATTGTTAGTATCAGTGATATGTAAAGAAGTAATGTCGATAAGTATACATATGTATATATTATTATGTATGTCGCATAATTGTAGGGTATTTAATGTTTATTTTTATTAATTTAATGTATTTATTATCGCCTCTGTAGTCTAGTGGTCCGATGTCAGAGTTGACCACATGAGATCACGGGTTCGATTCGGGTCGGGCAATTCAAATATGTATTTTTTCAGTTTTTTGACAAAAACAACGTTGCCCAGGCTTGAATAAAAGCCCGGTTAACGATAGACGTGGCACGTATTGCATTGTGGGACTTAAGTATTATCGGCTAATAGTGGATGCACTTGCTGTACATCTGCCTACTTCTTCGAGGATACAGGCGTGAAGATACTTTTTTTTCATGCATTTTATTTAAAAATATAAGATGGCTGCAATGTAAACTTTAACATTGCCAAATTGTCTTAAAAATGGGTACAAAGTTTTTGCTACAAATTTTAATAAATAGATAGGTAAAGAAACTTTTCCCCATGTTGGTCCCGGGCTCCTTTGTAGCATAGCCCAACTGCCGTTCTGCCAGGCAGGTCGCAAAAGGCGACCGATTGGCTATGCGAGTTACTACCATCGTGGCTACTAGATGGTAGAGTTCTGCATTGTCTCGCCTGGGTCTGGTACCACCGCCTTACCTATTACTGCCGCAATAGCGTAGTGCTTGTCACTGTCGTGTTCCTGTTTGTAGGGTAAGGTAGCCGGTAAACTTATGCATGTGGCATTATATCTAGCCACGCAGCATTAACACGTTTGGTGGACCCATCTGCTTGTTTGCTATCTTATGATATAAAAACAGAAACAGTGTAACTACAGAAATGTTTAAAGAAAGCTTATTTAACCTTGGTTACGAGCCGTCTACGTTGCTAAGGTGCTGAGATAAATAAAACACAAAAACCGTAATACAGCCGAAATCACGCACGTTCGCGAAAGTAAAATACGTCTCGTGTAACGCAATTTACCTAAATATTTGAATACGCAACATTTTGCGTGTGCCAAATAACGTGTACCTATTTTATAGGGGTATATTTTTTTTATTTTCCTAAAAATATTATAGGTAAATGCTTACAAATTAAAATTATTTCACCTTTCTCTAAAGCCAGGCAATACTTTGAATTCTGAACTACGTGTTGATCGTTCAAGATGTGGAAACTTAAGGAGAGTTTTGCCATACTGAATAACTGAGACGTAGATTTTACGAATTGCCTGAGAGAATAGTAGGTGGCCTATTCTTGGAAAGAAACCCGAATAATATGTAACTTGAAGGATAAGGTTGCCGAACAACTTTACCGTAGGTATCCCTACACGAATTGCAACGTATATCTAATTAACATTTTTGGCATTTGACGATGGTTATCCCTTTCCATCAGGAGATCATCATCACCATTGTTTGATTGCTATTTTATGATATAAAAAAAACACGGATAACAGCGCACCATAACACATCTTTGGTGTATATAGGTGATAGTCGTCTCTTTCCGTCAGAATAGCCATCTACTTGTTTGCTATCTGATGATATGTAAAAAACACAAATGGCAGCGCATCATTAACATCTTTGATATCTATAGGTGAGGGTATTGTCTTTCCATCAGGAGAGCCATCTGCTCGTTTGCTATCTAATTATATGTAAAAAAACACAAATAGCAGCGCATCATTAACATGTTTGGTATGTAAGATTATGGAAGATGTAAGAGTTGATGTAAGAGATGATGTAAGAGTTTGGTATGTAAGAATATGTAAGAATATGGTAAGAAACAACTATCACCTATAGGTGATAGTTGTCTCTTTCCATCAGGAGGGCTATCTGCTTGTTTGCTATCTAATGATATATAAAAAAAAAACACAAATAGCAACGCATCATGAACATCTTTAGTATATATAGGTGAATGTATTGTCTTTTTATGAGGAGAGCAATCTGCTCGTTTGCTATCTAATGATATATGAAAAAATACAAATGGCAGCATATCATTAACATCTTTGGTATGTAAGAGTATGGAAGATGTAAGAGTTGATGTAAGAGATGATGTAAGATTTTGGTATGTACGAATATGTAAGAGTATGGTAAGAGACAACTATCACCTATAGGTGATAGTTGTCTCTTTCCATTAGGAGGGCTATCTGCTTGTTTGCTATCTAATGATATATAAAAAAAAACACAAATAGCAACGCATCATGAACATCTTTAGTATATGTAGGTGAGGGTATTGTCTTTCCATCAGGAAAGCAATCTGCTCGTTTGCTATCTAATAATATATAAAAAATACAAATGGCAGCGTATCATTAACATCTTTGGTATGTAAGAGTATGGAAGATGTAAGAGTTGATGTAAGAGATAATGTAAGAGTTTGGTATGTAAGAATATGTAAAAGTATGTTAGACATGGGTAACTCAGCGAAATTCCTTGCGTTAACTCAGTAACTCAAGCGCAGTGTACTGCGCCGGCTCATTGCGCTAACTCAAAATTGCGCCATGGCGCAACAAATCTGACGTAGCCCGCGGGTAAAGAGAAGTGAGCAGCGAGCGAAACGTGCGCCGTGCGCCATGTTACAGGTTCATACCACAAACAGCGCACAGCGCATGAATCGCGTTGGTTCATTGGTAACTCAACGAGTGAGTCGCGACACATAAGAGTCATGACATGATAATTGTACGTATAGTCTCTAAGTAGTCTGCGGTATAACTATGCTGCGCCGTGCGCTAACACATTTTGAGCTGAGTGAGTGAGTTGACACACCCGCTCAGTGAATTGAGTTAGCGCAATTGCGCGGCGCAGCGCAGTGTTTGTTACACATGTCTAGAGCATGGTAAGACAACTATCACCTATAGGTGATAGTTGTCTCTTTCCATCAGGAGGGCTGTCTGCTCGTTTGCTATCTAATGATATATATAAAAAAAAACACAAATAGTAGCGCATCATTAACATCTTTAGTATCTATAGGAGAGGATATTGTCTTTGTATCAAGAGGGCCATCTGCTCGTTTGCTATCTAATGATATATAAAAAAATACAAATGACAGCGTATCATTAACATCTTTGGTATGTAAGAGTATGGAAGATGTAAAAGATGATGTAAGAGTAAGAGTGTGGTAAGAGACAACTATCACCTATAGGTGATAGCTGTCTCTTTCTATCAGGAGGGCTATCTGCTTATTTGCTATCTAATGATATATATATATATATATATATATATATATATATATATATATATATAAAAAAATACAAACAGCAGCGCATCATTAATATCTTTATTATCTATAAGTGAGGGTACTGTCTTCCCATCAAGAGGGCCATTTGCTCGTTTGCTATCTATTTATATAAAGCAGGTGACAGTCACCATCAATTCTTTGGTGTCTATAGGCGATGGTTGCGTTTTACATCAGAATACTCATTTGCTTCTTAGTCATCTTATAAAAAGAATATCTAAAAAGATATTTACCTTCTTCGTCGCTCCCAATCATGGAGTAACGCTCGTAACCGCTTAAATTCCGATGTGTTCCAAGACCGAAGTCGTCTTTCGTCCATTGTAGACTTCCAACTTTGTTCTCCACTCGACATGGCAGCGTCACACGGGAACCGACTATTGCACTCTGTAAAAAAATATTAGATTAGTCCTTCATGTTTTTCTAGATCTCATTGAAGAATTTACTAGGTGGTAGAGTTTTGCATTCTCTCGCCCGTGTCTGATACCATCGCCTTATCTATTCCTGCCGCAATAGCGTCAGTGTTTGTCACTGTTGTGTTCCGATTAGGAGGGTAAGGTAACCGGTAAACTTATGCATGTGGCATTGGACCTCGCCACAAGATAGCAACGCACCAAAACATTTTTGGTGTCTATAGACGATTGTTGACTCGGATCAGGAGACTCATCTGCTTGTTTGCTATTTTATGATATAAAAAAAGACCATTTGCTATTCTGCCAGGTTTTTTTGACGGTCAAGTGCGAGTTAGACTGATTTAACGAGGGCTCCGTACAAACTAAGTAGCCTTGGCTGCACATATATTTCAAGGTTTAGATCAATGAAATGTAGCCTAAAAGTTTCGATCCTCTATAGTATATATAGGTGAGGGTATTGTCTTTTCATGAGGAGAGCAATCTGCTTGTTTGCTATCTAATGATATATGAAAAAATACAAACGGCAGCATATCATTAACATCTTTGGTATGTAAGAGTATGGAAGATGTAAGAGTTGATGTAAGAGATGATGCAAAGGTTTGGTATGTAAGAATATGTAAGAGTATGGTAAGAGACAACTATCACCTATAGGTGATAGTTGTCACTTTCCATCAGGAGGGCTATCTGCTTGTTTGCTATCTAATGATATATAAAAAACACAAATAGCAACGCATCATTAACATCTTTGGTATGTAAGAGTATGGAAGATGTAAGAGTTGATGTAAGAGATGATGTAAGAGTTTGGTATGTACGAATATGTAAGAGTATGGTAAGAGACAACTATCACCTATAGGTGATATATTTCAAGGTTTAGATCAATGAAATGTAGCCTAAAAGTTTCCATCCTGTTATGAAATCGAAAAAAAGCAACATAAACGGTCAAACCTTTTGATAGCGTTTTTTTGTGTGTAACCTTAAATTTACAGTTTTCAGATTTTCCCTTTACGTGTGCTACAAGACATTGCTCCTGACATTGTTCCTGTGAAAAAGGGTCTGGACAGACGGACAACGAAGTAATCCTATGAGATTCCCGTTTTTTCCTTATTAGGTACGGAATTTTAAAAAGAAAACCAACCAAACCAACCGCCCATGGACAACCGCAGCATTAGAAGGGTTGTAGCTGCGTAGCCGGCTTTTTAAGAATAAGTAAGCTCTTTTCTTGAAGTTCTTTAAGTCGTAACTGTTCGGGAACTCCCCCACACAGAGCAGTGTGTGTAAAAGTACCTAGAGAATCGCACGGTTGTGGATTTCCAGACATCAAGGTGATGAGGGAGGAGATTTCAGTAGCTCGTAATGAAATCGAATACCAGATGGCAGAGTTTTCGACGTCTAGTCTGGGTATTTGGTGCCTCCGCCTTGTCTTTTTCTGTCGCAATAGCTTATCAGTGTCGCGTTCCACTTTGGAGGGTAAGGCTGGTAAACTTATGCAAGAGGCATTAACACTAGTGTTGCCAAACTATCGATAGTTCCGCCATCGATAGTTTTAATCTAAAAAAGCCTATGCCATCGTTACAACCATCGATTGTATCGATTTTATAGATACTATCGATTCAATCGATAATTTAGAAGAATACAATACAATCTGCTAGTGCAATACTATCGATACTATCTATAGTATCGTGTTTCCTAATTAAAAAAATAATCAATACTATCGATAGTATCGATACTATTGAATGTCTAGGAAACAATAGTAGCGATAGAATTTAGTATCGATACCATCGATTGTTTTGAACTATCGATTGTATGCTAATTTACGATAGTATCGATAGTACCGATACTGTCAATATTATCGTTTCCTAGAAATTCAATAGTATCGATACTATCGATAGGATCGATACTTTTCGGACTGGGAAATACGATACTATCGATAATATTAATAGTATTTTATTTTTTCAATAGTATTGTATCTTTTTGAGCAATCGATAGTATCGATATTATCGATTTAATCGATACTATCGATAATAATATCGATAGTACTACTATCGGACTACTATCGATAGAATATCGATATCCTATCGATAATCCACAATCGATCGGCAACACTAATTAACACCTCGCCACACGGTTAGCAACGCACCATTAACATCTTTGGTGGGAAAGGAAAGTCAAGTACCTCAGGGTAACGCCGTACAGTAAAATGTCTTTTAAAATGCACATATAAAGCTAAGGCTCGTCAATAAACGCAGTAAAATGTCGCTTAAATACAAGGTATAACGTTACAAGATGTGCGGTAAACCCATCTATCATACGCCAGCGTAGCGTTTGCCCATCTCCCCCGTACGGACTTACATACGTTACAAGTAATACAGAACAAATTGTTGCGTATTGTCACGGATGCACCGTGGTACGAGGATAATATGCGTTACGTACACCTCCATAAAGATCTCAAATTGCCGAGCTTACCGCATTTCAAAGATATTTCCTAACGATATTTTTCAATCGTACCAATTCGCATCCTAACCTTATGTGAGTAGCCGCCTCTATACCCCAGCTCCTAATCTCGATCCCAAATTATGAAGACCACGTTCTCACCGGTCTTGACGACCCGATAACTCGGGCCAAGGGAACACACAAGAACACTACATACCTACACACGTGAAACCGAAAGAAATCGGCGAACCGAGCCCAAGGGCAAGGATCAGCTGATGGACAAAACAATGTCATTAACCCTCTTATCGCAAATCACGACCGGTCTCACAGGAGACACCCTTAGTGTGGGGGCCGTACATCCCCATATCATCAAACTCTGACTGAGCACTCTGCTCGCCCCCGCGACTGGTGAAGCTGTGAAGGCCCTTAAAGCCAGCAGTAACTCAGATATTTCGAAAAAAAACATCTTTGGTGTGTATAGGTGTTGGTTATCGTTATACATCAAGAGAGCCATCTGCTTGTATGCTAGCTATCTATAATATAAATAAAATATATTTAGATACAGAACTCTACCGCCACATATCTTGCTCGTGCAATATATTGCTATCCGCAGCATATCTTTCGTTTATATCTTTGACAAGAGAAAGATAAGGACTTGGCATTAATTTTCATACACAATCACAATTATAGAATTGCATGCATTCCAACGCTGAACAAATAAAAATGGCTTTATCTCTGTCTAATAAGTTAGAATTTTCATAATGGACAAAGCTTTTTTTTTATATATCACAAGATAGCAAACAAGCAGATGGGTCTCCTGATGGAAAGAGTCAACCATCGCCTATAGACACCAAAGATGTTAATGGTGCGTTGTTATCTTGTGGCGAGATCTAATGCCACATGCATAAGTTTACCGGCTACCTTACCCTCCAAACCGGAACACGACAGCGACAAGCACTGACGCTATTGCGGCAGGAATATAATAGGAATGCAGAACTCTACCACCTAGTAGCCACGATGGTAGTGACTCGATAGCCTATCGGTCGCCTTTTACGACCTGCCTGGCAGAACGGCAGTTGGCCTATTCTACAAAGGAGGCCGGGACCAACACGGCGGAAAACTACAACAATTTTGTCAGTGTTCTAATTTCAAATCATTTAAGAAAATTAACGTCACCTTTAACAGCTTGCGGCCAAAACGCCATTATTAAAATACACTGTCAATGTAGGTAAGTTACAATTTAATGTCAAATAACCCTTTGATTACGAAATATTAAATTGATTTTAGCGTTTATTAGTATTTTTCTATAATATTAGTGTGTACCTTAAATCTAAAATAAAAACTAATGGTTAAAATGCCCAATTGCAATATAATTTTATCAATTATTATGTAGCTAGTAAACAGCTGTTCTTTTAGTCCGCCATTGTTAGGGAAGAAATGACACGGTTTTCCCTTGGTTATTTCATATCTAGTAGGTAGTAGTTTCCATCATCTAAGATTTCTATAAACGATGATTGTATCTATCCATCAGCAGCGCAATCTGCTTATTTGCTGCGCTATAAAATGACCTCCGCATGAACCCAACTCGTCGTTATTGTCACATTAAAACAATCTATAAACAAACATACATTTTAAAAGCACGTCACTAATAAATGTTTGTCTGAGATATCTAATTCCAAATACAATAGTCACGAGAAGTACCGCTGTCTTTCAAATTTAACATTTAGCGTGTCAGTGACAGGAAGTTTACAATTATCATAATTATATACACCGTTTTGTAGCTTAACCTTATTGCGTGAGTGTACACGGTACAATCTATACATTAATATGTGAAACAAAAACTTTGTAAGTATCTTCACGCCCGTATCCCCGAAGGGGTAGGCAGAGGTACAACAAGTGCACCCACGATTAGCCGAAGATACTTGGTCCCACAAATGTGATAGGTGGCAAGCCTATCGCCAACCGGGCACTTTCCAATCCCGGGCAACTTTGTGTTTATCAGAAAACTGAAAAAACACTTTTTATGTGCCCGAACTGGGAATCGAACCCGGGACCTCATGTGGTCAACGCCAATGCTGGACCACTACACCACAGATGCGATCAATCGTTATAAAAATTGGTTCAAAAACTTTGTAAAACTTTTGGGGTAAACTCAAAAAGTACTGGATGGATTTACTTAAAATGTTTCATGAATATTACTAACAGGTCGGGTCAACATATATATATATATATATATATATATATATATATATATATATATATATATATATATATATATATATATATATATATATATATATATATATATATATATATATATATATATATATATATATATATATATATATATATATATATATATATATATATATATATATATATATATGTTGACCCGACCTGTTAGTAATATTCATGAAACATTTTAAGTAAATCCATCCAGTACTTTTTGAGTTTACCCCGGACATACATACAGACAAACAGATAAACAGACAAACAGACAAAAATTCTAAAAACTATATTTTTGGCTTCGATATAGATTGTAGATCACGCCCCAAGTATTCTTTTAAAAAATATTCAATGTACAGTTTTGACTTTCCTACGATTTTATTATATGTATAGATATTTGCTGCCCCGTTGGTCGAGTGGTTAGCGACCATGGCTACACAATCGACGGGGCTCGGGTTCGATCCCCGATGGGAAAAACCATTTATGTAATGAGCATAAATGTTTGTATTTTCGGGTTTGGACGTTAATATTCGAGTATTTACATATATATTTCTGTGTATTAGTATCGTTGACTAACACCCATAACACAAGCAAATAATTTTCTTACTTTGGTGTTAGATCAGTAAGTGTAATTTGTCCCGTGAATATTTATTTATTATTTATATTCATTTTAATGACTGTATCTCCTGCCAAAAAATATAAATTTAAAAATAATTTATAATATATAATATAAATATAATATATTAAAAATAATTTATAATTTATAATATATAATATATAATATAATAATATTTTAATTATCTCGCATAAAAAATCTAAAAACTCAATTTTTTTGGTGCTAATAAATCATTAGACTGCTTCGTGGTCTAGGGTTTAGCCCATTCGGCTCAGATCATGAGGTGTCAGCTCGATCCTTGGGTCGATCAAAAGGGTTATTGCGGTTCTTTAGAGATTTTTCTAAATTTTTCTCTGTGGTCTAGTGGTCCAGCGTAGGCGTTGACCACATGAGGTCCCGGGTTCGATTCCCGAGTCGGGCACTTAAAAAAAAAGTATTTTTTCAGTTTTCTGATAAACACAGAGTTGCCCGGGATTGGAAAGTGCCCGTTTGGCGATAGGCTTGCCATCTATCACATTTGTGGGACCAAGTATCTTTGGCTAATCGTGGGTGCATTTGTTGTACCTCTGCCTACCCCTTCGGGGATACGGGCGTGAAGATATATTTTTTTTCTTTTTTTTTTAGAGATTTTCTCGAAAATCTAAATCTCGATAGCTCGGAGTCTGGCGGTGATGTCCACTCCCATGCCTCGAATGAATACGTAAAGACATCTGTTCGGGTTGTCGCTAGAAATATTCGATAACCGTTATCGGTAAAATGCGGCGATAGGGATCACCACTCATTTAGTTCAGATACTACTGTAAGCGGTCGTACAATTTTACCGTAAGCGACGTGAATAAGCTTAAGGCGGCCCTTAGACTTAGAAATAATATTGCGCAATATTACGTATTGTACAATGTTATTGATCGTTTAGGGTTAAAATTGAAGATTGAAAAAAATTGAACGAAAATTTGAGCGGATTTTATTTTTATTGCGCAATCTTTTTTTCTTGCACTGGCTTAATATTGCACAAAATTTTTCACTTCAAAGTTTGGGGCGGTCGCGTTCTGTCAGTTACGGTGCTTAATGTATGGTCATGTCGTAAATTTAAGCAAAATGGCGAGCAAGAATGCTATAAAAGATAAAGAACGGGAGTTTTTACTTGAGTGTATAGAATTGTATACAGATTTATTTAACAAAATCACCAGCATGGTTGCCGCCAAAACTTCGTCGTCAGACATGTTGCTCGCACGAAAATATTGATCAGACTGGTTTGTCGATTTTATTATGAACGTATTGAACGTTTGGAATCAAAGGGGGTATTCAATATTATTGCACAATAAAAGTATTGCGCAATATTATTGTAGATCTATGGGGCGCTTAACAATTCGTTAACGAGAGTTACTTATTTACTTGCTTTAAAAATATTTGTAAATATGAAGTCTTTACTAGTACAATAAGAAACTCATTAATGAGAAAAATGGAGAAAAAGGTTTGTTAACAATAAAGCTACTGCAGAGCCAGAACTTTAAACAATATTATAAAATAGATAATTTAAATATTTATTAGTAAATTAAATGCAAATGAAAGACGGCGCCAAATTCCCGTTCGAAATGTAACTCTTAACGAAAATATTTTATAAATTGACAATTTATGCAAATGAAAACAATTTTATTATACATATTAATTGGTATCATTTGGGTCGCTACAAGTTATAAGCGTTGGGCGTTACATTTGACAAACTTTGACGTTATAGACCTTTTTGACTTACCCGATGCATTATAAAAGTTTTTGGCGAACCCCGCGGGATCAGTTAATTTTTTCGGGATAAAAAGTAGCCTATGTACTATTCCAGATCATCATCTACCTATGTGCCAAATTTCATTCAAATCCGTTCAGTAGTTTTTGCGTGATTGAGTAACAAGCATCCATCTATCCAAAATTTCATTTATTGTATACGTGAAGGGAAAATATTATACCCTTTTTTAAGACCTTTTCGCGAACGGTGGACTATTAAATTTGAGTTTACATGAATTACGGAGGACTGCAGAAACCTAATATCTATATTAATATTATAAAATTGTAGTTTGTTCGTTTTTTTGTTTGATTGGCTGTACGCGGTGATCTCGAAAACTGCTGAACCGATTTGAATAATTCTTTTTGAGTTGGATAGCCTGTTTATTAAGGAAGGTTATAGGCTATATAACTTCTTACTACGACTAGTAGGAGCGTAGTAAACAAAGTCTGCGCGGACGAAGTCGCAGGCAACAGCTAGTTTTAAAATAAAATGCCTTATAAATATACTATATGCAGCGTGCAGCCTGCTGCATCATAAAAGTTTTTGGTAAATTCCGCGGGAACAACTCATTTTTCCGGGTTAAAAAGTATTCATCTAATGATTCGTGATGAAATCATTGGTGAATGATTCGTGATTTGAATCAAATCAATAAATAAATAAATATTCACGGAACAAAATACACTTCCTGATCTAACCCCAATGTAAGCAAATTATCTGCTTGTGTTATGGGTGTTAGTCAACGATACTCGTACATAGAAATACATATATAAATACCAGAATATATTTAATAGTTCAATTTAATCGATAGTTCAGTTCAGTTTATTCAATAGTTTTAACGTGATTGAATAACAGACATCCATCCATCCCGACATTCACACAGCCAAACATCGAAACTTTCACATTTATAATATTAATATAGATTAAGTGAATAAAAATAAACATTACACACTGCATTCACGTGATATACATGATATTATACACACATATATACTATACTATTTTCTTTAGGGCTAAAGACAGGTGTCAAACTTAAATGATATTTTTATTGATTAGTATGTGGCTAATTTTCAGCCACAGGCGATCGCTAGTTTGTAAATACCCAGGCGTAGTAAAGAGAATCCTTTCTCTTATAACTTGTACCAACCAATCGTATTTTAAACTAGATTACAAGGTCGTATCGAACAGCTACCATACTAGATCTGGCTAATAGTATTATAAATATTCATGTTTTATTAATTGAATGCAATATATAATCAAATGTGATAAAACTGGTTAAAAATTCATGATTTTTTGATAAATTTGTCATTCATACCCTGGGATATAAACAAGCGATTATCTCATAATGGCAAGAGACAATCTTTTTTGTCTCTTTAAAAATGTTACTATGTACATATTGTTAGGTTCGTTTTTAATAACAGACAGTTTGACGTACGTAGATGACTTTATTCTTTCACGACTTACAGCAGAATGACCCGAGTAGGCCGGTACAAGGTGTTTTATAGTATCACAAGTTTTACAATAATTAAAAGTAGGGTAGATTGAAAATGTCAACTTCAACCAGATCAGATCAGATGGCACCAATTCCAAGTTTATAATTTGATATAAAATTGTTTACTAGGATACCACGATGTTGCGGAAGTGGCGCCATGTAGTGTAGTATTTTGATAACAATAAATTCTAATATCTATTATGCGAGATAAATGCTAGAAACGAATATAATTATTACATTCAAGCACTATTTACAATATTATTATAACATGTTATGATATCATTTGTATTATTCATGAATAATACAAATAAATATACCTAACAGTATCTACTTGATCAAACATCTTTAAAGCAGTGAAATTACTCGTAATTAAATGTACTGTTCTCCGTCAACTATTTTATGTAATCTCCACGATGGCACCGAAAAGAAAGACGCTCGTTTAATAAATATGAAAACTCAGCGATGGTGCGGACAAAAAAGAAGGCTTTTTTATATCATAAGATAGCAAACAAGCAGATTTGTGGTGGAAAGATTCAACCATCGCCTATAGACGCCAAAGATGTTAATAGTGTGTTGCTATCTTGTGGCGAGGTCTAATGCCACATGCATAAACTTACTGGCTACCTTATCCTCCAAACCGGAACACGACCGCGACAAGCACTAACGCTATTGCGGCAGGAATAGGTAAGGCGGTGGTACCAGACCCGGGCGAGACAATGCAGAACTCTCCCACCTAGTATAGACTCCAACCTGCCAGTTCATTTCTCCTAAAGATGCTTCGTTTTCGAAGTGAAATGTGCGTTGTGTTTTTTTATATCATAAGATAGCAACAAGGCTCTGCTGATGAGATAAACCATCGCGTGTAGACACCAAAGACGTTAATAACGCGTTGCTATCTGTGTGGCGGGATGGCAGTGCCACATGCATAAGTCTGCCGGCTACCTTACCCTCCAAACCGGAACACGACAGTGACAAGCATTGACTTTTGCGACAGGAATAGGTAAGGCGGTGGTACCAAATACCCGGGCGAGACGTTGCAGAACTCTACCACTTAGCAGTCACGATGGTAGTGACAACACGTACAGCCAATCATATTTTACGACCTGTCTAGCCTTCCTTAATGAATTTTTCTATATATGTCTAGCAAACCGGGCAGCCTAACAATATCTATATAAAAGGAAAACTTGTGAAGGAATACATCATTACTGTAACTTCAAAAGATTCAACACCCTCATTTCCAAGAACGGATATTTATACTAAGAGAATTTAACGAGCATGTTACAACTAAGACCTTTGTTACTGTATTTTCTAAGATCGACACTTGGTGAAATAAATATATTGATGGCTTGGGGCAAAGTATACGCTTCTACAATAAGCTGCCTGATGCCATTAAAGATTTACCAGTTACCAATTAAAAAAATGTGTTAAAACAAAATTGTGTAAGACAGGTTACTATAAAATATCTTAATACCTAAATGATAAGAAAGCATGGAGTTAACTGCTCCTCATATTGGCAATCTTTATTATTACACTAACAATTAGATACTTACAAATTAAACAGTATGTAATATTTTTTGCGGAAACACATTTATAAGACCCCTGATAGTGTAGTTGTCTATGGGTGGCGGTTATCACACCATGAGTGAGTGAGCCTATAGTCCGTTTGCCACCTGTTCTATATAAAAAAAATATTTAAAAAAAATATACATGAAAAAAGACAAGCGCGTTGAGTTAATTCCGCCAGATTCGCCGCGTTTCCGATCAGGTTAACATGTCAAATACCTTGTAAAAAGTTTTATTGAATAAAGAATTTGTGATTTTTGATTTTCGATTATGTATAACTTAAGAATAACTAGACTTATTTACATCCAGTTAATTTATGTGATAAGAGACAAAATAACATTGTCCACTGTGAATTGATCGTATCGATATATTTACTCGAATTTTACCGAAAAAATAAAATGAAAAATAGACTTGTCAAATATTCCTTGGAAAGCAAAAATGAAATTTTGTACGTTAAGATGACTCGAGAGAGAGTATTTTTAGCACTGATTCAAGCAAACCTGTGTAGGATTTTTATTATTATGAGTTCTTTTCTAGATGTCAGTTGGGTTGAAACACTTTTTTATTTTTTTATAAGATAGCAAACAAGCACATGGGTCTCCTCATGGAAAGAATCAACCATCGCCTATATACACCAAAAATGTAATGGTCCGTTGCTATCTTGTGGCGAGGTCTAATGCCACATGCATAAGTTTACCGATTACCTTACCCTCCAAACCGGAACACGATAGCGACAAGCACTGACACTATTGCGGCAGGAATAGGTAAGGCGGTGGTACCAGACCCGGCCGAGACAATGCAGATCTCTACCAGTAGCAGTAAAAGGCGACCGATTGGCTGTACAAATCACTACCACCATGGCTATTAGGCGGTAGAGTTCTGCGTTGTCTCGCTCGGGTCTGGTACCACCGCCTCACCTATACCTGCCGCAATAGCATCAGTGTTTGTCACTATTGTGTTCCAGTGTGGAGGGTAAGGTAGCCGGTAAACTTACGCATGTGGCATTAGACCTCGCCACAAGATAGCAACGCACCATTAACACCTAAGCATTTTATGATATAAAAAAGTCTTTACGCATTTATAATATTATAAATGCGAATGTAAGTTTGTTTGTTACGCTTTCACGCGAAAACTACTAAATCGATCATCATGAAACTTTTTACTCATATTCTTGGAGATATTAGAAGTAACATAGAAAACGTTTTATTAAACTAATATAATGCGAGCGAAGCCGCGGGTAAAGTCTAGTGTATTATTAATCAAATGTAGGTCTTTTATGGTGGAAAGGGACAAAAATCTTTTAAACATTATAAATCTCAATGGAGGGTTATTGTTATAAGGAATGTATAGTATCTTCACGCCCATATCCCCGAAGAGGTAGGCAGAGGTACAACAAGTGCACCCACGATTAGCCGAAGATACTTGGTCCCACAAATGTGATAGGTGGCAAGCCTATCGCCAACCGGGCACTTTCCAATCCCGGGCAACTTTGTATTTCTCAGAAAACTGAAAAAACACTTTTTTTAAAGTGCCCGACCCGGGAATCGAACCCGGGACCTCATGTGGTCAACGCCAACACTAGACCACTAGACCACAAAGGCGAGGAATGTATAGTCAGGATAAAAATAGGTTTGTCACCTTAAGATCTAGGTTCGCTTGATAGGTATAGGTATAGGATAGGCATGATTGATTCGTACACTAGTGTGTACGAATCAATCATGCCAACATACCAGTACAAAAAACAGTTCCACTAACATTAAATAAATGTGACGTTTTAAAGGTCTCGGCATTATTTTGACATTACGAAAATAAAGGATATTATATTTATGGCAAATATATCTTATATATAAAATTCAGGTGTCACAATGTTCGTTCCCGTACTCCTCCGAAACGGCTTGATCGATTTTGACGAAATTTCGTATGCATATTTAGTGGGTCTGAGAATCGGCCAACATCTATATTTATACCCTTTAGTGATAAGGGTTGTCCACCCCTAAAAATATTTTTTTATTTTATTTTATGGACAAATTTTTTTATTTTTATTTTTTTATGATTCAGCATTGAAAAATACATACAACTCTAAATTTTTACCATTCTATCACCAAACCTTATTTTTTAATTAAATAATTTATATGGCAAAACGACGTTTGCCGGGTCAGCTAGTTTTGCAATAAAATATTGAATAACACTAGAAATCTAGAAATAACAACGGTGACATTAACCATGACAATAGATTTATCATAAATATTAATGGCAGGTCAAATCAATAAAAAGGTTTTAATTAAAAAAACATTAGCATCTCTTTAGATAATAATCATTTAAACAAGATAAAATAAGGAAATAGTGTTGATGCAAGCAAGTCTGAACCATGTTATCGAACAGTTAAGCATAATTTTCTATGCAACAGTCTATTATGTGAAAATTTTTCAAAAGGTCATATGTGCGCGCCGCTTGTTAAATAAATCAATTTGAAAACTGACGAATCTATACGTACCGCTACTGTACCTTTATAAAACCACATAATGTATGAGTATTTTTACCGACTAAAAAGACTATAAAGCCAGCTAATTAAAACTGAATCGAGACAGTGATAAACACAGACGATATTTCTGTAAAGTGGTACCAAACCCCACCAATGCAGTCAACTAAATAAATCTTAATTAATATCAGCATACTTGAGCTGCGAATTCTTGCCAATTATGTGGCTGTTTTGATATTTGATCTTGATATTTCTTATTAAAAAACCTGTATTTTAACACCTGCAATATATTATTAATAATTTACACATTTATATTTATGTATATTTAATCGTGGAATATTGTTAAGTAACGAAAAAATCAGATACAATGATAACGTGTCTGTGACTTAAAGGAGGTGTCAAGTTAAACTATACGTGTCATTTGTATGAAAATGTCAATACGTGATCACTGACCAGGGAGAAAGACCTCCGTTCACTGTTGTGCAGTAAGAATGTTCACGATTATATTTATTTAAATTATTAATATTTTTTTACATATATCATAAGATAGCAAACAAGCAGATGGGTCTCCCGATGGAAAGAGTCAACCATCGCCTATACACACCAAAGATGTTAATGGTACGTTGCTATCTTGCGGCGAGGTCTAATGCCGCATGCATAAGTTTACCGGCTACCTTACCCTCCAAACTGGAACACGACAATGACAAGCACTGACGCTATTGCGGCAGGAGTAGGTAAGGCGGTGGTACCAGACCCGGGCAAGACAATGCAGAACTCTACCACCTAGTAGCCACGATGGTAGTGACTCGATAGCCAATCGGTCGAATTTTACGACCTGCCTGGCAGAACGGCAGTTAGTCTGTTCTTCAAAGGAGCCCGGAAACAACACGGGTTAAAAGATAGCTTAGGTTTTTTATTAATTTCATAAGATAGCAAACGGAAAAAGGAGATAGTTTTCCTGATAAAAAGTAAAAACCGCTGCTTTTAGATCCCAAGATGTTAATGATGTTTTGCTATTCATGTAGTAGGATTTTATTACCACACTAGCTGTTGTCACGACTTCGTCCGCGCGGACTTCGTTTACTCCGCACAGCTCCTGCCCCGTAGGCGATAGCGTGATAATATGTAGCCTATATATTGACCCGACCTATAAGTAATATTCATGCAAAATTTGATGTAAATCCATTCAATACTTTTTGAGTTTACCCCGGACATACATACAGACAAACAGACAAACAGATAAACAGACAAACAGACAAAAATTCTAAAAACTATATTTTTGGCTTCGATATCGATTGTAGATCACGCCACAAGTATTCTTTTAAAAAAATATTCTATGTACAGTTTTGACTTTCCTACGATTTTATTATATGTATAGATGCTATAGTTGTCAACTCTCTTACTCTTTAAAACGGTACATGACAGCGACAAGCATTGTATCGACAGAAATATGTAAGGTTTTAATATCCAATTTAATAATACTTTTATAAAAAATTTGTAAATGGTTGACCCTAAGGGCCATCCCTGAAATTTTCAAAAGAGTAAAAAATATAAGCATAGATTTTTCAGTTTACTTTGTTAAAAATGTCAGTATATTAATTTTTGAAAAGCTGTATATTTTGAAAACGATGATGACATGTAACTCAATTTTTGAGATCTAAAATATTGCTTTAGCTAAATAATCGATAGGTTGAAAAACTTGGATGCAATGTCAAAAAACATTTTATTTTTAATTTTCTTCATTGAGAAATCCCAAACAAATTGACTGATTTTGATTAAATTAACGGTATTTGACGCAGTTTTTAAAGGAGAAAATCTGATAAGAATTTTAAGTCAACCGGTGAATTAATTTGAGTCTTGAAAGTTATTTAAAAAAAATTAAGTAAATTTGCTAAAAACAACGTATTATTATTAAACAATGTAATATTTGGATAGCTATAAGTTTTGAGAATTAGATTCGATTTTGATTTTTGAAACGGAATTTGACGTAGTTTTGTAGTCCTAAAATATCGTAGAATACCAAAAAACTATTGGTTGAAAAATTTCGAAGCTATGTCGAAAAAACACTTTTTTCAAAAATTTTCGTCAACGATTACCTCCAAACTTAAAACCGATTTTGATGCAATTTATGCATAAGACTTAGTTTTTTCAAGAATAGAGCTGATTAGTTTTTGTACTCAATCGGTACATAAACCTGGAAGTTATATTAAAAAAATATTGTCGTCCTCTCTTGAATGCCATCAACCGCGTTTCGATCGGTCAAGCCGTTCAAAAGTTATAAGATGTTTACATACACACACACACATACACACACAAAGAGAGAGAGACATACTGACGTCATCGTGAAAATAGTTTGAAATATAGAAATAGAAACCCTTCTAAGACCTCAAAACGTCTAGATCTGGTGAAATCTCAATTTTCGAAAATCGGGGCAAAATCAGTTACTTCCTAAACTTTATACGTAGTGGGAAGTTAAAAAACACAAAGATTAAGACCTTAACCTTTGAAGCAAGCCGTAGTCGTAGTTAAAAAATATTCTGACCTGTACAAGATTTAAAAAAATTATAAAGTATTCCATGAAAACAAGTTTGTTTACAAGGAGAATTTTTTTATGAGATGACCCATAAAAAATGTAATAAACCAATATTTTATGGCCGCTCCGTAGTCCGAATAGATTATTAAAAAAGATAATGTTAAATTAGTCATAATTCTGTATTATTGATAATGACGACTTTTCCCTTGGATTTTAATGTTTCAAAACACCATTATAGAGCTTTGTAGTTTAATGTTGAAGTTATATTTTTTAGGCCATAGAGGTATTTGTTATGCACTAGCTGTTGCCAGCGACTTCGTCCGCGCGGAGTTCGTTTACTCCGCCGCCGCAGGTGATAGCGTGATATGTAGCCTATATGTTGACCCGACCTATTAGCAATATTCATGCAAAATTTGTATTAAATCCATGGAGTACTTTTTGAGTTTACCCCGGACATACATACAGACAAACAGACAAACAGACAAACAGACAAACAGACAAACAGACAAACAGACAAACAGACAAACAGACAAACAGACAAACAGACAAACAGACAAACAGACAAACAGACAAACAGACAAACAGACAAACAGACAAACAGACAAACAGACAAACAGACAAACATACAAACATACAAACAGTCAAACAGACAAACAGACAAACAGACATACAGACATACAGACATACAGACATACAGTCATACAGTCATACAGACATACAGACAAACAGACAAACATACAAACAGACAAAAATTCTAAAAACTATATTTTTGGCTTCGATATCGATTACAGATCACGCCCCAAGTATTTTTTTTAAAAAAATATTCAATGTACAGTTATGACTTTCCTACGATTTTATTATATGTATAATAATAGATAATAGATTGTTACAAATAGAGTACGCAACCCAAACGAAAAATCATCTCGTCTACAGAGAGAGAAAGATAATAAAATTTATACTAGTTCTCTCTTTTTAAGACGCATACGCAGTAGCAAAATATAATAATAAGCATGATGGCTTCGCACACAAATTCTTTTTTATATTGCAAGACAGCATACAAACAGATGAGTCTCCTGATGGAAAGAGTCAACCGTCGCCTATAGACACAAAAGATGTTACGCTGGTACTGACGCTATTGCGACAAGAATAGGTAAGGCGGTAGTACCAGACCCGGTTGAGCCAATGCAGAACTCTACCAATCCAATCGGTCGCCTTTTACGACCTGGCAGAACGGCAGTTGGCCTATTCTTCAAAGGCACCTGGGCCCAACAAATCTATTTCAAAACAAGTAGATGGGTCTCCTGATGGAAAGAGTTAACCGCCGCCTATAGACACCAAAGATGTTAATGTTGCGTTGCTATTTCGTGGTGAGGTCTCATGCCACATGCATAAGTTTACTGGCTACATTACCTAAACCGGAACCCGACAGTGATAACCACTGACGCTATTGCGGCAGGTATAGGTAAGGCGGCGGTACTAGACCCGGACGAGACAATGCAGAACTCAACTACCTAATGGCCACGATGGTAGTGACTCGCATAGCCAATCGGTCGCCTTTTATGACCTGCCTGGCAGAACTGCATTTGGTCTATTCTTCAAAAGAACCCGGAAACAAAGGGAAAATTAAAGGACGCAATAATTAACAGTCATAAGTATATACATATAAATAAAATTGACGTGTCTGTCTGTGATTTCAGTAAAACTTTTTTTGATTTAACTGTGATTTCAAAAAAACAGCAGTTTTTTATTTTTCCGACACTAATATCGGAATAATAAAACTAAATCTAATCTAATCTAAACAACCATTTTTAGGGTTCCGTACCTAAAAAGTAAAACGAGACCCTATTACTAAACCTCCGCTGTCTGTCTGTCCGTCTATCTGTGTCACCAGGCTGTGCCTCTCATAAACTGTGATAGCTAGAAAGCTGAAATTTTCCCAAATTATGTATTTCTGTTGCCGCTGTAACAACAAATATTAAAATTAAAAAAAATATATTAAGGGATAACGATTTTCGTATTTTTTAAAGTACGGAATCCTTCGTGCGCAAGTCAACCTCGCACCTGGTCAATTTTTTTTAAATTTCATGTCCGTCTGCTTTCATTCTATATGTACGGAGTTCTCTGGAATGGCCGGACGAATCTTAATGGAACTTTTACTGACAAATACACAAGTTTATAGAGCAGGACATAGCCTACTTTTTATTCTAGTGAGCGGAAGGAAATAATGATTTTGGATCACGCGAACGAAGTCGTGAATGATAGCCAGTAACAATGAAATTGTAATGAAAAAGGGATATTTCTTAACCACATAGTAAACTACAACGAAATTAGTGTAGTAATATTCAAAAAATATGATAACCGCACCATGTACTATCAGGCAAATCGTAAAAGGCGAAAGATTGGCTATACATATCACTACTGTGACTATGATATGGCAGAGTTTTACAGCATCTTGCCTGCGTATTTGGTACCACGGTCTTAACCATTCCACCAATAGTGGCAGTGTTCATTATTGTCATGTCCGGTTCGGAGGATAAAGTAGTCGGTAAACTTATGAAAATAGCAATAACACCTCGCCACACGGATAGCAATATACCATTAACATCTTTGGTGTCTATAGGCGATGGTTATCTCTTCCCATCAAGAGAGCCATTTGCTTGTTTGCTGTCTTATTATAAAAAAAATACTGATTTCGGAATAAATAACATATGTATAAAAATTGGCTTAAAATTAAAAAACAAAAAAAAACCAACCTGATCTTGTGGCTCCATCGCAAACCTCTGTTCCTGGTAACCATGGCAACCGACAAAATATATCGCAAACAGGATCCATATGCCGACATCCGGTCGGGCCCATCCCTGTTTCCGGCGCGTTACCGCTCTTCCAACTGTTATATTTTTGAAATTCGTATTATCCCTGCGCGCACGCAGTTCTATAAGTGTTTCGATTGGTTGTCTGAATTCCGCCGCCATTTCGGCTTACATGAACGTCGCATGTTGCTGTAACTTGAATGTTTTGGACATTGGCTTGGTTTTTTCATTTATTCTAAGATAACCTGTAAAGAAATAAAACATATGTAAATAAATAGTAAATATTGCTGAACAAAAAACGCCTTAGTGTCAGGAGTACCATTGACTTATACCATCAATGTACAAGTGACACAACTTTGTATCCTTAGTACCATCAATGGTACTAGTGACACTAATTTAGGATCAGTAGTGCCATAATGAATATTGTTGTATCGCTATGGATCGATCAGGTGTACTTGGTTGACCAACTAGTTTTTTTAGTGTCAATAGGGAAGCGCTTGACCACGATCTCGCCTGATGGTAAGCTAAGATTTGGCCTAAAACGGAACGCGCTTCCCTAGAAGGTACCCGTTCACTCTTCTCTCGCAAATCCCCAGATTGTACTCGTCGGGGAACACAGACTCAGAAAGCAAGTTCCAGTCCCTTGCGGTCCGAATGGAAGTACTTAGAGAAGTTTTTATAGGCGGTGAACCTGTGGTGCGTAACTTCATTATATTTACTACTACCATGATTTTTTTTCTACTCCCAGAACCAATCGTTCAGCCTGCAATTGGGAGGATCACATGACTCTTACAAAAATTAAACACTTAATAGCTTAAAATTCTATAAACGAGTGCCTTAAATGAAAACTTATTTTTACAAACCTACAATATTTTTTAAACCCTATCAAACGATACCCCACACAATGGGGTACTTGAGAAAAAAAATTATCCCACTTTACATGTAGGGTAACTACCCTGAAAAAGAATATTTTTCAAAATTTTATATTACCATCGCCTCTGTGGTCTAGTGGTTCAGCATTGGCGTTGACCACATAAGGTCCCGGGTTCGATTCCCGGGTCGGGCACATAAAAAAAGTATTTTTTCAGTTTTCTGAGAAAAACAAAGTTGCCCGGGATTGGAAAGTGCCCGGTTGGCAATAGGTTTGCCACCTATCACATTTGTGGGACCAAGTATCTTCGGCTAATCGTGGGTGCACTTGTTGTAACTCTGCCTAGCCCTTCGGGGATATGCCCATATCCCCGAAGATAGTTATATTACCATTTTGTTGCCGTGACTAATATGTATATTCCTGCCAAATTACAGCCTTCTCTGATCTCTGAGCTATCATGCGGACGGAGGGACATAGCGTAACTATAAGGGTTTCTCGTCTACTTCGGAACCCTAAAAAGCGGTAGGTAGTACAAAAACTTAGCGAAACGTTATGAAACTATTTTACAATAATTATTTTTGTGTTATAGCACTCACCCCGTGCTTGGGAATCTGGAAAAACCTAAAAAACAGCAAACAAAAATATCGACAATCGACGTAATCGATCATATAGCAAAGAAGAATTTCGCCGCCTCGAGCCTGTCGACACTAGCTCAGCGGAAGAGCGTCCCGGCTTAAGGGAAATGGTCGCAGGTTCAAATCCCGCGTGTCGATATTTTTCTTTGCTGTTTTCAAGGTATTTTACAATAAGCCCATATCTGAAATTGAACTCTGACCCTATCGTTATAAATTCTACGTGTTAATCTATGATATTACCACTGTAAAATTATTCTAGCCATAAAAAATACCGCACACATGCGTGATGATACATCTGGTGACAATACGTATTATGATATAGTACTTTTTACTAGATATGCCTTCACCTATCAATCGACTTCCTAAAAAGCAGGAGGTTCATATTTAGGCTGTATTTTTTTAGATTTTTACCTCAGAGCTTAGTCAACAGTTTAAAAAACCTTTTTTCAATTAGAGGATAAACTTATTTTTTGTCAGTCAAATATTAGGTATTTGTCAGTCATAAAAAATATTTTTAGTTTTTTTTTTTGTATTTGCTGCTTTTTATGTTTATAGTGTATTTAATATATAAATATAAATTATAATAATATTTATATATTCAATTAAATAAACTATTAATAATATATTAATTATTTAATATAGTATTATATGTCGTTCACAGCATACGGGTCTATTAAGCCAATTAATTAAGCAAGGGAATGTTACAAGTTAAAATATATATGTATATTTTTTTATTTAATAGACCCTTAACATCAAAGATGATAATGTTGCGTTGCTATCTGTGCGATTGGTTATTAATAGTTGCATTTTTGTATTATTCATTACATAATTACGTTGTTGTTTTTTTATTAATTTTTTTTATTAGGGTCTTATGTCGCTATGGCAATTACGTCAGGCCCATCGGATTAAGCTAAATTTAAGTTAAAGAGACGGTGGGAGGTATCACTGCTCTAGGCTACGTTTAACAAATTTACACACACCAAGTGCCGACTCCCATATTGGTCTTCTCAGAATGATTTTCATTAGACCTACGTCAAGCAAATTAATTTATCTTCTTGCAATTACTGCCTCTCATTTCTTTTGTTCCTAGTTACATTGTTGTTATACACAAGTTTAACGGATACGTTACTTTCATAACCGGAATATGACATTTACCAGCATTGTAACTATTGCGACAGGATTACATAAGGTGGTGGTATGAAACCCGGGTGAAATACTACAAGACTCGACTGCCTAGTAATCACTGTGGTAGTAACTCGTACAGCTTATCGTTTTTCTCTTATGAACGAATAATGAGAGCCTAGACTCGAAATTGGATCCGGAACAACACGGTTACTGGCGTGATAATATTATTTTTTTTTATATTAATAACTTCAAACAAGTCGTAGTATAAAAAAATATATTTATTTTACGACTCGTTAAAATAGCATTAAAAATACCGTATCACGAAAAACGTTAACCTTACTTCGTATTGCGTTGTCATTTAAATAGTCGTTTCTAGGTATTTTATATCCATAGCGCAGCCATGTGGTTGGGACAAATATTATTTTAACGCCTACTTTTTATAATGATGTGTACTCTGGTTAATTATCGCGGTCTGTGGACAATATGGGGGAGATTCCCATGATATTTTTGTTTATTTGTTTCATCTGTGTTAATGCCAAAACATAGAATTATTAAAAACAGTGAGTTGCAAAAACTCTGATAAAAATATTAGCACATGATTCTAATGCTTAATACGGTGATATAGCATGTGTAATTTTTTACATTAAACTTCCAAATGCTATTAAAGATCTAATAATATCAAGACCATTACACAAATAAAAAAATGTATAAAATCAAAACTTAAAAAAAAATGTTATTATAAAATATGTAAATATTTGGAAGGTAATAAAGTATGGGATTAATTGCTCCTCATAGTTATTACAATATATTATTAATAAATTATTATACAGATATTGTTTAAAAAACTGTCTATACACCAAAAAGACAAGCCCTTTTTTGACTTTTTGACTCGTCAAAAGTGCTTGAAAGGATATTTTAAATAAAATTTTTTCCACTATGACTTTGACTTATTTATTTTATGGATATTGGTAGTTTTTTTTTTTTAATTTAATAGAAAAATTACTTAACTATGGTAATGGTTAAACCACAGACCATATGAATACTAATAGACACGCTCATAAAACTGTCAAAGATTTCATACATTTGTAGCTTATACGAGTATTATATTTGAAAAATAATAGAAATAAACCATGCTTTTCTGTTTTATGACATCAACATTTAAACAAAGTATAACTCTGTATTTCTGTATGTAATTGCAAGCCATCCCGAAAAACTGAGAAATCGTCGTGAAAGGCGTATCCATTTAATCCGTCATTAAACCATAAAATATGATAAAGAAATTATATTTATTTACCTATTTACTATTACCATCGACATGCCAAAAAAGTGTAATTCTTGGCATGCTAATAATTAATTGACAGATAAAAAAGAGACAGACTAATTGCAAACCTGCCAGGCAGGTCGTAAAAGGCAAGCGAATGGCATGACATTATCATCGTGACTACCAGGTGGTAGTTTCGTCCAGGTTTCTTAGCACCGCCTTACCTATTCCTGTCGCAATAGGGTCAAAGCTTACCGCCGTCGTGTTCCGGTTTAGAGGGTAAGGCCGATAAACTTACCATCCCACCACTTGGATTGCAACACACTTTTAACACCTTTGGTGTCTTTGACTACCCTGTTGGTCGAGTGGATAGCGACCCTGACTACGCAATCGACGGGGCTCGAGTTCGATCTCCGACGGGGACAAACATTTATGTGATGACCATAAATGTTTGTATTTCTGGTTTGGGTGTTCATTAAATATATTCCAATATTTATATATTTAGTCATTTGCTTACTTTAGGGTTAGATCAGTAAGTGTAACTTGTTCCATAAATATTTATTATTTATTTATTTATTATTTGGATGATCGTTGTCTCTTTCCATCAAAGAGCCATCTGCATGTTTGTTATCTTATGATATAAAAAAAATGTTTGTAGCACCTCGGAGTCTAATAGTACTTAGTATAGTACCTAATAGCATCATATCTCGACAAAAAATGTAAAGTTATTAGTTGCGGTTTAATTTTCAATAGTTGTTAAAGCAAAAAATGCTCATTTGACTGTAAACCCAATTCACTCTGCCTTCCCCGACAGAGTACTAGTATGATATTTGAAATAAATCAAAACGCTATTGTTCAAAAATAATGAAATATTACAAAAAACACATGGACATACTCAATAAGATATCCATAGAGCGGGAGTTCAATGATCCGACAAATATAGAAGAGAATGGCAGACAAAACTAAAACGAAATGTGAAATGCCGGGCCCTACACCGAGTTACGAAGGCAAAATTAGGGTTGCCACTCGGGAGATTAGAAATTCGGAAAATCCTACTCATAACACAACTACTAGGTGGTAGAGTTCTGCGTTGTCTCGCCCGGGTCTGGTACCACCGCCTTACCTATTCCTGCCGCAATAGTGTCAGTGCTTGTCACTGTCGTGTTCTGGTTTGGAGGGTAAGGTAGCCGGTAAATTTATGCATGTGGCAGAAGACCTCGCCACAAGATAGCAACGCACCATTCACATCTTTGGTGTCTATAAGGCGATGGTGGATTCTTTCCATCTTCTTTGGTGTTTGTTTTGTCTTCCCATCAGGAGAGTCATCTGTTTGTTTGCTACCTTCACTACATAGTATAAAATAAAGTCGCTTTCCCTGTCTGTCCCTGTCCCATGTATGCTTAAATCTTTGAAACTACGCAATAGATTTTGATGCGGTTGTTTTAATATATAGATTGAGGAAGGTTTTAGTATATAAACCTTTCCGATATTCCCATGGGGACAAAAGCTACGCGGGTGAAATCGCGGGCAGGTCGCTAGTATGATATAAAAAAAATCGGTATTACAAGCATTTTGTGTGCTATTCCAGGTCATCATCTATGTGTGTGCCAAGTTTCATATAAATCTATTGAATTAATGTAGTGAAAGTTTTTTTTAATGTTATATTTTTCCGAAAATCCTGGAATTCTAGAAAATCTAGCAACCCTAACCTAATGCGCTTAAACATTCAAGGTAATTAACTATTTCCTTAAAACGAACTAATTGAAAAGGTATTTTTCGTTTCGCTTTCAAATTCTACAATGTTTTCAATCGGCGTTCCTAGTTCTCTTCAATTCCTGAGATTTATTATCGGTAATTCGTTTTAACTAAAGGCTCTCCATAATTAATCTTATACCTTTTATTTTTATTTTATTTTTACTAATCATTAAAAGAAGTAACTGATTTCGACTCAATTTTCTTTAATCGAGCTTTTATTACGATGACGTCAATAATTATGTAAGTATATATATGCATTATACACGTATGTATATATGTGTAACTTTTCATTGCGTTTAAAACACTTGATCGATTGCAACATGGTTGAATTCCGATAGAATAGAAAAATTCGATACAATTCTACAAAACCTAGATTTTCTGAAAATTTCAATTCAGTGATTTAGAGATATTTTAAAAAATCTCAAAAATAGCTTCTAAAATATTTTTTTTGAAATTAATTAATGAAAATATTTATTTGCGAGAAGGTGGATGTTTTTGTAAACTTTCAGACTTTTCCCCCGTGTTGGTTCCGGGCTCCTTTGAAGAATAGACTAACTGCCGTTCTGCCAGGCAGGTCGTAAAAGGCGACCGATTTACAGCAAGTCACTACCATCCTGACTACTAGATGGTAGAGTTCTGCATTGTCTCGCCCGGGTCTGGTACCACCGCCTTACCTATTCCTTCCGCAATAGCGTCAGTGCTTGTCGCTGTCGTATTCCGGTTTGGGGGGTAACGTAGCCGGTAAACTTATGCATGTGGCATTAGATCTCGCCACTAGATAGCAACGCACCATTAACATCTTTGGTATTTATAAGCGATGATTGACTCTTTCCATCAGGAGACCCATCTGCTTGTTTGCTATCTTATGGAATAAAAATAAATAAAAATATACCAAATTGTTTCAAATTCTAATCAGCTCTTTAATACCCTGTTTCATTCTGGGGTCTTTGATATCTTATTTCATTCACGAAAAATTTTGAAAAAAGTATTTTTTCGACACAACTTTGAGATTTTTAAACCAATCATCTTTATAACCAGCTAAAAAAACTGAATTGAATGATAAAAATTGACCATTGAGTTCAATAATTACAAATATTATAACATCCAATATTATAACACTGTCTTATAATTTATTTTTATCTATTCACAAAAATATTAAAAAGTAGAACACTACTTTTTTTACAACAAAACACTATTTTTTTTAACTCTGGGCTCATATCTATTATAAATGCAAAAGTGAGTTTTTTTTATATGTTATATCAAACAAGCAGATGGCTCTCCCGAAGGAAAGAGAAACCAACGCCTGTAGACACCAAAGATGTTAATGCTATCCGTGTGGCGGAATGGCAATACATCAAACAAATGTCTACCGGTACCTTACTCTCCAAACAGGAACACAACAATTAGTCCAGTAAAAAGTTTAACGAAACCGTGATCTGACCAGTTTTGGCGCGCAATTTTTATTTTTTGTAGCTAAACTAAAGTAGATAACAAAAAAATTAAAAGGAACTTTTTTGTGTAGATTTTTTTTTCTACAACTTTTACTTGAAACTTTTTTTTCTATTTCCTACCGTTATTAAGTTATTTCAAAAAAAGGCATTTTTCAACCCTTTTTTTATTTTTTTCATCACTTTCCCCTAAATTTAAATCAGAATTTCTTTCATAATATCATTATTTAAGTATTAATGAACACATTTTTACTCATTGCGCCAAAACTGGTCAGATCATGGTTTCATTAAACTTTTTACTGGACTAAATGACAAGTATTAACGATATTGCGGCTGGAATACGTAACGCGGTGATACCAAATACCCGGGTATGATGTTGCGGAACTCTACCACCTAGTGGTCACGATGGTAGTGACACGTATAGCCAATCGATCGCTTTTTTCGATTTGCCTGGCAGAATGGTAGTTTTCGCCGTGTTGGTCCCGGCCTCCTTTGAAGAATAGTCCAACTGTCGTTCTGCCAGGCAGGTCGTAAAAGGCGACCGATTGGCTATCGTGTCACTAACATCGTGGCTACTATTCTGTTCTGTTCTGCATTGTCTCGCCCGGGTCTGGTACCACCGCCTTACCTATTCCTGCCGCAATAGCGTCAGCGCTTGTCGCTGTCGTGTTCCGGTTTGGAGGGTAAGGTAGCCGGTAAACTTATGCATGTGGCATTAGACCTTGCCACAAGATAGCAGCGCACCATTAACATCTTTGGTGTCTATAGGCGATGGTTGATTCTTTCCATCAGGAGACCCATCTGCTTGTTTGCTATCTTATGATATAAATAATATTCAAAGAAGCCCGTACCACCACGGGGTTGGCTAGTTTATAAATATTTCAAAATACTGTAATAAGAAAACTTACATAATATGCGGGCAGAGCCATCAATATTTCAAAGTATTATAAGCCTTATACGTATTACTTTAGGAATTCAATTCGCTTAGACATTTGAGACAGTCTGCAATCGACTTTTGTTATTGTGGTCCAGACAGAGTCGATGTCTTTATTTGTGATTTGAGATTTATTGATCTTAAGACAGACTTGTCGTCTGATTCCAATACGAATTTAACAAATTCTTTATTTGCATCTTGAAAATTTTCAGTTTCGAATATTCGAATATTTTGATCGTCTTATTGGTTGAGTGGTTGCTCTGATTGCGCAATCTATTAGGCTCGGGTTCGATATCCAAACATCCGGACAGGATTAAATGTTTAAGTGAGTTTTTGGAACGAAGTTCCTTATCGCGCGTAGTGAAAGGGGGCTGGACGGAAAAAATTCTTGTAAAAGTTGTCACGACACTTTTTGCTATAGTAAGCTATTGTGTGCGTGCGTGCGTGCGCATGTTTCTCTCTCTCTCTCTTTCTCTCTCTTATAGAAAGCAAGCCAAATATGTTATAAGTAAGTTTATATTTGTTAATAATAAAAAAAATATTATTATAACTTAAAAAAATATTATTACAATTCCTTCACTAACTTATCGAAAGGAACTTCGTTCCATCCGGGTGTCCCTTGACACCTCTCAAGTTTTATTTTTATAAAAGAACAAACAAGTAGATTGTTCTTATAATAAAGAAACAACCATCGCCTATAGATATTAAGATGTTAACAATGCGTTGCCATCCGTGTGGCGGGGTCGAAATGCCACATGCATAAGTTTACCGGCTACCTTACCCATTAACCAGATCATAAAAGCGAGGGAAAACTTTAGCGTATTGCCTAGTAGCAAGGAAATTGATCTTTTTTATTTTTTATTTTTTTTTTAAATAAAAAGAAAAAAAATGATTTATTCTTCAAAAAATTATCACTGAACAGGAATCGGTTAAATCAGCTTGGTTTGGAGTGTAAATGTGTAGGTGAGCGCTGTATTTATTGACACGGTTAAATTTGGTTTTCGGACCACAATAAAATGTTCAAGTCGCTCTGTCTTTACTTTATATTTTTTGGTCTGAGACATCAAAATTATAATAATGTTTAACTAAAAACCTTCTCTGAAACATGTTTAATCTAATGGCATAGATATCAGCCCTCCTAATTCTCGCAATAAAATATCAATCGAGTAGAAGCGCTTAGGACTCTACACACATAAACACGATACAAGGTAGCGTCGTGCTACAACCAGGTATAATGTATGAGAAAATGTGTAAGAGCCCTTAGAGCTTCGACTTAAGATACGTTTTCTAACGTGAATCGGGACCATGTCAAAATATTTAAGCGGTTTTTGCGTGATGCGATTTCTAAAAACAACTTTATATCTATAAATATAGATCAGTATTTTATATGTGTATTTTCATGTATTTTCATTTTTTGAGCATCATAAGCTTGATATTTTCCAATATTCCCACGGAATCAGAACCAAAATGGGTAATACTGTGGAAAATGCATTTGCTAAATTGTAGGTAGGGATTAGCATATTTTTACATCATCTCATACTTCTAATATGTATATTTTATGTAAGCAAGGCGGGATGACGATGTCACATGTGTACTGGCTACCTTACCCTCCAAACCGGAATACTACAATGACAAGCATTGATGATGTTGTGGTAGGAATAGGTAAAGCGGTGGTACCAAATACCCGGGTGAGATGATGTGGAACTCTACCACCTAGTAGTCACACACCCATAACACAAGCAAATAATATTCTCTCTTTGGGGTTAGATCGAATCATGTAATTTGTCCAGCGATATTATTAATATAATATAGTTATATATTAGACAATAAAAAAAACGTAGATAAACAAATCGAGTATGATCTTACTCGTAATAGAAGTGAAACTTTTGATTCAAGTAGGAAAGAACGAAAAAAAGAGTGAGGGAGAGAGACAGATAAATTTAAAGAATCGAGAGTTTTTCTCTCGACTCCTTTCTATATTTTATTCGTACTTTAAAAGTAAAAAGTTGCAGTAAAATCTCTTTGACTGATCAGTTTGCAACTGGCTGGTTTTAGAATCATTGACTGGATGATTTTTAAAATATTTTTATTTTATATTATAAGATAGCAAACAAGCAGACGAGTCTCCTGATGGAAAGAGTCAACCATCGCCTATAGAAACCAAAAATGTAAATGGCACGTTGTTATCTCGAGGCGAGGTTTTATGCCACATGCATAAGTTTTCCGGCCACCTTGCCCTCCAAACCGGAGTATGACAGTGACTAGCCTTGATGCTATGGTGACAGGAACAGGTAAAACGGTGGTACTAGACCCGGGCGAGCTAATGCAGAACTCTACCATCTAGTAGCCATGATGGTAGGGACTCGCACAGCCAATCGGTCGCCTTTTACGATCTGCCTGGCAGAACCGCAATTGGCCTATTCTTCAAAGAAGCCCGGGACTAACACGGGGGAAAATGTAATATATTCTATTTCATTTTCTCGCCAGCGTAAGGCTATACATTTATTTGTTTGTTTCTCTATCGTGACGCATTTCCATTTCATCGAGTTTCAAATCAAATCGATTCCAAAGAACAATTCAAAAATCATGGGACATAATAATATTTGAAATTTTCTGAAATTCCATCACTTATTAAATTATTGGAAAATACTTTCACCATTCAACAATTAGATATTTTATTATTTTCACGATGTTGTTATTGCGCAATGTAACAAAGGTTTATATTTTTTTTAAATCGATGACGTTTTGTGTATAGGTTATCTATAAAGCACTGACTCACAACTCATGCTATTTTTCAACTAGCTCTTAACATCAGTGAGTTTGAAATACACGTGTTATTTTAAATATAGTCAAAAATTAAAAGAAATATAGTCAAAAATAAAACAAATAAAGTCAAAAATAGTCAAAAATAAATAAAATAGTCAAAAAAAAACAAAAAAAAAGAAATGTAGTCAAAAATAACAAAATAGATGTTTGTGATATTCAATGCCATAGACAATAAAGTATAGATATATATATATATATATATATATATATATATATATATATATATATATATATATATATATATATATATATTTATACAGATCATTTGCTTGTAAAAATTATGTTAAACACAGACTAATTGCTTGTTAAAATTGATTTGCGTTTCGGAAACCGGCCGTATGTGTAATGGAAAATCACACATAAATATTATTATAAAAAATAGAATTAAGGATAACACGTTTGTGCGGATAAATTGGACTCACCCAATTTCAAAATAGCCGCCGATAACACAAGCACATATTCGAAATTTTTCGGATTTCGATTTTTCGAAATTTAGATCGCGAGCCGGACGTTGCGACGCTTGTACGCCGACTGAATTATTCGTTTAAATTATTCTGATGCGTGTATTTTTAGAATACGCCCCCTGTAAGTCCGGTCTCTATTTTACAGGCCGAAGATTCAGGGTAAGCCACATGGTTTCCGTTCAGGGGTAAAGGGTCTAGGTGTTAAGATGGAACATGTTTAAAAATAGACCAAAAAAATGTTTAGACCACGTGGCCAACTAAAGTAAACAAAGATATTTCAACATTGTTCAGAATGAGGTTATATTATCCATTATAGCTTTTATCCGTGACTTTCTTTTGCTCTGGTAGATAAAAAGTAGCCTATGTTATTCCTGGATAGTGTAGATTGAAAATAGACCATCTGTCATGCTTCCAGGCAGTTTCTTAAATGAGAACGATTGGCTCTACGAGTCCCTACCATTGTGACTACTAGGACAGGGGTTCCCAAAGTGTACGCCGCGGCGCCCTGGGGCGCCGTAGGAAGTAGAGGGGCGCCGTGAGTCGATCCTCTATCTATCATTATATACGCGGGTGCCTTTTTCAGTGTTCGCATCGGTAAAGAACATAGCGTCGTAAATCTCTTTTTCGACAATAATGACACAAAAGATTTTGCAACAACGATAGGTACCTAATGTCGCACGTGCCGCCGCGTCGCTCACTCGCCAAAATACCTACGTGCTTGAAAATCGTTGATACCCTGCTGTCTGCTTGTTTGCTATATAATGTAAAAATCGATCCTGTAATTTTTGAGTAAAATAATAAATGAGTTTAAAAAATAATTAAATCTTATATTTTTAATATTAGTGTAGACTATTATAGATAAAGTTTTAGTGTGTTGATACATTCAATGTCGCTATCACATTTTATCCATACTAATATTATAAATGCGAAAGTAACTCTGTCTGTCTGTCTGTCTGTTACGCTTTCATGGCCAAACCACTGAACCGATTTGGATAAAATTTAGTACAAATATAGTTTGAGACCCAAGAAAGGACATAGGATAGTTCTTATCCCGGAAATCCCACGGGAACGGGAACTATGCGGATTTTTATTTTAGAATTTTTTCCACGCGAACGAAGTCGCGGGCACAGCTAGTGTTAAATATATAGACAGGTCCTTCGTATGTTGTCATAACTGAAAAAAGGTGATTTTTGTTTTAGTTATGGAAATTACTCCACTTTTATAGATCTTTTAATATCAGAAGAAGAAAAATGAAATTTATATTAGAAGTTGGATTTATCTAATAGAAATTTTACTTTTATTCTTCGTATTACTAAAATATATATAAAAGTGGAATCATTTTCATAAGTAAAACAAAAATCGCATTTTTTAAGTTACGACAACTTACATAGGACCCGTCGATATGTATTTTATACTACTAATATAACTTTAGCCATTTTGAGATTTTTGTCTTTCTGTACGTTCCGCTATTACTTAAATATGGCTTGACCAATTTTGTCAAAAGCGGTACACAGTGGAAATAAGTGATTACACAAATGATAGGTCGTATGCTTCTTTTACTATCAATGAATTTTACACTCAGTGAAGCTACCAAGAGTAAGCTAATTAAACCTACATATATTTTTGCGGCCAAATATTCTACTTTGCCACATTATAATGGTACTACTAACATAGTATAAAGATGCAACAGTATGGAAAATAAGAATTACTACCACGTCAATTGCAACGCGCTATTAGCATATTTGGTGTCTATAGGCAGTTGTTTTTTTGTGTCATGAAATAGCAAACAAGCAGATACCATTTCTGATGGAAAAACACAGTCCTCACAAATTAGCATCAAAGATAATAACGATGCGTTGTTATCCGTGTGAAGATATGGTAATGCCACTTGCATAAGTTTACTGTGCCTTCAAACCAGAACACGACTGTGACTATACTGACGCTATTGCGGCAGGAACAGGTAAAGCGATGGTACCGAACCAGGCGAAACGTTCCAGAACTCTATCACCTAAGTAACGTGGTAGTGATATGTATAGCCTAGTATAGAAATCGTTTACCTTCTGCGAACTGCCTAGTATAATGGCAGATGGCCTATTCTTCCAAAAGGGGCCAACACGAGATGGAATATCTTTCTATTAAAAAAAAACTGTCTGATTATTTTCTATTTTCTGATACGATGAACAAATCGCATATAGAGGACGGTCTACCGAATGTACCGAATGTAACCGCATGAAAGGGACGGTCTACCGAATGTACCGAATGTAACCGCGTGTACGGAACGGAATTTTTACACTTTGAACACTGAATATCGTCGGCACTTTAAAAACTCCATATTAATTTGTGTTAATAGTATGTTACAAACACTTGTACTGTTTTACTTAGATTTTATTAATAAACACCAACTGGTTTCGCGTTTTAACGCATCATCAGTGCAATAAGCCGATACTGTTTATTAAAATTGTCAATTTCGACAATTTACTAAATATATCTACACACTGAAGGTAGCTAGAAAATTTAAAATTTTATTCTAAAAAAAATATGAAAAATAAAATCTATATCTAAAAAATAGAATCTAAGTAAAACAGTACGTATTTGTAACATACTATTAACACAAAGTACCATTTTTACATTTTAGTCATGGTGATATTTCCTTTTTTTGTGGGAAATGCAAAATTTGCGTTTTATGAGTTTTTCTTATTTTCGCGCCACACAATGTACGATGCCGCCGACTCGTTGCGCATGCGACATGTTGCGCATAATACATTGCTTATTTTGTAAATTTCCTTAAAATTTACAGTTTTTTTTAGAAAAGGCAATGTAGAATATTACAATAAATCAAATTATACAAAACTAAGGTAGTTGCCTCTGTGGTCTAGCGGTCCAGCGTTGGCGTTGACCACATGAGGTCCCGGGTTTTTTCAGTTTTCTGAGAAACACAAAGTTGCCCGGTATTGGAAAGTGCCCGGTTGGCGATAGGCTTGCCACCTATCACATTTGTGGGACCAAGTATCTTCGGCCAATCGTGGGTGCACTTATTGTACCTCTGCCTACCCCTTCGGAGATATGGGCGTGAAGATACTTTCTAAAGTACAAAAATTGTCAAAAAAAAACAAAAATTTCCTACACAAATTTCCAACGGTTTTCATCTCAGAATCTTGATTCAAAGCGATGGTTTCGATTTTTCCTAGACCATCCCCTACACACTGTATATTATAAATGTTTGGATGTTTACATGTTTGGATGTTTCGATGTCTGCAGGTTTGATACTCAATCACGCAAATATGATTAAATCAAATTGGATGAAATAGGCACACAAGTAGATATCCTGAAATAACACATAGAATTCTTTTAATCCTGGAAAAATAATTTATTTTTGTGAGATTCACCAAAAACTTTAACAATGCAGCGGGTTTCCGAGTACATCTAGAAAAAAAAAATTAAAATTATCTCTCAACGTAACGAGGAATATTCGCTCGTTACGATGAGAGATAAATTTAATTTTTTTTCCTACACAAATTTCCAACGGTTTTCATCTCAGAATCTTGATTCAAAGCGATGGTTTCGATTTTTGCTAGACCATCCCCTACACACTGTATATTATAAATGTTTGGATGTTTACATGTTTTGATGTTTCGATGTATGCAGGTTTGATAATCACGCAAAAATGATTAAATCACATTGGATGAAATTAGGCACACAAGTAGATATCCTGAAATAGCACATAGAATTATTTTAATCCTGAAAAATAATTTATTTTTGTGAGATTCACCAAAAACTTATATAATGAAGCGAGTTTCCGAGTACATCTAGTAAAAAAATTATTAAATTTATCTCTCATCGTAACGTGGAATATTCGATTAAATTTCTAATTTAAATCGTCAAGATCTATCAAACAATAGACTGATGTATTCGTTTCAAGACTTTTCACTTCAAGAGCTGCTTCAGATCCATTCAAATTGCTATCCAATTGACGACGTTAACAATGCTTCAGAATTGAATATATTTTTCATTTATTATTATTTTCAAACATCATGTATAATTCAATTTAAATACCATTAAGCTCTTGTTAATCTAAACCCTTTTTCAAGAACCTGTGTTGGTCCGGGATTCCTTTATTCTAAATTTAGAGTAAAAGAAAAAAGGTTCGTAAAATATATTTTATGTTAACATTATGTTCTAATACAAAAATTATAAGTCGGGTTCATACCCTCGAAGATGTAGGCGAAGGTACACAAACAGTGCACCCACGATTTGCCGAAAATACTTTGAGTCCCCCAAAGTGATAGATGGCAAGCCTATCGCCAACTGGGCACTAATGGGGTTCCGGACTAAAACGAGGAAACAGTCTGTTCTTCAAAACGGCCCATAACATATTATATTTTATATCAATATGTTCTGACACAAAAATTATAAGTCGGATTCCTTTATTCTAAATTTAGAATAAAAGAAGAATTTTAGGTATGTTATTGTGTTCTGATACAAAAATTATAAATCAGATTCCTTTATTCTAAATTAAGAATAAAGAAAAACAGCCCCATAACACATATTTTATGTTAATATGTTATGACATCAAACTTATAAATTTAGAGGAAAAGAAAAATGGTCCATAGCATATACTATATATTAATATTATATTCTGACACAAAAATTATAAGTCCGGTTCGTTTAATCTAAATTTATATGTGACATCCAAACTTCAATATAACATTTTTCCCGTGTGATTTCAAACATACTTTAGCCATATTTTTATGACTCATGCCAAAATTTACATCACTGAATCAACAGAACATGTTTGTACGTGTTAAAATCGAGTGGTGCTATTAATAAAATAGCCTTGTTATTAATTATTATGATATAAGGTATAGAAAACCTAACCTGACCATTCATTTTTCTTTTTAAAACGGGACATTGATTTACTAACTTGAATTATTAGGGCCGAAATTTTTTTTTAAACCCAGTAAAATTACAGCAACCGCCTTCTCCATTTCCTTTATCTCCGAAACTCTGCATCAGATCTTTACCAAATTAAAAGTGGACTACACGGGAGTACATCCATACTAACATTAATATACTATTTAGTAATTACTAATATACTAATATTATACTAATATACTAATTTTACTAATAACTAATAATATTTAATATTATAAATGCGAAAGTCTGTCTATTAAGCTTTCACAGCTGAACCGCTCGACCGATTTTCATGCAATTTATTTTTTCATGGAATGGAAATAGTTGAAGATCCGGGGTCAAACAAAGGCTAATTTTTTTTTCAAAAATCGACCCCTGATTGGCTAAGATTATGGATGAAATTTGTATTAAAACTATTTGGACGACATATCAATCTAGTCGCGGGCGAAGCCGCCTGGGTCAACTAATAAATTATATATATTTCATCATCGGCACTTGGATACACTCCATAATAATTTTATTTTGAAACTCACTTGTTTATTTTTTATGTATTTCATGTTACACCCTATATATGAGTATATTGTTAGTTTGTAATATTAATTTTATTTCAAATCGACCGCCCCATTGGTCAAGTGGTTAGCGACCCTGACTACGCAATCAATAGGGCTCGGGTTCGATTCCCGACAAAGGCAGACATTTATGTGATGAACATAGATGTCTGTATTTCTGGGTTTGGGTGTTTATTAAATATATTTGAGTATTTATATATGTATTTCTATGTATTAATATCGTTGACTAACTATTTAAAGTTATCACAAGCAAATAGTTTGCTTACTTTGGGGTTAGATTAAATCTTGTAAAATTGTCCAGAGATCTTTATTTATTTATTATTTATTTTAATTCGCTTGTTTTTTTTATGTAGGTAGGTACTTTATGTTACATCCGATATATGTTTTCCAGGCAACATTTTCGTTTAAACGTGATTAAGTGATGTTGAAATCTCTTCATTTATCTTCGGTTTGCGTACCTAGTAGCATATTTTACGTTTGTATGAGGTTCCGGCGTCCTGCTAGGACTCCATTTTTGGATTTCTTTTTTAAAAAAGAATTTAATTTACTTAAAACACTTTATTAATATGTTACAGTTTACAATAAAAGACTTTTATATGAGAGCGAGTGATTGGTGGTAGATTAGTGCGCGACAAGAGGAATGGAAGGCGACTGACTGGGAGAATAATGCATGGCTTAGTGCAAGGGGATAGAAATGTATGATTTTTAGAAATGATAAAATCTGAGCAGTGGCGTAGCGTGCCTTGGCGGGTCCCCGTATAAAAATTTTTTTGGATGCCCTTATTATGTAGAGTAGATTTGTCACAAAAAAAATGTTTGCATATAATTAAAAGAAATATATAATCATTATAATTATCTATCTGTCACTATTTTCAAAATGTTTACAAACAATTCAAATTAAATATACACTCTCCTTGTCTTATTTTGAAAAAAAAGACATTGCTTTTTTTACTTTTGCCATTTGGGAAGTTTTTATTAATTTTTGCTTACGTACGCTGGGGGCCCTGAACAATTAATACGGCAGATACGGTGGTAGCTACGCTTCTGGTTCTGAGGTAACAAACATACAAAATCATACAGCATGGTACCACCGCCTTACCTATTCCTGCTGCAATATCTTCAGAGTGCTAAGTGTGAGTTTTTCTTTTCGCATTCGATCGTGAGCGCGTTTGGAGTTTACTAGGAATTTGTATGTGATTTTTACAGCGGCACCTAGTGGTTAACGTGAGAAACCAGTTTACCACTAGGTGGCGCTGTACAAATCACATACAAATTCCTAGTAAACTCGAAACGCGCTCACGATCAAATGCGAAAAGAAAAACTCACACTTAGCACTCAGATACACTGTTGTTTCACAGTTTGGAAGGTAAAGTACCACGTTACCTTTTGCATGTGGCATTTCAACTCTCACTACACAAATAGAAATACACCTTTGACATATTATTTAGTATCTATAAGCGATGGTTATCCTTTTCCACCAGGAAAATAATAAATAAATAAATATCACTGGACACATTATACAAATTATCTAACCCCAAAGTAAGCAATTTATTTGCTTGTATTATGAGCGTTAGTCAATGATACTATAATACAAAGAAATACATATATAAATACTCAAATATCTATATTAATAATTTCGTCAATGGTTACGATAGACTCAATCGAAACCTTACCCAAATTATAAAGCGTAAAAAAATAATAATTTTGAGTCGACAACATATATCCACAAAATTCGGATTGTCGAGTATTTTGTTAAAATAGTGATTAAAAATTCTAACGGTGATGACAGACAAATCGGCCATATTTCTTAAAAAGGTTACAAATATGTGGCGTAGATGGCGTGATTAAAGTATCGTAGAACGGAGCGCAGACTATCGTGAAACTTATTTTCTCAACGTTCATAAAAAAGTAGAAATTAAAAAATAGCAACACTATAGTGTTGTCTTTATTAAACCAACGTAAAAGTTGAAAAATGACGTCACTACAGTGTTGCTACTTTTTAATATCTACTATTTGAGTTAGTATATAAGATTGCGTATTATATACTTCCGAGCGAAGTCGGGTTTTCATCTAGTATTTAACAAACACCCAAACCAAGAAATACAGACATCTATGCTCATCACACAATTGTTTGTCCCTTTTGAGAATCGAACCCGAGCTCCATCAATGCGTAGTCAGGTGCGCTAACCACTCGACCGTTGGACGGTGAGATTTACTATTTTGACCGCCCCGTTGGTCGAGTGGTTAGAGAACCTGACTACGCAATCAACGAGGCTCGGGTTCGATCCCCGACGGGGACAAGCATTTGTGTGATGAGCATAAATGTTTGTATTTCCGGGTTTGGGTGTTTATTATATATATTCTAGTATTTATATATGTATTTCTATGTATTAGTATCGTTGACTAACACCCATAACACAAGCAAATAATTTGCTTACTTTGGGGTTAGATCAGTAAGTGTAACTTGTCCCGTTAATTATTATTATTATTATTATTATTACTATTATTATTTGTTGTCCTATGTAAGAAATCTTCAAAGAATAAGCCACCCAGACACAAAATTAAATGCTTTAGAGAATTGCATCCAGAGAAATAAAAAGATAGGTATATCGTGTATTTAGATATTTTGCGTTTCACACTGTAAACTATACTTTGTGTAATTACCCGTATGGTTGCAAATGCATTGGCAATTTGTTATTTTTAACTTGAATCTTACAGCTTAAATATTAACGGTTGTTTTGGCTTGACAAAATTAGGTCTGCATTTCAGTAAAGCAAAAAAAAAACTGTTGCATTGCAGACAAATTTAGCAAGTCTACGAAAATCACACAAAAAAGATATCCAGACATTCGCACCTCTTTGGAAATTAGTTTTCTTATTTCAGGACTGCACTAGCTGGGCGACCGAGCTTCGCTCGGGCGATTATTTTACAAAGAAAATGACTCTCCAATTTTATTTATTTGTATAAATATGCTCACAGAATTTTGTACTGTTTTTGCCTGTTATTTTCTTTTTTAATCTGGTTTGTTTTAAGGGGATTTTGTTCTTTAAGAACATATTAGCCCCATCGTATCCTATACTAATAATTCACAAGCTTTATTTTATGGTATTTTTTTATAGCAGAGGGGGCAAACGAGCAGGTGGTGCACCTGATGGTAAGTGATCACCGCCCCCCATGGACAACTGCAATACCGGGGGTCTTGCAGCTGCGTTGCCGGCCTTTTAAGAATGAATAATCTCGTTTCTTGAAGGTCCCTAAGTCTTATCCGTTCGGAAACACCCCCGAGGGTGATTAATTCCACAATGGAGTAGTGCGAGGCAAAAAGTGCCGACAAAAGCGCACGGTTGTGGATTTCCAGACATCGAGGTGGTGAGGATGGAACTTTAAATTTTGACGCGATGTCCGATGATGGAATTATGTGTACAAAAAGTGTATAATTAATTAAAAAATGTTGCTTCGCCACAATTTATTAAGATCACCCAGACGCACAACACTACGCTTACCATAAAGACAAGAATTTCCCTAATAAGGTCATGTATTTTATAGTCAGAACATGCAACTGTTTATAGAAACTTGACGGTAGACAAGTTTCACCGGAGAACCAGATCTATCGATAAAAAGTATCGCATATCGACTAATAACTAATTATTGAAACCGGTTAGACGCTGTTTGATTTTTTAATCGAATGAGTTTTGACCTTGAGTGTGTTTAATATAGAGCGCGCCCACTCATATTTTATATTAAAAATGTACACAAAAACGAATGTTTACATGCAAAGAATGTGAGTGTTTGTTTGTGATTATGTCTAGAAACCAGTATGTTCTATTGTTAGTCCAGGCCTCCTGTGAAGAATAGACCATCTGATGGATATTCTACCAGGCAGTTCGTAAACGTGACTGCTATATAGTGGAGTTCTGCAGTCTCTTGCCTGTGGTTTTTAAAGCCGCTGTATCTATTTCTATCGCAATGGCTGTCATTGCTTGAGTGATGGGACTCGAGTGATTTTTTTCACTCGAGTCACTCGCCAGTGAAACTGAGTGAAAAGACACTCGAGTCTCATCTTCACTCGAGTGGCACTCGAGTGAAGAAGAGACTCTAGTGTCTTTTTTCGCTCGATTCACTCACCAATCAAAACCGAGGCACTCGAGTTACGCGTATACGTAGTGAGACTGTTACGCGTATTTTAAAACACCGTACAGAACGATATGTATAGACATCCGCATCTACGATACCTATTATTTGTAATTATTACACTTGTTCTCTTAAACGATTTGTAAAAGTAGTGAAATACATAAAATTTAAAAAAAATCTAATAAAAACATTACATTTTTATATGTCCTTATATACGTAGGGACCGTCGAAATTTAAAAATACTAGTAGGTACCTATTTTTAACATAAATTCTTTTTAGGCTTTCGTATTACTTTAACTACACGGAATTTAGGTATTATAAAAATAATGAAATGAAATATTTTATATATTAATCATCATCCTGCACAGATTTGTACTGAATTTAAAATGGAAGATACATCAGCTAAAGCTGTAAACCTGTTTTAGCCTGAATTTCTCACTCGAGTCGATATAAGCCACTCGAGTGGTCCGAGTCATCCGAATTGACTCGAGTCACTCGTGATCTGAGTTATCATATATTTTACTCGAGTGCGAGTAGAATATAAGCTACTCGAGTGACTAGAGTGAAACATGGCTTGAGTCCCATCACTGGTCTCAGGTAGGAAAATAAGGTTGCCGGTAATCTTATGCGCATGACACTACCATTTCGCCATAAGGTTAGCAAAGTATAATTAACATATTTGGTATAGTATATAGGCAATCTTCCTGTTCTATAACAATTTGTTTAAATAATATTCTGTTTCTGAGAAAGTCTAATCACACAGAGAATAGAATTTTTTTAACGGGATCGTTTACTTTCTTAATCCCAGCAAATTCTGTAACAAACGCAAGACGTAACCAAATTAAGATCATTCTAATTGGTATCATATAGTCCAGCCATATTTGTTGTTACTTTTTTAATTATTTAATGTAATTGATATCTATATCGATATAACGAATGTACAAAATTTGGATGTACGGACGAATGTCTTTTACACAATCACGCAAAAACGGCTAAGGCGATTTGGATAAAATTTTGCACACACGCACATGATTTTGAATAGCACATTGAATTCATTTTATCCCGCCAAGTTTTTCTCATAGGATTCACCAAAAATTTTTACAATGCAGCAGTCTGCAGTATGCAACTAGTCTGTCTATATTAATATTATAAATGCGAAAGTCTGAATATTTGGATGGATATTTGCTATTTAATCATGCATAAATGGTTGGATTGATATAGATGAAAATTGGCACACATTTAGACAATGACTTGAAAATAGGACATAAAATAAATTATTGCGGTGGGATTCCTCAAAAACTTTTATAATATACTGAGTGCATGATGCTACTAGTCGTTTATATTTTACTAGCTTTTGTCGTCGTACTACTACGCCACTCGCATAAGGCCATTTTAGGGAAGTGGGGAGTGAGAAAAAGGCAAAAAGTAGACTATGTCACTCTCCAATATATCAACTATCACCACTTAATAAACCACGTCAATTCGTCGCTCCGTTTTGCCGTAAAAGACGGACAAACAAACACACACACTTCCCCATTTTAATATTACTATGGATTTACTGTTGCAAACAAGTCTGTTGTAGGAAGTGTAGTAGATAAATTATGAATGTATCAGAAACCGTGCATATAATATGAACACTCTAGACTCATATACCTACTCCGAAATACGTTTTTTATGAGTCGTAAAGTTAAAATTTACGAAAAATTAGATCCGATCTACAGACCTCGATCTGTGGTCAAATCATTTATTGTTAATGTTGTTTATTTATTTATCTTTATTAAACCACATACAGAATGTATAGGGTACAAATGGCGAAAATAATGCAAGAAGCATTCTCTACCAGCTAACCATACGGCTAACCAGAATATCACACAGAGTGGGTAGCATACATGCTTATAACTGATGTATAAAAAAATTTAATCATAAGCTAGAAAGTAGGTGGGTCTTCTGATGAATAGAGATAACTACCACCTACAGACTCCTATGATATTCATCGTGTCATCTACAATGCGAAGATGTAATCTTTTATAATATTTACCGAATACCTTACCCTCCAAATAAGAATACGACAGTGACAAGCAATAACGATATTGAGGCAGGATTTTGAAATCCCACGTTGATTTCGGCCTCATTTGAAGAATAAACGATCTGCCGTTCTACCAGGCAGTTCGTAAAAAGCGACCGATTGGCCATGAGAGTCACTTCCATCGTGGCTAATAGCTGGAAGAGTTCTGCATTGTTTCGTCCGGGTCTGGTACCACCACCTTACCTATTCCTGTCGCAATAGCGTCAGTATTTGTCACTGTCGTGTTCTGGTTTGGAGGGTAAGGTAGCCGGTAAACTTATGCATGTGGCATTAAGACTGCCACAGGGGTAGCAATGCCAAAACAATTTTGTTATTTATTCAGGCGGGTTTCAGCGTGATGGATACGGTAAACTTATGCATGTAGCTTTGCTATATGCCACACGGATAGCAATGCACCATTTACATCTTTGGTGTCGATAGACGATCCATCAGGAGAGCCATCTGATTGTTTGCCACTATGATATAAAACAAATTACAAACTCGGGTGCATCATTGCAGAGTTAAAAATGATAGTAAAATATTTCTAAACTTCTTCTTCATATTAACTTTATTTTCGATTCATGTCACATAAAAAACCGGTCAAATTCGAGTTGATCTTGCATACCGGAGGTTCCGTATAAACGTGTACCTTATAGGTTTTGATTCCCTTGTGAAAACGCAAAATATGCGACATAAACTATCATATCTTTTGATCGCGTGTTTTTTGTCATGTAACTTCAAGTTTACGGATTTTTCCTTTAACATGTGTTGTAAGACATTGCTTCTAACCTGATTTCATAATTCCCTTTTGGGATCGCAAAAATCGCAGAATATGCGACTTAACTTTTGACTGCGTTGACTTACAAGTTTAATATTTTTACAGCTGAGTGGGGCCATAAATCCGATTAATTGATATAACTTTCAACTTGATATCTTTATGTATTCCTTGACAGACGGACTGACAGACAACGAAGCGATTCTATAAGGGTCCCATTTTTGCATTTCTGGTACGGAACCCTAAAAATATATATAAGTGAATACGAAAAGTAACGTTTAACAAACAATATATATTTCTTTTTATATCATTAGATAGCAAACAAGCAGATGGGTCTCCTGATGGAGTCAACCATCTCCTATAGACATATAGGTATTAATGGTGCGTTGTTATCTTTTGGCGAGGTCTAATGCCACATGCATAAGTATACCGGCTACCTTACCCTCCAAACCGGAACACGGACAACGACCAGCACCGAGGCACCGAGGCTATTGTGGCAGGAACAGGTAAGGCGTTGGTGCCAGACCATAATATATATATATATATATATATATATATATATATATATATATATATATATATATATATATATATATATATATATATATATATATATATATATATATATATATATATATATATATATATATATATATATATATATTATTATTATTACACAAATCGATCTAACTCCAAAGCAAGCAAATTATTTGCTTGTGTTATGGGTGTTAGTCAACGATACTAATACATAAAAATACACATAGAAATAATGCTGCATAAATAATAAACAATAACTGTCAAGAATCGAACCTGAGCCCCATCGATTCGTAGTTAGCTAACGACAATGTCACAGCATCAAAACTAATCAAGCGGCAACGACTACCACTATGTACAAGGCTGTTATGTGTCTTGCAATAACTAAACAATCACGATAATTTCGCATTGCGAGTTACGTGATCACCCTGCCGGTCCTTTCTACCTATAATATGAGTAATTTGCTGTGAGAATATTTATATTCTTAAGCTGCTTGGGTGAGTCCCAAGCAGCAATCAAGCATGTTTAATACCCATAAAGCAGCTCATATAGAACTTAAAGTTCTATTGCAGCCGTACAATGGTGTAAAAAGATGCTTTTATCGGTATAAGAGACCTTTATGAGTTTATATACAGCCTAATGCTGTACAAGGCCTTTCTTAGAGTTCCGCGTAAGCTTTAGGCGTTATATCTGAATATTAATACACTACTGTACAGCTTTAAGCAATTTGTAACACATTAGGCTGATTTTAATCCTTAAAGCTGTACATTAGCTGTATTTTGTTTAGCACGGGAATTTTATACAGCTTTAAGTGTTATTATAGTATCACTCAACGCTTGTTTCTGTAAAATGGGATATGCAATCTCCGTTCTATAGCTAATATTTATGGCGTAATTGTAGACTGTTATGCAGCCAATGGTGTTAAAAAATCTGCATATACAGCTATAGTACAGCTCAAGGCTGTATTACTGAGAAAATTGTTGTTTGCTGTTTTTATATCTGCATAGTTAATATCATGTGGAAAAAATCAAGAGGAATATTGAAAAGGAATATTTAAATATTATAAATTACCAACCAAGTAATCGTGATGAAGATAAAGCTGAAAAATTACTAATTCAGGTAAACCTACAATCATCATTTTTATTAATGTTCAAGGAAAAGGGTTCCGTAACAAAAACATTAAAAAGTGATTGTAGGTTATCTGATTTATTATTTTTTAGGCTTATCTTCTTCATTAAGGTTACTTGGTTGGTAATTTACAATAACTGATTTTTTTAATGTCATAAGATAGCAAACAAGCAGATCGGTCTCCTGATGAAAAGAATCAACCATCGCCTACAGACAGCAAAAATGTTAATGGTGCGTTGCTCTCTTGTGGCAAAGTCTAATGCCCAATGCATAAGTTCACCGGCCACCTTACCCTCCAAACCAGAACATGACAGTGACTAGCACTGACGCTTTGCAGCAGGAATAGATAAGGCGGTGGTACCAAACCCGGTCGAGCCAATGCAGAGCTCTATCACCTTGTAACCACGATGGAAGTGACTCGCATAGCCCATCGGTTGTCTTTTACGACCTGCCTGGCCGAAAGGCAATTGGTCTATTCTTCAAAGAATATATAAAAAAGATTTAAAAAAGAAATAAAAATCATTGCACTGAGAAAATATGTATTTTTTTATTTTTAACTTGCTACTATACGGAGTTTTACAAAAGCGGTATAGTAAGTCGAAAGGGGGTGACTCAGAGGGTCATTTTGAACAACTTTTGTTCAACGATTTGTGAAAATTCCCGAAAAACAATTTTGTTTTTCCATTGTGAAAAGTCACGTGACCAACAAAGTTTCTATGGAGAATCAATATTTTTTTCGCGAATTTCCAAAAGTCGTTAAACAAAAGTTGTTAAGAATGACCCCCTGAGCCACCCCCTTGCGGCTTACTGTACCACTTTTGCAACAACCTGTATATATGTATACTTACAATCGTTTTAAAAATATTATATACTTAGATACAATTACAGGCAAAAGAGTATGTGTTTCTCTTTGAAGAACTAATAATATTAAATCACAAGCACGAAATAACGTATTCTTCTTAAAAATATTTTTGTGATAGGATACCAATATTTAAAGGGCTTGATTTTTCGTTCTTGATCAACTTAGTTATATCAAGTTGTTTTCTTGGTCATTATAATTCACCTTTATCCTCCCACAAACTGGGTACGATACAAATACGGTTTTGGCTTCTCTCAATTTTTTTTATTTTATAAGGCATATTTCCCTGAAAAATAAAGTAAAACATGATTAAAATACATGTCTCATAAGTTATAGTTAACAATAAGTTGGTTTAGTTGTAAAGTCAAACGACCGACGTCAATACAACACAATAGCGAAATCAAGTGACAAACATATGTTTTGTATTTAGGGTTTTTCAATTTTTGTACGCATCTCTAAACACAAATTAAGTGATTAAAAGCCAATTACTGTACAATAGATTTATATAGGGACTTAGTACAGCCTAAAGTGTATTTGGAAGGTAATTAAAAGCCAATAGCCGTATAATAGAACAAAAAAGAGATTCAGTACAGCTATTTGCAGTATATCAGCCTCCAAATACACTTTAGGCTGTATAACAAAACGCCGCCATTATTGTGTATTAAAAACAACATTAAAGAAATATATTGTTAAATAAAAGATATATTTAGCAATAGCTAAAGCTATATCTTGACAAACAACTTATATTATGATCATTATGCCTTTATATACAATATTGTACCATAAATACTTGTATATTCTAACCTTAAACACAAACACTTACCGTATTTTGCAATGATTTTATTTGTGTTATCTCGATTATTTCGTTAGCGCGTGAATATTTTGAGAGGAAACATACACGATTTTACAATGATTTTAAATTCGCACTTTGAATACACTCCAAATACTGCTCCAAGTCCAAGAATTTATCGTTTATTAATATATTTTTAATTATGGCGTCTGCAGATATAATGTTATACAATATCAAAAACAGATTAGTTACTTTTTATCATTTTCAAACACCTATTAAGAACATTTAGCTGCACAAGAGAGTATCTTAAGTATTATAGTTTCTTTATACACCGAATAACAGCCTTTGTACAGTCTATACCAGCTTGTACAGCTATTGTGCAGCCTATTTAACTCTTAGCTGTACAAGACAGTTACAAGAGAGTATTTTTAGTGTTATAGTTTCTTTATACACCAAATAACAGCCATTGTACAGTTTATAACAGCTTGTATAGCTATTGTGTAGCCTATATAACGCAATAAGCTGTATAACTTGGGGCCCTTTTTGGTGTTATATCGGCTCTAGAAGCGCTTCTACAGCCTTTGTACGGCTTCGTATACAGCTTTAAGTTTAAAAATGAACCTAAATGCAGCCTATATACAGCTTAACGTGCTACTTGGGCAATGTCTTGGATTCCATATCTTTCATTATAACAGCGTTTATTTTCACAGTTAACAAAAAGTATCTTCACGCCCATATCCCCGAAGGGGTAGGCAGAGGTGCAACAAATGCACCCACGATTAGCCGAAGATACTTGGTCCCACAAATGTGATAGGTGGCAAACCTATCGCCAACCGAGCACTTTCCAATCCCGGGCAACTTTCTGTTTCTCAGAAAAATTGAAAAAACATTTTTTAAGTGGCCGACCTGGGAATCGAACCTGGGACCTCATGTGGTAAACGCCAACGCTGGACCACTAGACCACAGAGGCGATAACCGATAACCGATATGTATGCCACTGGAAATACTTTTATTACCATTAGGTTACACCAATTTTATTGCGTTTAGATGTTTGAGAGTTTGGTACTCAATCACGTGAAAACAACAGGACCAATTTGAGTGAAATTTGGCACACGAGTAGATAATAGCCTGGAATAGCTCTGAAATCAGAAATCGTCGAGTGGTTTGCGACCCTGACTACGCAATCGACGGGGCTCGGGTTCGATCCCCGTTCGTTCGATCGACGGGGACAAGTATTTGTGAGATGAGCATAAATGTTTGTATTTCCGGGTTTGGGTATTAATTAAATATATTCCAGTATGTATGTATTTCAATGTATTAGTATCGTTGACTAACACTCATAACACAAGCAAATAATTTGCTTACTTTGGGGTTAGATCAGTAAATGCAATTTGTCCCGTGAATATTTGTTTATTTATTTATTCAATAAAACTTTTTACAAGTTATATTTTACACTTTTTATCGTTGGCACTTGGTGAAACTCCATTTGTAATTTTGTTAATACACTTGTACTGTTTCACAATTTATTGTAACGCGTTACCATTTTTTTAACTACAACCAGATTGGAAACGCGACCATACAGTGAGAAGATTCGACTGAAGAAACAAGCTCTAGGACTTTGTATCCCGGGAAAATAAGTCGTTTTAGTGGATTTTACCAAGAACTTTCATAATGCACGGACGCAGCGCAGCTAGTAATGCTAGTATTGTTAATGTGATAGTTTGGATAAATAAATAACAATAAATAAATATTCACGGGACAAATTACATTTACTGATCGAACCCTAAATAAGCAAATTATTTGCTTGTGTTATGTGTGCTAGTCAACGATACCATAGAAATACATATATAAATATTCGAATATATTAAATAAACACCCAAACCCGGAAATACAAACATATATGCTCATCATATAAATGCTTGTCCCAGGGTCGCTAACCACTCAACCAACGAGCCGGTCAAATGGATGGATGAATGTTTGGACGTTCGGATGTTTGTTACTTAATCAAGGAACAACAGCTGAACTGATTTGGATTGAGTTTGGCACACGAATATATGATAACCTGGAATAGCAGATAAGATACTTTTTATCCCAAAAAATAAATTCCCGGGGATTTTACCAAAAACTTTTTTAACACAGCGTGCTGCAGGATGCAGCTATTACAAAGATATTTATAAGATGCCTAAGAATAAAGCAGTTGATCCATTCTTCAAAATAAGACCAGTACAACACGGAGAATGTTATTGTTATGCATAATAACTTGTTTTGCTATTTTATAACAGATTATAGCTGTTAAGATAACGGTTTTTTTGACATATGAGCCCATTTTTTAAATCTTATGTGATAAATGCTGTTGTATTTCTGCCAACTATAAAATCGTCCGAATTAAAAATACATCAGACTTTTTATGACTTGATCCCGTAATCTTGGACAACGTAGCACCATCAGGTGGTCTAGCAGCTTCTTTACCAAAAACAATTACCATAATTTATAATACGAATTTGAATTTCAATGCGTGGTTCGAGTGTTCGCGGATATGTTTCAAAATACAAAGATTTAAATAAAAGAAATAAAAATCTCACAATATAAATGCACAAAAAGCAAATAAAGGGGGTGAAAGTTCCTGCGGCTGCTTATATCTCGTGCTTTTGAGGCATAAATAATAAAACCTTCTTTTTTTTGTTATTTTTTTATATCACTTACCGCTTACGACTTATAAGACTACTAGCTGACCCGCGCAGTTTCGCCCGCGAGTATGTTAACATGTCGTCTAAATAGTTTTTAATACAAATTTCATCCCCCTCTTCAACCCTTCAGGGGCTGATTTTCGAAAAAAAAATTAGCCTATGTTTGACCCCGAATCTTCAACTAATTCTGATCTTTTTAATAATGTCTTATATCATTAAAAGTAATCTATGAGCGTTTGACGTTTAAGAGTATTTCTTCTAAGTGCGACTAAACGCTGCCCACCCAATACCGTCTCTATAAGTATTCATATGCTCTGTAGTATACCTTTTAAATGTACATTACTATCACATAAACGCCTTGACAAATTGAGATTAATGATAAATCCTATGGCTTTGTAGTCTTACTTACAAGCGACATCGCCATTTAAATCGCTCTCATGTTCACTTACACTCAAGCCACACATTTATAACAGTACACATGACAACATAAGTATTAACATTATTAATTATAATAATTATTGTGTGCGTTAACTTGACAGCTAGCTATTTAGAAACGAGATAATATGTGTGTATACTATTTACTTATTTTAGTAAATATTGCCAACTAGTCATACATTATTACATTCGATATGACAGCCATTACAAAGCAAACTATCACATGAATATCGGCAAATTATGTATGTCACATGAATATAAGATGTTTCTTTTGTTAATTTAATACATTTCTTGAGCATATTATTTAAAAATAATAAGTTTCTACACTTCTCTGCAATGTAAACTTAAATTGCCAAAGCTACACATAAATAGTTTTTTTTAGTTATTACCTTAAAATTTAATATATTCCGTAAGCTTCTATATCAACTCTTAAATTTATCCGCGTTAATATTTTTTTAAACTTGGGGAATAGTAGCTAAATAAAGTTGGAATTTAGTTAAAGTTAACGTAAACATTCAGTTTTTTTCCTTTTTTTTTAGTCTGTGCTCAGGTATTTATATTGTCTTTGGGTGTCTTTAGCACAACTGCTAATTTCTCTAAATCTAAGTTATATTGACACAGAAATATCTAAGTGCGATTGACAAAATTCTAAGTTAAGATTTTACCAAGACACTTATAAGATACTTAACAAAAAGAAAATAGCTTTAAACTATTCTTTAGTACAAAACAGGGAGAATTTTTACTTGATACTTATAATGAAAATTGTGACATATAAACTTATTGCTGTTTTAATACAAATGTAGTTAAAGTTTTATACAATGGTAACACTAAAATGGAATGATAGAAGTTAACGTTTCAATATTTTTATATGCTTTTCCCTAGCGATTTATTTCATTTAATTAACTCAAAAAACGTCGAAAATTATTCTAGTTTATCTTATATTTGTCACTCCTAAAAGAACAACATAAGGGACTTACAACATAAGGGATGTACAAATACCAAAATCACCTGTGTTTTTTCAAACTTTTCCCTTCGAGGATTTGGAGTAAAAAGGAGTACAAAGTATTTGCTTTACGTATTAATACATTATAGATATATTGATATCGTTAATTAAATAAAACCCATATCACAAGCAAATAAATTACTTTGGGGTAAGATTAATTCGTGCTATTTGCCCCGCCATATTTAATTATTTATTATAATTTCCTTCGCTATCTCGTGTTTCCTTTCTTTCCAGTTTCACAACGTCGAGTCTTGCCTAGTTAACCAATGCGTATCTATGCTAATGTTACTGCAATGGCCGCCGCTTCCTCTTACTGTTTATACGTCACATAAAACCAAATATATTAAGTCTAGCCTTTCCTTAAGTTCTATTGTCTTTCCGTGTAATATTATTTCTTTAACAAAATTATACTAAAATTAAAATTAAAAGTAATTTGACGTTGATCTGGTTCTCAGACAGACAGCATAATCTGTAAAGTCTTAATTCTCAATTTCTAGATCAAGAGTTTTTTCGTATAGTTATAGGATTCTATTATTGACGATATTTGTATGAACTATAAAAATCTATATTTTATCTACTAGCTGACCCGGCAAACGTGTTTCTGCCTTTTTACCTACTCTTATTTTTTTCTACATTTTCTCTCCTTTAAAACCTTCCCTGGACTTCAACAATTAATTCAAAACCAAAATTAGCCAAATTGGTTCAGCCGTTCTCGAGTTTTAGCGAGACTAACGAACAACAATTGATTTTTATATATATATATAGATTACACGTGTGCACTAATATATTTTATAACCCTCTTCAAGAGAAGAGTGAACAGGTACCTTCTAGGAAAGCGCGTTCCATCTTAGGCCGCATCTTAATTTACCATCAGACAAGATCGTGGTCAAGCGCTTCCCACCCGCTATTAAAAAAAAACAAACTAGCATACTGACAGACAGACGTGTTGCAATAAACTCAAACATATTAACGAGTTTTCAAGTGGACTAATAGAGCTTTTCACTATTATATTTGCCTACAACGAGTGTTTTGTGCACTTAAAAGGCAATTCCGGTCACGTTAATGATAATTGTATCCGTAGATAATAAATAAAGAATTATTATTATTATTAATAGATAGAACGATTCATGGGGTAGGTTGAAGTGTATAATTTGTTTAGGTTTCGTACAGATTGGTTGAAATAATATGATGATGATTGTTGCAAATGTCGGAAAAGTCATGAAGTATTAGGTGTAGGTGGAGCTAGCCCTCGTGTTAATCAATTGAAACAAATATTTACGTTATATCTCTGACTATGAGGTCTCCTCACCTCTTTTATACAGCTGTGTTAGAAAGAGAGGGAAAGACCTCAGAAGATAACAGCAGTATTTAAAATTTGGTTTCAAGTAGGTATTGAAGTGCTGCCTCCACATATAATACAGCTTCATGGGAAAAACCAAACCAAAGTCTTTATTAAAAATGCCATCTAACCCCTTTTATATGAAACAAAATAAACTCCGTAATGACATAATATGTACCTACCTACATTTCTGAAGGATTATGAACTACCTATATCGATTCGAGCTTTAAAAAAATGGCATCTCCTTATCAAATTTAACACTCTGCTGCTGCTGCTTTATTGATAAAATGTTTACCGAAGTGTACGATTTACTATCACACGATTTCTAATATAAAAGTCAGAAAAAAATAACTATAATACAAAATATAAATACAAAATATTTGTCATTATTAAACGGTGTTAAAATTAATAGGATTACAATTATGGTATTCGAATAATCGAATATAATCGATATTACTCTGATTGAAAGATATTTTATCGGATTATTGAACGTTAATGTTCTTAATTCAAATAAATCTCGGAGCATTCGTACAGCACCGTGAAGCGAGTAAGACAATCAGTTTATCGAATAATCGATTTGTATACGGACCGCTCGCTCGTGGGAAAGAATATTGTTCAATGGTATAGCCACATTCGTCTCTTTATATTCCGGTTTAATACAGCGCACTATTGTATTTTATTTTTTTAGTATATGCCATAGTACAATGGATTACCTAATTTAATATTAATAAGAATTTCAGAAAGTAGCTAACTAGAATAAATCAATTATATCTTACAAAATTTTTGAAGTTCACTGGTTATTCAAACAGTAGTAGTAATTTAATGAACATATTTTATAAAGTCAGTTAAGTAACTAAGTAATAATTGTCAAAGTAAATAAATTCTGTGTTTCATAGACTTACGAATACTGTGACTACTCATTTCTTCCGTCATAGTTTTCACAACGACACGTGACTCATAGCCCCTAACCTCTTAACGAATTTCTTCTATTTGACCGCCCCGTTGGTCGAGTGGTTAGTGACCCTGACTACGCAATCAACTGGGCTCGGGTTCGATTCCCGACGGGGACAAGCATTTGTGTGATGAGCATAAATGTTTGTATTTCCGGGTTTGGGTGTTTATTATGTATGTAAAAGTATTTATATATGTATATCTATCTATTAGTATCGTTGAATAACATCCATAACACAAGCAAATAATTTGCTTACTTTGGGGTTAGATCAATAAGTGTAATTTGTCCCGTGAATATTTATTTATTTATTTATTTATTCTATGAAGTCATGTTATTGACAACCTTTCCTAATCTTTTCTTTATATCATAAGAAAGCAAACAAGCAGATGGGTCTCCTGATAGAAAGAGTCAACCGTCACCTATAGACACCAAAGATGTTAATGGTGCGTTGCTATCTTGCGGCGAGGTCTAATGCCACATACATAAGTTTACTGGCTACCTTACCCTCCAAACCGGAACACGACAACGACAAGCACTGACGCTATTGCGGCAGGAATAGGTAAGGCGGTGATATCAGACCCGGGCGAGTCAATGCAAAACTCTTCCACCTAGTAGTCACGATGGTAGTGACTCGCGTCGCCAATCGATCGCCTTTTACGACCTGCCTGGCAGAACGACAGTTGGTCTATTCTTCAATGAAGCCCGGAACCAACACGGGGAGTGACATAGTTAAATAACCTAGATCAATTAGGAAAGGCCGAGTCATCGCTCCTATCATAATTATTCTTTCCTCTCAACCTATCCGACCGTTATTTCTGAGAAAGCCGATTAGTAAAATCTCCCAGATTATCATTATATAGGTAGCTAATTACTTTCAAGATAATCATTAACAAGTAAACTAGGTCATTCAACTACTCAATCAACCCACTCAATATAATAAGCAAAACTATTTGCATAATTTAAAGTAAAACTTTAAATTTCTTCATCATTTAAAGACACTTTTCGATTAATGACCGTTATTTAAAATTAGATTCAATTGAGTGAAATCACATCAAATTTATAATTTTAAACAAATAATGTTTAAAGACATTAAAACTTCAAGTACCGTCTTCCAATTTTCTTATCTTATCCTAACTCTGAGTTAGATTTTCATCAAGTTTATATGGGACTAAATTCGAAGTATATCTTCACAAACAAAAAATAAATCCGTTATAAATAACATAGATATCAGGTAACAAATATAAACAATATACAATCGAATTAAAAACTTTATTTTTTTATGTCTGTTGACAAAATAACATTCAGCGATCCAATGAAGCGCCAATAATAGTGATGTATTTTTTTATCATTTATTTAAAAATTGCACAAATCACAATTATACTAAGTACCGATTGTCTAAAAACATAATTAAATGAAATGGATAACTTTCAAGTATGTTGATGTCGAGACTAAGTACAAATCAGTCCTTTTGAAAATCAAAAACTGTAAAAAAATAAACCATTGAGAAAAATAACAAATTGAATTTATAGCATATAAATTTGCTTAGATTTATTGAGCTTAATAAGACAAAAACTACGCTGTAAAAAATGAAACGTATAAGATTTATAAAATCCTTTCTCCTATCAGATCTGTTGCTAGAGGTAAGCGTACCATAAATCCAGGGTAACATTTAATATCTTTATCGAATTGAAGTTAAGATTATAATTATATGGTACTGCGATTAATGATTATGATAAAGATTTTGACTTAGAAAGACAAACACTCCGGCAATAGACATAAAATACAGAAGAAGAACAATGCCGTCAAATTGATCAGGTATTATCTGAAGGCATTGTTAAGTTTCGAAAATCAACATGTTTTACAACGTGTTCGAATATGAAGTAACAAGATAAGTTTTCCTGAATTCATAATATTTAAACTTGATTCTTTCAGTCAAAATTGTAAGAAACTAGCTTACCCACGCAGCCTCGCCCGCATGGCTTTTCCTTTAAAGACCCAAGCTTGGTCAAGACGTTGCAGAACTCCATGCATTGCACCAAAATACATGCACCAAAATATTTTTTACCAATAATTTACATGGCAAAATATTCCCTTTATGTGTAAATACCCTTATGTTTCATGTAGAGGTACGTTATGCGTCGAGGCACGATAGCGCAATTACGACTATTAACTTTGGGAGCGACCTATAGGGATGTTACGTGTATTGCGTCATAACATAACCAGGATCTAATTTGACCATTACCCAATAACTACATGGAAACATTTGCGGTGAAACATCCAACCGGTTTAATTAATTAACAATATGTATATTTTTTAGTCAGTATCAGTGCTGCATTGATTGCTGGTGGTGTATTTAAATCATAAGATAGCAAATAAGTAGATGGCTACCATAATAGAAATGTTATAGACACCAAAGATGTCATGCGTTGCTACCCGTGTGGCAGGATTGAAAGTTTAGTGGGTACTACCCATCAAGTAGAGTTCTGCATTGTCTCACCCGGGTCTGTTACAACCGCCTTACCTATTCCTGCCGCAATAGCGTTAGTATTTGTCACTGTCGTGTTCTAGTTTGGAGGGTAAGCTAGCCGGTAAACTGATGCATGTGGCATTAGACCTCGCCACAAGATAGCAACGCATTATTAACACCTTTGGTATCTATAGGCGATGGTTGACTCTTTCCATTAGGAGACCCATCTGCTTGTTTGCTATCTTATGATAAAACCGCTCTGACGCTATTGCGGCAGGAATAAGTAAGGCGGTGGTACCAGACCCGGGCGAGACAATGCAGAACTCTACCGCCTAGTAGCCACAATGGTAGTGACTCGCATAGCCAATCGGTCGCCTTTTATGACACGCCTGGCAGAACGGCAGTTGGTCTATTCTTTATAGAAGCCTGGGACCAACACGGGGAAAATAATTTATTAATTAATAATTGTATAGCATTGTTGTAAAATCTAACGAATGCAAATAATCACACACAAACACGCATCCATACACACACGCATACACACACGCACACACATTTAAACATATACACACACGTTTAGATATACATGCACAATTTTTTAATCTCCTTAAAAAAATTGCTAATTACGTATATTTTACTTCTATCTAAGTAAAATATATACTTATTATAAGTGTATCTTAGTACCTATTATGTTTAAAGATCAAAGGATTCTTGTTAAGAAAGAGCGGTTCTGATGAAGATAAATAGACCGGGATCGCAGGAACAAACTTTTTTTGATTAATAACAAGCTGAATCTTTGTGAACGAATTGTGTTTTGACGAGACAACCATCTTCGAAAAATCTCGAATCGGGTAACTAATAAAAAAATAATTAAAAAAAACGTACAGCCAATTGGTCGCTTTTTCGACCTGCCTGGCAGCTGCAGTTGGTCTAATGCCCGGACAATCAGTAAGTTTCAAAAGGGACCGCACCAACATGGGGTAATAATTCCTTTTTTTTACTTTATCATGCGTACAGCTTCGAATAATAAACACACTAAATAAATAATGGGATTATTTGAATACCGTAGTACAATTTATCGTCACAGAATTAATAATCCTTTTAAGGTTAGGTTATTGATGAATCAAATAATAATAGTAATCGCCTGCTGATAAAAACTCGAGCGTAAGTTTAATCATAGACTATATTAAACTGTCTTCTAAGTTTGACTTACAGACTTTTACCTTAAACAAAATAGTATATAAAAAAGTATTTTCACGCCTGTATCCCCGAAACCGTAGGTAGAAGTACAACAAGTACCTACGCCCACGATTAGCCGAAGATACTAAGTCTATCGACAACTGGATACTTGTTCAATCCCAGGAACGTCATTTTTATCAGAAATCAGAAAAAACACTTTTTTGAATTATCCGACCCGGGAATCGAATCCGGAACATCATGTGGTCAACACCGATAGCGGAACACTAGACTGCAGAAGTGATTGCTATTCTATGAAATAAAAAAAAAACAATGTTCATCAAAATATATGTAAATGAATCCTCAAACATTATTAAACAAGCATAACTTATGAAATAAAAATTCTCCATAACTTTCTGTTTGACAAACAATCGAAGCGAACTAGTTTAATGAATTCTTAATATCTTGTTCAAGCGTCGATTAACTTCAGTTTATTTAATTTTAAATTAAATTTTATTTTTTGAAGTTATACTGCTTTTGGCGCATTAGAGTAAAAATGGTGAAAGTAAATTTTACGATAGCGCTCACACCGTCACGAAAAACCGACACCATGAAATTCGCAAGTAAACATTTTAGTTTTCAAAAATTTTTTTCCGTTTTTTTTTAATTGTAGAGAAATAACTATTTTATGATATTTAAATAAAATTAATTTAACTATATAATGCGTTATAATAAAACTTTCTTTCCACTGAAAGAAATTATTTTAATTATTAAATACCTTTTTTCTATTATTAGTGTTGTTTTCTCTACAAAAATAGGGTAACGCGAAGAATAAAAATTTTAGAAAATTTTTTGTGGTTAATTATTATATGTTTACATAAATTTATAAAGTATAACTTTTTATGTGCGTACATAAATACATACACGCATTTTTTTTTCTTCTTACACATCATAGGACGGAAACTTTTTTCGTAATATATTCAGGCAGATTATATGACCTTGCTGCGAAATTTGTTTGAGCGAGCAAAATGCTCAGTTTTTAAATTTTGTGAGTTTAGGGCCCGCCCTAAGGGTGTCTCCTGTGAGAAGGAACCTCAGCTTAGGGCAGTATCTTGACGATAGGTGGGACAGTAAGTAGTAAAACGAAATAGAGGGCCACGTCACCGTCAGAGCGGTGCTGACTTTTTTATGTAATAAGATAGCAAATAAGCAGATAGCCCTTCTAATGTAAAGAGACAGCCATCGCCTATAAAGAGCATAAATGTTAATGGTACGTTAATATCCATGGGATGGGATGATAATGTCATATCCATAAATTTTCCGGCTACCGTACCGTCCAAACTGGAATACGAGAATGACAAGCATCGACACTATTGCGACATGAATAGGTCAGGCGTTGGTGCTAAAATCCTGGAATAGATAAGGCGGTGGTACGAGACCCGGGCAAACAATACAGAATTCTACCACCTAGTGGCCACTATTGTAGTGACTCGCATAACCAATTGATCGCCTTTTACGACCTGTCTAGTGGAATGACAATTATTCTTAAAAGGATCCCAGAACCAACACGCGATTTTCAAGAAAATCCTCGATAAAACCTCAATAACACTTTTGCCTGACCCGGGGATTGAACCAAGGAGTTTATGATCTGAGCTGAATATACTATCGTCTATCCTATGATGTGAAAAACTGTCTTATTTTAACAGCTAATATATACGAATAGACATGTTTCTATCATTATTACTATTTGGTGTTTACAATTTTGGTATAGAAATATAATATTATTTAATTAAATTAGAGTTAGAGTGTTTTTAGAAAGCCCTATGGATGTAGTCCAAGGGATCGCACTCTTTTTGTAAAATGATCAATACTTGAAAACTTTGTAAGTGGCTGCCTTTTGGAGAATCTACCTAACTTTCTCTTCACGACCTTTTACGAAAATGCTGTGTTTTTGAAAACATGATCGAAGTATGCCAAATATATACTTAATTTTAATGCATACATAAGATATGAAACATGATGAAATATAGTCAATTTGCAAGAATATAGGTGTTGTAAGTTAATAGATAAGTTAATAAGTAAATCGAAAAATATTGTATCCAAGATCCATAATGGTACTTTACTCTTTTAGAAAACAATAAAAATTCATTATATTTAATGCTTTGGTCAAGATAACTAAGTTAATACTGCAATTTAGAATTAGCATACATTTAATTAAATTATTTATTAATTTATTTTATGTATGTATTAATATTATTTATGTATTTATTGCAGAGTTCGTTTTTCAACCGTCTTCCCAAAAAGAGGTTATCATTTCAGCTATATATTTTTTAATGTTTTGCTACCTCAGAACTCGGTCATTTATAAACAGATTTTGAATATTCTTTTTTTGTTTGGGAGGGTAGAGTTTTCTTCTTACCAAATTAAAATGGGGACACCATTTTAATTTGGTAAATAATGCGGGGTTCTGAATATATGGAAAGAAGGAAGTAGGTTGCTACAGTTTTAGTGCGTAAAAAAATTAATTAATTTATTTATTTATTTATTGCACACTTATTGAAGAATACACACTTAAAAGGACAACAAAGTTGCACAAAAGGTGAGCTTATCTCTACTGGCGGAGATTTCTTCCGACTAACCCGAAATGTGGAGTATGGATTAATAAATGGGAAGGCATAGTGCACAACAAATAAAATAATACATAGATGTGTTTGCACACATATACTTACACTAAACATATTTATACATGAAACACGTACATAAAAAAATTATTAAAATCAAGAAAGTGTCAGATAATACTCTTTTAGACGTTTTTTTAAAAACTGGCAGTGAAGGACTAGAGCGTATGCATGGAGGAAGCGAATTCCATAGCTTGGCTGCATACACCGTAAAAGACCGTGAATAGGTCTGTGAGTGAGATACAGGAAATTTAAGAATGGTACTAAGTTTGGAACGACATGGAGAATCGGATGAATGTAAAAAGGCAAAACGATCACGAAGATAGTTAGGCGCAGCTGGATTATATATAATATTAAAAAGAAGACAAAGAATATGAGTATTCCTGCGAAGACAGATAGGTGACCACTTGAGTTGGGCTCTGAAAGCTGAAATATGATCAAATTTTCGAAGACCGAAGATAAACCGGATACATGAATTTTGGAGCCTCTCAAGTTTATTCAAAAGCACTTCAGTAGCATCGAGGAAACATGTATCTGCGTAATCTAGTATAGGAAGAATAAGGGCTTGCACTAGTGAAATTTTAGTTTTTATAGGTAGGAAATTTTTTAACAAATTTAGAGAGTGGAAAGTATAATGAATTTTTTTACTTATAGAATTTATGTGACTGTCCCATGATAAATCCGAGCTAAACATGACTCCTAAATTTGTAACTTAAGAGGACAGAGGTATTTGGGTGCCATTATAAAGAATCTGGGGTAAACTAATATCACTAATTTTCTGGAGCATCTGGCGACTGCCTAATATAATTGCTTTCAATTTACACGGATTCACTAAAAGGCCAAAAGATTCAGCCCAGGAATCAATGGCTGAAAGATCCATATTTAATGACTCTAACTCTTTCACTGCATTCACGATACTAAAGTGACGATATAGTTGTAAATTGTCGGCGTATAGGTGAAAATTCGAAGTTATAATTGAAGTGACTGTGTTAATAAATAGAGAAAAAACTAAAGGAGATAAAACACAGCCCTGCGGAACACCCGCAACAATGTCACGCCAATTCGAACGAGCGTCATTTAAAAAAACATATTGTGAGCGACCGTGCAAGTAAGACTCAAACCAACTCAACGCTGAAGGCGAGAAATTAAGCGAGCGTAGTACGCCAATTAGCAAGTCAAAATCGACAGAGTTAAAAGCGCTACTAAAATCCAGCAGTACTAACGCAGTAAGGCATTGTGAGTCCATAGCCATTCTGATGTCATCAGACACTTTAACTAAAGCTGTAACAGTACTATGAGCCGGACGAAATCCAGATTGGAAAGGGTTCAAAAGATCATTGGAACGGAGGAATTCAGATAATTGTGAGTGGACAATGTGCTCCAAAACCTTAGAGAGAAATGGTAATATTGAGATAGGCCTGAAGTCTGAAACAGTAGTCGGATTAGAGTTCTTAGGTAGTGGAATGACTTTAGCAGATTTCCACAAAGAAGGAAACGTATTAGTTAATAGGGAAAGATTGAAAATGTATCGAAGAACAGAAAGGATGTGAGGGAGGATTAGAATAAACATTTTGGAGCACAAGTCATCGATTCCAACCGCAGTTGAAGTGATAGCACGTACATGCTTCTCAACTTCCACTTCGGTGACCGGTACAAATGAAAAGGAACATGACGGGCGAGCAAAGGTGGACAGGTGATTGAGAGTATTAACTTTTGTATTGGCATCTAGAGTCAAAGGAGGAGTAGTAAAATGCGAGTTTAGAACGTTGATATCAATACAATTATAACTAGGAACAGGATTCTTCCCGACAACAAGAGATTTCAGAAACCTCCACATATCTTGAGAATTTGAACTTGCTATAGTATCGTGAATGTAACGACGCCTGGCAGTGCGACAGAGCTTATTGCACTTGTTACGAAGGAACTTATATTCCGAAAAATTGTCATCAGAAGGATGCTTTTTAAACCGTCTGTGAGCTCTATCTCTTGCTAACATAGCACCTTTGATAGAATCAGTCAGCCAAGGTGAAGGGTTATGTTTGATTCTTATTTTTTTTACAGGAGCGTGTCTGTCGTATAGACTTATAATAATTTTATTGAAATTTAATACTGCCTCATTAATACCGTCGCTACTAAATACGGAGGACCAATCTAAGGCACAGGCATCTCTGACTAACGCATCATTATCAATTTTGTTAAAAGAGCGACTAAAGGAATACTCAGCCTTCTTTTTGGGGGAACGAATATTATACGACAGGTATATAAGGTCGTGATATGAGAAGCAAGATGGAAATTGACCATGGATTTTAACATAATGTGGCTGTGACACAATAATTAAGTCAAAGAGTGAAGGCAAGCAATTTGGCGACTTATGAGTGGCAGACAATAGAGGAAGATGCAAGTTAAACGAAGATAAAATATTAAGAAGTTTATTTGCACGATTATCATTTTTTAATAAACATGTATTAAAATCACCTAAAATTATGACATCACGATAAAGTGGACAGAAGACGTGTAGCAGATTCTCCAAAGAATTAAAATAATCTATATGTAAAGAAGGGCTATATAAAACAGCTAGAAGGATTTTAGAGAAATTACGGGTGATTTCTAATATAATGTACTCGGCAGTTTCATTATATGCGCTAGGTGAACAAGCAATAATTTTATAAGGGATATTAGAACACAAATAAATTGCTACACCACCACCCCCCTTGCCAGTACGATCATTCCGGATTAAAATAAAACCAGGTAATGAAAACTGATGGGACGGTAAAGATGGCTTAAAAAATGATTCCGATACCAGTATCGCGTCAATATGTTTGCTACTGAAAGTTGCTAAAAGGTCCGGATAATGAGCAGGAATACTTTGAGCATTAATATGTACAATATTAAGATTATTTGTGTATTCAGAAAAAAATGATGAAATATCATCATTTACTGTAGTGTTTGCTGACGAGGATGCATCACTTACCGCACTAAGAAACTCGTCATCTGACGTAGAGCAGGAAATAAAACTATCATTAAGCTGACTAAGAGTATCCATAAAATTTTGCAGAAAAAATAAAATAACAGTATAATAATAATAAATAATGCAGGTGTATGTGTATGTTTAAATATTACAATACTATTATAAATTATATACCTAAAGCTAGATAAATATATAAAAATAAGCTAGATAAATATATATAAATATATATATATATATATATATATATATATATATATATATATTAAATAATTTAAAAAAAGATAATAATAATAAAAATATAAGGTGTTTTTATTACAAATAACAGCACACCGATAATAACTATATAAAAACAAGGCATAAAAAATAAACACTCAGGCAACACACACATAGGAAGGTGGAAGAAAAATAGCCACTTACACATAAAATAACTTAGTAGTACACAGGTATTCTGAATAATTATTACACTAACTTACAAAAAATTAAAATGAAAGAAAAAAAATTAAAACAGGAGAATCTTATTTAGCTACATAAAAGAAAAACAAAATAAATAAAAAGAAACAGTATGTATGCACCTGCATGTAGTTAATTCTTATTATTTGTTTGAAACATAACAGTAAATAAGGTGGCATAAACTAACAACATACAAATAAAAACTAGTGAATAATTGTTAGTGATTACATAGACTTTCACAGCTTATAAACAAAATATTTATAACTGTAAGTCCACAACTATGCAAGTGAATAGTCGATTTAATAGTTATAAGCCGTTATGCAAAAACAATATAAGTATTAATATTTGAAATTATATTATACACGGTTTATCTGTTTTCTTTTAACATTGTATATCACTGTTTTGGGTCAACTGTAAGATATATCTTATTAGTGATAGGCTTGCTTTTTGTACTGTTTTCATTTGTTTGTTCTTTTTAAAATATTTTTTGTATACAATAAAGTGTTAAATAAATAAAAAAAATAATTTATACTCTCCATCGTCAGCGCTTGGCGAAACTCCGTCATATTTATTACTTAATTTTAAAAACATGTACTGTATCACGATCACAAATTATATACTATATTTATTTTTCTTTTTAATTAAACAGCCATCCGATTTTACATTTTACTGCATCAGTAGGACTTAAATTGTCAACAAATATATAATTCGGAAGCTTAATAGTGGTCGGTAGCTGATGTAAAACATTGAGTTTGATGGAGTATCAAAAATATTCGGGAAACTATAACAAAGCTACCAGTCAATAAATTTAAAAAATGTTGATAACAAAATGTGTAAAAAAGAATATTACAAAATCTCAGATTATTTAGAAGACAAAAAATGACTACAATATTTTATTTTTTGTTCTAAGTTCTTTATTAGGTAGCAAACCAGAATCACACAAATCTCTGGAAATATTTTTTTTGTTTCCTAGTTTAATTTAACAAACAGGGTGCTATCCTGCAAACTAATGTTTTTGATGACTAAAACGCAATTAACTAAAACGTCCCACGTCCTAATATACGCAAGGTCAATTGAAATGCAGACACATTAATATTCACATACACTGAGTGTGACTCACGATTATTAATTTTTCCGTCAAGCCAATGAATAAACTTGATGAACGGAAATAGCGACGCCATGTTTTCGGGAATTATTAATACTATTGATCGCCTAGTGGTCCAGTCAATGAGTCAAGTCAAATAAAATCAATTAATGTCAATAATTCAAATTTTGAGATTAAGTTTTACATAAATTTTTGTTTTCTGCACTGCTGTTGACAGAATCAATTAAATTTTATTCGTGACTTTCGCTAGTCTGTATAAATACTTCACAATAATAAAATAGTTGAAACAAAATAATTCGCATTTATGAACATATAAAGCACTATCGTCACGCATGATTTGTTCCCTTTTAATGGTACAAATTAACAATGGTATCGCCATTGTATGAGTCCGCGCAGTACTAGATTGCAAGTGACTGAAGTTAAGGCACTGTCTCTTGTAACACAGTTTATACTAGCGCATGAGTCATAGTTAAACCTATGTTTAGATTTTCCCTGTATGTATGCTAAATTTTTATTATTATTATTATTATAAGAATAAAATGAATATACATTTTTTTTATATCATAAGATAGCAAACAAGCAGATGGGTCTCCTGATGGAAAGAGTCAACCGTCACCTATAGACACCAAAGATGTTAAATGGTGCGTTGCTATTTTGTAGCGAGGTCTAATGCCACTTGCATAAGTTTACCAGTTACCTTACCCTCCAAATCAGAACACGACAGCGACAAGCTCTGATGCTATTGCGATAGGAATAGGTAAGGCGGTGTTACCAGACCCGGACGAGACAATTCAGCACTCTACCAGCTAGTAGCCACGATGGTAGTGACTCGCATAGCTAATCGGTCACCTTTTACGACCTGTCTGGCAGCACAGCAGTTTATCTATTCTTAAAAGGAGTAAGTAGAAACATAGTATAGATGCAGCTGGCCATAAAATCGTTGACAATAAAAAAGTAATTTAAGAGGTTCTTGCTTTGTTTAGGGATTAGGGACAGGTAGGTTAACATAACAAAAACCCATGTATTGGTCCAGGGTTCCTTTAAGGAATAGACAATCTGCCGTTCTGTCGCGCAGATCGTAAGAGATAACCGGTTATACGAGTATAAACCATCATGGCTATTAGGTGGTAGAGTTCTGCATTGTCTCGCCCGGGTCTGATACCACCGCCTTACCTATTCCTGCCGCAATAGCGTCAGTGCTTCTCACCGTCGTGTTCCGGTTTGGAAAATAAGGTAGCCGGTAAACTTATGCATACGGAATTAGACCTCGCCATAAGATAACAACGCACCGTTAACATCTTTGGTTATTTGTTATCTTACAACATAAAAAAGGATGGTAGATTTCTACATTCTCTCGCCCGGGTCTGGCAACACCACATTACTTATTTCAATAGCAATAGGTTCAGTGCTTTTCACTGCCGAGTTCCAGTTTGGATGATAAGGTAGCCGCTAAACTTATTTATTGGGCATCCCGCCACAACAACGCAACATTAACATCTTTGGTGTCTATAAGGCAATGGTTGACTCTTTCCATCAGGAGAGCCATCTGCTTGTTTACTATGTTATGATATAAAAATAATGTCAGGAAGTTACATTATAAATATATATATAAAGATGCCAAAATAAATTAAAATACAGACGGACACTACAGATTGATTGCAGTATAGATAGAAAGAATTTATATCAATCGCTATTCAATTACCGCTTATATCAAATATATTGAAACGGTCCAAAACAAAATGGCGATTTGAATTGAATTTTATTTTTAATAGTCGCACATATCTTGCGGATTTACGTAGGCGTATGTATTTAATCGAAATTGCACTCTACTCCCTAGAGTTTAAAGTTTAAAAATATGATATAGATTGGAATTTTTTCTGGTTCACGGTTTATAGTCAATAATTGTCTGTTAGATATTTAACAAGGCGTTATTTCCATTGTTGAATATTTATGGAATATATTTTATATAAGTTCGGCAATCGATGTATGTACCGTTATAGAGAATTCTTGATTGTAAAGCTACTGGCACATGGCATGAGAAATATTATTTTATGACTTTTTTATTTAATAACAGACTAAATTATTAATAATAAACGGGATCTTACCGCGATAACGTGATGTATCCCCCATTCCTCCGTGATCAAGGTATAGCTTGTAACAGCGCCGAAATATCGGGGAAATAATACATCACATAATCGCGGTAAGTTGTCGTTAATTTTATTAATAATTCAGTTCAAAAAAGCCGTTAAAGCTTAAAAGTATACATAATAACAGACTAATTGTTCTGTCAACATATCAGACTAATAGATCTTATAATAATCCGAAAAAAATAATACCCACCAATCCAGTGAGCTGTAAACACGCGCGACAAAATACCGATTTTGAATTAGCCAATCGGAACACCGTGTTCTTTTTCCTCGCGCTGCAGATTAACAACAGAATTAATTTGGTGCAAGAAATCGAACATTAATATTTTATAGACTCAGGCGATACTTTGCGGAAATCCATTGTTCAGACGAAGAAAACCAGTTATTTTGCAAATTTCCGCGAACTTTTAAGTATACCTTTGCGATGTCACTGAAAGAGAAAACATATAATAATTGCTAAACGCGTCTAAAAAAAATTTAATTTAAAAAATGGTTACATAACACTAAATTATCGGTAATACAGTGTGACCGTAGCTTTAAGACAACTATTTGCATATCAGATTTAATCAAACTAATCGCCATGTCGAATCACAAACTATAGAGGATTCGGATATGCAATATGACCGGTTTATACTTTCAAAAAAATACTAACTAAATATATTAATACTGCAAACGCAAGTTTTTCATGAAGCTGTGTGCTGTGGATCTGGAGGCAACACTTCTAATACCTACTTCAGGGGCGTAGCTACCACAGTATCTGCAGTCTCAATTATACGCGGGCCCCCAACGTACGCAAAAAAAATTAACGAAAACTTCCCAAATGGCAAAAGTCAAAAAAAGCTATTTCTTTTCTTTCAAAAAATAGAAGAAGAGTGTATATTTAATTTGAATTGCTTTTAAAAATTTTTGAATAAGTGACAAATAATTATGATGAATAAATATTTCTTTTTAATTTTAAACAAACATTTTTTTTCTTTTGTGAGAAATATCTGCCTTTCATAAGGGCCTCCAAACACATTTTTATACGGGGCCCCGTCAAGACACGTTACGCAACTGACCTACTTGAAACAAAAGTTATTTACTAAGGTCTTACCCTCTCTTTCTAACACATCTTTATAAAAGGAGATGGCGATACCTCGCAGACTGAGATAAAACGTAGGTATTTGTTTCAAGTGATTAATACAATTGCTAACTGACCTACTTGAAATAAAACTTTAAATATTGCTGTCATCTTCTGAGGTCTTACCCTCTCTTTCTAACACAGCTTTATAAAAAGAGATGACAATACCTCGCAGACTGAGATATAACGTAGGTATTTGTTTCAAGTGATTAAGACGATTGGTAACTGACTTACTTGAAATAAAACTTTAAATATTGCTGTCATCTTCTGAGGTCTTACCCTCTCTTTCTAACACAGCTTTATAAAAAGCGATGGCAATACCTCGCAGACTGAGATATAACGTAGGTATTTGTTTCAAGTGATTAATAGGAGTGCTAGCTCCACCTTTACTTAAGTATTCATGGAATTTTTATAAAGATGTAAGTATGAAAATTACAGGGAGTAACAATAACGCTATCTATTCGTCAAAGGATTTTTGATTATAAGAAAATGATGAAAAGCAGAAAATGATGAAAAGCTATCTTTCTTGATGAAAAGAAACTAACGTCATATATAAAAGCCAAAGATTAACATGAAGCCACAGATTAACATCGTTGGCTTAAGGCATTACTAGCCTTGAGGCAGAGTCTTAATGTCACATGCATTAGTTTACTTGACCCTCTAAGCTGAAACAAGACAGTAGCAAACACTGATGATTTAGCGGCAAGAATAAATAAGGCAATGATATCAGACCCGGACGAAACAACGCAGAACTCTACCACCTAGTAGCCACGATGGAAGTGACTCGCATAGCCAATCACTTACCATCAGGTGCACCTCCTGCTCGTTTGCCCCCTCTTCTATAAAAAAAAAATCACTCGCTTCTTAGCAAGGAACTTATATACTATAACTGGAATTGTTACAAAGCAATATTTGAAAAATAAAAATGTACTTTATTTCGTTACTCATAAAGTTGACATTTGTTTCTTACTTAACAGAGGGGAAAAACGTTCCGAGCAAGACAACGACATGAGTGGATGTTGTCCCTTTCTTGCAATTGCCAGTATAAATAAAACTATCTAGATGGTAGATTTTTACATATTCAGTAATTACTAAATACTTTTTATTCATACACGTTGATAAATAAATTAGCATAAAATGTATTGTAATTAACACAGTGAGTCTAAAATGTGCTTATTTTAATTATTACGTAATTACTTATGCAATGCAAAAACTGTTTCTCAAATTAGTAGAATTACTTAGTAGTAATTTACAAACTACGCATGGCCACACTTATATATGGCGATTGGCGCTTTATTTAGAAGAAAGAGACACACTCCACTCATATCGTGGTACTCTTCGGAACGATTTTGAAGCGCGTGTAAGCATTCCGGGTAGAATATAACTTCCTTGCTTCTTAGTTCTTAAGAATTGCCTGGCAGAATGGCAGATAATCTATACGTTAAAGGGGGCTCAGACCCACACGGGGTAATTATTTATATTATAGATTAATACGATCATATAATATTTTTAATTATTTTTTGATATTAATAGATAAATTTCCCCGATCAAAATAATTGATCTTATATACTATTTTTAATATTACCTGTAAGCAACACAAAATGTAAGACATATTGTACTTGGGAAAGAACATTATGACGATGCTGATGTTATGCGGTGATACCTGCTTAAAAATATTTGCTTAATTTTATAGAAATTAAAGTATAAATATTGACTTTTTCAAATACCGTAATATTTATACTTTTATAAATGGAATGATTTCTTAATTATTTTTGCTAATATCATCGTCTTACCCACAGAACAAATATCAAGAGCTCGCCTAGGAAAACCACCGTAACACATTTTGTCAAATGCGGTGTTGTCATATTTTTAACGCATTGAAACAATGCAAGTGATTCGTTTTTTTAATTTACCACTCTGAACTTGCCAATTTCAACCTTAGTTCAATGTGTTAAGGCTGGAATTATTATTAGCCTGACTGAGTAGCGCCACGGAACGATTGGTGGCCAGGCAGTGCAGTGCTCTCTGGCGTAGTACCTGAGCGGTTCCGCTGCGGTGTAATACATACGAATTTCCATGGTTATACTATGGTAATACATGGGTATATACACCACTAAGATGTTCAACAAATGATAAAGTCATTGTGACCGTAAACGGGTATTTCGAGGGGTTGGAAATGTTTGTTCACTCTACGTCTTCTACCGTATTTATCATGGGGAGTGTTCCGGCGAGTTACGCAAAAAACACTAAGCATATTCTAATACAACTTTATGGCAGCATGATTAATAACACATTAGCTACATAAAAGTTAATATGTGCATGTTTTAGGGTTCCGTAGTTCTAAGAAAAAACGGAACCCTTATAGCATCACTTCGTTGTCCATCTGTTTTCTTTCCGTCTATAAGGCTTTTTTCTAAGGAACACGTAGAGAGATCAAGGTGAAATTTATATCAAATACTCGGGGCTACGGTCCCTCTCAGTTGTGAAAATATCAAACTTGTAAGTCAATGCGATCAAAATATATGTACAAAGCCCAACACTACTCTTCACTATCTCGGGGAGCAATGATTGAAACTACACAATGGTTTGAGCAACAAATATATTAGGTATCAATTTTCTATAAACAAATTTAAAAATTGCTAGTGACATCGTAATTCAGGAATGTCACAGCGCCATCTGTGTTTAATGAATGACACTAAACATCCCGCCCGCCATGGACAGAATGTACATAATTAAGCAATAAACAGATGTTGAATGAAGTAAAACTTAAATTACTAAAACACTTGTGTGAAGTTAATAACAAAAAGAAAATCTTAAAATAAAGAAATATTACAAAAAAGGTATAGTAATGGTGAACCAGAACTTAAACCAATGCTCAGTTCACTCCTTCTTTTAATATAATAAATAACTTCTTATTTTGTATTAATAGGTAAAGTAATTAACTTAGACACAGGCCTCTTTACAACATTATTTTTGTATCTTAAAGTCACAACTCGTGTAAGATTGTCTGTGCCTGGATGTTTCTCTGTCACCATTCCAAGCAACCATCTACAAGGTGGAAGATTGTCCTCTTTTACTAAAACAATATCTCCTACCGCAGGCTCATTAACTGTATTCTTCCACTTGTATCTTTGTTGAAGCTGGGTGAGGTATTCGCTAGACCAACGACGCCAAAAGTCTTGTACAATTCGTTGGGTAAGATGCCATCTTGAAAGGCTACTTATATTGGCATTTTCAAAATTAGAATCTGGTGGAAGAACCAGAGATTCTCCAACAATGAAATGTCCTGGTGTTAGCGGTTGAGGGTCGTCCGGAGAGTTCTGAATTTGACTTATAGGCCTAGAGTTAAGACAAGCTTCTATCTGAGATAGCACAGTTGACATTTCCTCAAATGTAAGTGTGCTATTTCCAATAACTCTCTTGAGGTGATTTTTGGTGGACTTTATTCCTGCTTCCCAAAGCCCTCCAAAGTTTGGAGAGTGGGGAGGAATAAAGTGCCAGTTGGTACCATTGGTAGCCAGCCACTCAGCAATTTCCTTAACTATGCCATTCCTTTCTTGGGAGAACAAACTTCTTAGCTCCCTTGCACTTCCCACAAATGTCGTGCCGTTATCACTCCACAAGTCGGCAATATGACCTCTCCTTGCAGTAAAACGCCTAAACGCTGCCAAAAAGGCTTCAGTAGTCATATCACTTACGACTTCAAGATGTATAGCTTTAGTAGCCATGCAGATATAAAGACAAATATATCCCTTTGTAGAGTGATAACCGCGCCCTTTGGTAGTTCTGACATTAATGGGACCGGCATAGTCGACCCCGCTATGGAAGAAAGGACGGCAAGCTCTAACTCTAACTTCCGGTAATTGACCCATCTTTTGTTGAGCGGGTTGTGCGGCATAACGAACGCAAGTTATACATTTACGAATCACTTGCTTTGTAGCATTTTTGCCGTTAATTATCCAGTATTTTTTCCTGAGATAATTAAGCGTCAAATGTGTTCCACCGTGTAACGTATTAACGTGAGCTTCACTTATTAATAAACCAGTAAGATGAGACTTAGCTGGTATTATAATAGGATGCTTGGTATCCGCATCAATTAAAGCACGCTGTATACGACCACCCACTCTTAATATTCCATCCTCATCCAGGTATGGACTCAAAGAGGTAAGTTTACTATTTTTATTAACGCTACCTTTTTTATTAATAGCTTCAATTTCTTCTTGAAATTGCCTTTGACAAATACGGACACAGGTAAGTAAAGCTGCATTTAATTCCTTTGTGCTTAACCATATTGTAGTAGGTTCACTTCTTCTGGGAAGGAACCTTCTACAATATGCGATAACACGTATTAGCTTTTTTAAAGTAGAGTATTTATTTATAATAATATCTTCTTCTTCATTTATAGTGGTAGCGTAGCATGTAACCTTTGATTTTTTAATTTCCATATCTGTATCTTTAATGTTTTTGCTGTAATTTATTTCATCATCATATAACCATTTTGGACCTTTTTTCCACAGATGAAGTTCTTCACACGAAGATGGATTAACACCACGTGACGCGCTATCAGCGGGATTTTCCTTCGACGCAACATGTGACCACTGGGAACCTTCAACAATTGTTATAATTTCGGCTACCCTGTTTGCTACGAACGTTTTCCATCGACTGGGATGGCTGCTCAACCAAGCCAGCACGACTGAAGAGTCCGTCCACGCGTGAAGATGTTTTTTAGGTATATCCATTATCACAGACACTTCATCGAGAAGCTTGGCCAGCAAGACGGCGCCGCAAAGCTCTAGGCGTGGTACGCAGACTTTCTTTATTGGAGCTACTCTAGTCTTGGACGTAATCAAACGCACATGGACCTTTTTATTTCTGTCAACTATACGAACATAGACTACAGCGGCGTATGCAACATCTGAAGCATCAGAGAACCCATGAAGTTCCATGGATACATCATCCCTTCTCGATTGAATCCACCGTGGTAGACGGAATTTACTTAGGTGTGTCAGTTCTTTGCGGTAAGCCAACCAATTACTTGCTAAAGATGACGGCAGTTCATCATCCCATTTAATTCCTGATAACCAAATCTGTTGAATTAGTATCTTGGCGGTTATTACCACCGGTGCAAGCCAACCCAATGGATCGAAGAGTCTAGCAATATCCGAGATGACCTTTCTTTTAGTTAAAGGATAAGTTAGCGGAGGGAGTTTGACGGTATACTCAAACTCGTCGGTTTTCCTGTTCCAGGTTAGACCTAATATTTTAAAAACAGTATCCATTTTCAGTTCTAACCTTTCAGATTCTTCTTTCTCTTTCTTCTGTCTCATCCTCTGCTCTATTCTTTCCATTAACTCTTCGCTGTTACTGGCCCACTTCTGGAGATGAAATCCACCTAAACTGAGAATTTCTTTGATTTCAGAACAAACTTTATCACCCTCTTCAACCGATTCGCAACCTGTCATCAAGTCATCCATATAAAAATCCTTCAGTATCCTTTCTTTTGCTAATGGGAATTTATCACCGTCATCGTAAGCTACCTGCTGCAAACACCGAACTGCTAAATATGGTGCTGACGACGTCCCAAATGTAACCCTCAGGTGGCGAAAGTGTTGTAATTCATCTTCTGGATTTTCTCTCCATAATAAGCGCTGAAAATCGACGTCCTCTTTCGCCACTTTTACCTGCCTAAACATTTTAATAATGTCTGCTGTGATGCACACCGGATGTGGACGCCATCTCATAATGATGTGTCTAAGGTCCATTTGCAAAGTTGGACCTACAATAAGATCGTCATTTAAGGCAAATCCGTTTATACCACGACAAGAACCGTTAAACACGATTCTCAGTTTTGTTGTGCTCTTGTCATCCCTCATAACCGCGTGGTGCGGTAAATATACCGCACATGAATTTTCAATATTACTAACTTGTTCCATGTGATCGAGGTCTATATATTCCTTAATAACTGATGCATAGTTTTCTTTTAAATTCAAATCCTTTATTAAACGTTTTTCTAAAGCAAGAAATTGCTTACGCGCAATTTCTTTGGATCCATTATATTTACAGCCAGGATCCTCAGACTTAAATGGTAATCTTACTACAAAACGGCCAGTGTCATCTCTTGTTGTAGTAGTTGTAAATAATTGTTCGCATTTTCGTTCCTCCTCGGTTAGGTACTTTTTGCTACCATAGTTAGAATTTTCCGACTCTAGTTCCCAGAATTTGCGAATAATGTCATCATCGTCTAAACTACCGTGAAGACTTACAATTGAGTGACAACTTGCAGCATCCTCTCTACCTACCAAAACACCACCAGAGAGTATCCAGCCAAGTTTGGTGTTTTGGGCCATAGGTTGACCGGTGGAACCCTTTATTAAGCCCTCTACAATTATTTGGCTGTAAACTTCGGCACCCAATAGTAAATCAATTTTACTTGGCGTGCCGAAAGTTGGATCGGCTAATCCTTCTGGTGGAAGAACGGCGAACGTATATGCCGGTAGTCGTTTTTCGGGCAAGAAGGTAGTAAGCCTTTTTAAAACGTGCGCCTTAACTTCTAGAAAAAAAGTAGGGTCAATTCGCGATCTTACCTTTACGATCACCATCGATTTAAGCGACAGCGATGAATTCGTACTACCACCCAATCCGGAGACATGACCCTTAATCGGCACCTTTCGTAAACCCAATAGTTGGACCGCGGACTCCGTTATAAACGAAGCTTGAGAGCCTTGATCTAGCAGGCATCTCAACACCGTTTCGGTCCCATTTTTGGATTCTGCTTTTACTAGCGCAGTTGCTAACAATACCTGGCTACGGTTGGCCATGAAGCAGTTAACCATATTAGGCTCATCCCGTACTATTGTAGCTGACGATGAACTGATCACCATCTGATCAGCTTGACTTTCTTCACCCGCATCGCCAGACCTTTGTGGGGATAAGTTATTGAAAGAGTGAAGGAGCGAGTGATGCCGTTTCTTACAAATCTTGCACCTTGTAGATTGACGGCATGAGTAAACTAAGTGATTTGAACCAAGGCAGTTAAAACATAGCTTATGACTTTGAACAAATTCACGACGAGCTTCAATATCTAATTTTGCAAATTTCTTACAGAATGGTAACTTATGATCACTAGAGCAACATTCACAAGACTTAGACTTTTCTTTATTTGTTGTGAGGAAAGAGTGCGATGATTTACCGTATTGTTTTTCAGATTTACAATCTATAAACTCCAAGGCTCTAAATCTATTGGTTAAAAATTCTTTAAATTGTTCGAATGTGGGTAAATCATCGCTCTCTGTCTCAGAAGATATTTTTAATTCCCATTGCTTACGGGTTTCCATATCTAATTTACAACTTAATAAATAAATTATAATGATATCCCAACTAGTAATATCTATGCCTAAATTTTTCAATGCATTTAGACACTCACATGTCGTATCTAATAATTCTTTTAAATTACTTGAAGATTCAACAATAATCTTCTTTTGACCCAATAACCGTTTTAAATTACACCCAGCTAGAAATCTTTTATTGCTGTACCGAGCTTCCAATCGAGTCCAACAATCCTTGTAGTTAGCAGCGGTGATCGGTATATGACGTAACAATTGTTCCGCTTCTCCTACAAGATGGCCCTTAAGGTAATGCAATCTTTGGACATCGTCCAAAGATACATTATTATGTATCATAGATTTAAATAAATCTTTAAAACTTTGCCATTCATTGTATTTACCCGAGAACGTCGGTATAGTTATTTTTGGTAACTTAACACAGTCACTCGCGTTGTTTCGACTGGTTGATTGTAAGCTTGGTGTGGCACTTGATTTACTAAACTTTATCAATAATTCTTTTAACACAGTTTTAAATTCGACATACAAATCTTCAGTTTGATCATAAGTATTATTAGCATAATAGTCAGATTTCTGTATATCTACTTTTTTAAATTCACTAATTATTCTTTTATGTGTATGATCAAAAGATGACCACTGTTTTTCTAATAGTTCCAGTTTGGTCTCTACAAAAGACTGCGTTATGCGGTCTTTGGGTGATTTCTTAAAGTTAGAGATTGCCTTTTGAATTTTAATTTTAATGTCATCTTGAATTTCGATCAAAGAATCCATTTTAATTGAGAAATTCAAGCGGGAATACTACAAAACTATCACAAACAACAATAAAGGCAATGTTTAACTTTAATATAATTTATAAAGATACACTAACTAAATCAAGGGAAATCTATAACATGAAATTTTACAAGTGTTTTTACTTTTATATCAAATTGGACATAGATTCGTCGTCTCAACAAAATTTTGTAAATTTTTCTAAGTTCTAAACTAATATACTAATTTTAATGTTCAATATGCAAAATTTTTCTAAGTCCAAATTTTACTGAAGTAAATCTAAGTTTATCAACACTATAGTAATAAGGTTCAAATTGTACTCACGATTTTTCCACTTTGCACTACTCACTCACTTGCACCTCTGCACCCCCTGATTCACTATGGCTCCTCGTGGTTGCTCTGTCTGGAACTCTCCCGGCTCCTCACGGTTGGGCTGCAGTCCACCACCAGCTTCAGGTCCTCTTCTTGGGGCACTTTCCTCCCCTGGTTGCTTCTACTCGCCAACAGATGGCGCTGTAGAAGTTGCTCTGAACGGCGATCCACCGCTCAGTAGAACCTAACTGGCTGACTGCTGCTGCTTCTTACACAACACTACGCGGAAACTATAACTCGCGCGGTTACTATCCGGCCGATGGACCATGTACAAAGCCCAACACTACTCTTCACTATCTCGGGGAGCAATGATTGAAACTACACAATGGTTTGAGCAACAAATATATTAGGTATCAATTTTCTATAAACAAATTTAAAAATTGCTAGTGACATCGTAATTCAGGAATGTCACAGCGCCATCTGTGTTTAATGAATGACACTAAACAATATATGATCATTTATGTTGCATATTTTGCGATTTTAAAAGGGAATCAAAACCTATAGGGTAGTACCAAACCGAGAATTATGAAATTTATATGTAACTAAGGCTACCTATAATTTTGTACTTACGGAATCCTCGGTATGTGAATTCAACCCGCACTTGACCGTGTTTTTAAACAACCACCGTTTATTAAGCTTGAACAGTTAGCTCTCCTGATAGAAAGAAACAACCATCGCTTATAGTGCTAAAGATGTTAAAATTAAATTAAATTAAAAACATTTTATTCCTTTACAAAACTTTTTAACACTAGACTGTGGTGACATACCTACATGGGGCACACTAAAACTATTTGAATTTCGAATGTTATATTTTTTAAACGTTGCAACCTTCTTAGTAATAAAAATAAAACAATTGGCGGGAAATGATTTGTCAATTGCTTTTTTATCACACATCAAAGTTCTACGTACGCAACGAATATGGAATTAAGTCGAAAAGATTTTAGACATTGTCATAGGAGACGAAACGTGTATTTATTGTTTTACATCCGAAAAAAAATACAGCGTTCTTGTGAATGGGTGTTTAAAAATGAGAAGCGGCCTACAAAAGTGAGACAGGCGAGAATCGTTGGTAAAAATATGATTGCGTTTTTTCTCAGCTACGGGTCCCATCTGTACAATTCCACTTGAAGATCAAAAGTGTGTTAATGCCGAGTGGTATTCTACCATTTGTTTACCCAGGGTGTTAGTAAAAGTTCGCGAAAGACGAACCAAATTCCGCATTCTCCTACACCATGATAACGCCTCTTCACACACGGCCAACAAAACAAAGTCATTTTTAGCTTCCGAAAAAGTACATATCGTCACTCATCCTGCGCATAGCCTCGACCTAGCACCCTGTGATTTCTGTATTTTCCCCTAAAATTAAAGATTTAATGAGAGGTTTTACTTTTACCAACTCCGAAGAGGCAGTGATAGCGTTCAATCAGCACATAGAAAACATGCCTTCAGATCTGTGGTTCTCCTGTTTTAAAAAATGGTTCGATCGCATGAAAAAATATTTAAAATGTAAAGGAGATTATTTTGAAAAGCAATAAACATAATACTTTGGTTATAACGTGTTGTTTTTTTAAGTTACGCAAAACTTATAGAGTGACCTACGTGTATATATATATATATATATATATATATATATATATATATATATATATATATATATATATATATATATATATATATATATATATATATATATATAAGAACGGAACTGTCTCTCCGTCCGTCTGTCACCAGGCTGTATCTTATAAACCGTGGTAGGCAGAAAGCTGAAATTTTCACAAATTATGTATTTCCGTTGCCGCTAATACTAAAAATAAAAAAATAAATATATTAAGGGGGGTCTTCATACAACAAATGTAATTTTTAGCTGTCTTTTTATAGATGGTACGGGACCCTTCCTGCGGGAGTCCGACTTGCTCTTGGCCGGGTTTTTATATAACAAATGTTAATAGTACGTTGTCATTCACGTGGTGAAATAGTACCTTTACCACCTACTTATCATAGTGTAGTTATAGAAAGGTGGATTACAAAATAAATAATTCAGTGGCATTTACTTCATGGATAAATTTCACTTCGAATTGAACTCAACCTCATTATGTCAATGTCAAAGCTGTTAAAATATAATTGTCTGAATATCTGAATATGAATGGTCGTCGTTTTAACGATGTGAATATCAGATGCCTGACACTTTAAAATGGACGCGCTTTAGATGTAAACTTAATGAGAAACGATCTAGATTCCGCCAGGTGGTGTCAGGTTGTAGGTTGAATTAAATTTTGGTTAAAATTTTCTGAATTTGTGATAATATTTCTTTCAGCAATGGAACTGGAGCTGATTTTTTTATTGAAGAGAATCTTTTTATCGACGTATGGGAGAAACTTAATGAAAATGTTAAGAAAAAAGTCATACATATCTTTTTTAACTTTCCACTACGTATATAGATAAGGAAGTTACTGACTTTACCCCGATTTTCGAAAACCGAGTTTTCACCAGATGTCCACGTTTTGAGGTCCTAGGAACCTTTTCTGACTATTTTCACGATGACGTCAGTATGTCTGTATGTATGTATGTGTGTGTATATGTGTGTGTATGTAAACATCTTGTAACTTTTGAACGGCTGAACCGATCGAAACGCGGTTGTTGGCATTCGATTGGATTTCGCTCAATTTAGATTTCCTGACAATGTGAACCGATTCGGTCCAGGAGCTTTTGAGATATTTAAAAAAAACGCCAAAAAAAATTTTGGCGAAACAGTATTTTTTTAATATAACTTTATGTACCGATTGAGCACAAAAACTAATCAACTCTATTCCTCAAAAAACTAATGTCTAATACATAAATTGCATCAAAATTGGATTATCCGTTTGGGAGTAATCGTTGAAAAATGTTGAAAAAAGTATTTTTTCGACATAGCTTCGAAATTTTTCAAACAATCATTTTTTGGTATTCTACGATATTTTAGTACTAAAAAAACTTCGTCGAATGCCGTTTCGAAAATCAAAATCGAATCTAATTCTCAAAACTTATAGCTTTTCGATTATTTAGCTCAAACAATATTTAAAATATCTCAAAAATTGAGTTCAATTTCACCATCGATTTCGAAATTTACAGCTTTTCAGAAATTAATATACTGCCATTTTTAACAAAATAGATGTTTGAACTGAAAAATCTATGCTTATATTTTTTACTCTTTTGAGCTTAAAATACCTTAATTTAGTGGGAAGCTTCAGGGATGGCCTGTAGGCCCTAGGGTAGCGTAGGGTCAACCATTTACACATTTTTTTACTAGCATGCTCCGCTGGAATGTTTTTGCAGCAACTATTAAACCATTCCAACAATACATAGACCATTTTTTATATAATATAAGTTGGCTAAGCCAAGACGAGTGGTCCCTCTGGTAACGACGACACACACCATGTTCTCAGTGATCAAATCCTGGTTAACGATACTTTAATCTTAGGGTCGAGCCTTATTCTTGAGGTCACAATTTTCTGTTACGCTCGATCGTCACGCGCCATGATATTTAAATTAAGTAGTAAAATATCTCCAAGCCCGTATCCCTGAAGAGGTAAGGCAGAGGTAATACAAGTACACTCACGATTAGTCGAGATACTTACTCCCATAATGTGATAGGTGGCTAACCTGTCGCCAATTGTCGCGTTATTTTTTATCAAAAAACTGCATTTTAAATTGTCCGACCCTAGCCCAAAATCGAACCCGGGAATTGAAGTCGGATACTACAGTTTTACTGCATTAAAAATTATAACGATAAAGATTTCTTAATTAAATAATATACCCTATATCACCCTCACAATTAAGACGAATGTAATGGCCGCATAAGCTTAATATACATATATTCACCAAGGCGCGCCAAATAAATATACTTACATATACACGAACATACATACATAATACACACATATATATATATATATATATATATATATATATATATATATATAATGTGTACATATACATACTCTCAATAAACTATCCTAACATAGTTGGGTGAAAAAGTTATTCGTGCACAATAGCTTTAAAAAAAATCAAACGTCTGTAAAATATAAAGTGAAACATTATAAGTGCTTATCGCCGATGTGTTCTGATAGGGTCAGGTAGTAAACTAATGCGTGTGGCATTACATCCTCTACCAACGGATAGCATAGCATCATTAACATCTTTATTTTTTATACGAAATGATGATCTTTATCAAGAGCGCCATCTGCTTGTTAACTCCCTTACGATATACAAAAAATCGGCCAAGTGCGAGTTTGCCTTCCAGACATAGGGTTCCGTATGTCACTGCGGTAACTTGTATAAGAAATTTGGAAAGTAATTTAAAAAAGTTTGTAATTTTGTTAATACACTTTTACTGTTTCACAATTCACTTTAAGTTTTAATTAATATCGCCAGCCGGTTTCGCCTTTTACGGCATTTTCAGGACTCCCTAAAAAAGTTTCATCACGCCCGATTCTCTTTCAATATATCTCTTTATAGATAACCGGGACCAACAATTTTACATGGTCATCCGAAATCCAAGAATGGTAACACAGCCACCTTGATTTTCTAAAAAAAACCTCAAAAACCTTAAAACCAGATATCTCTTTGGCTACTAGGTGGTAGAGTTCTGCATTGTCTCGCCCGGGTCTGGTATCACCGCCTTACCTATTCCTGCCGCAATAGCGTCAGTGCTTGTCGCTGTCGTGTTCCGGTTTGGAGGGTAAGGTAGCCGGTAAACTTATGCATGTGGCATTAGACCTCGCCACAAGATAGCAACGCACCATTAACACCTTTGGTGTCTATAGGCGATGGTTGACTCTTTCCATCAAGAGACCCATCTGCTTGTTTGCTATGTTATGATATATATCTCACGATCTAAGCCAAATAGGCCAACCCCTAGTGTTTTTTTTTTGCAGTGTTAGCGCCCACAGTAATACTCGTATCCTTTCTATGATAATTTTCCCTTCAAAAGATAAAAATAATTAACTTTAATATATTTTTGCAATATTTTTAAATGTATATTGTATATCTACTTATATATACGATCGTATTCTTGATAGTCTCAAATCATTACCTATAAATAAATTTCACAAAAAATGTTTGATTAGATGAAACATACTATGATATTAGACGGTCATTTTTAGCCGATAAAATTAAGTGTTAATAAATAAAAATATATAAGTTTGTTGAAATCACACTAAAGTTTCAATACAATAAAAATTTAACTATAAAGTTTTGTACATTATAAAATAACTTTGTGAATTCTAGACATTTTAATTGCACGAAAATTGAAATTTTGCAAATTATAAGTTACTTTTGTCACAATGAAAATTTTTTTGTACATTTATAATAAGTACATAAAAAAGAAAAAAAACAAGCTGGCCAAGTTTTTTCCGCCGGATCTTCTCAGTTTGTGGCTGGAGTCGTATGCGGTAGAAATTCTAAAAAAATCTACTCACAAAAGTTTTACATTTAATATAATATAAAATAATATTATTTGAATATTTACACATTATATTATGGTAGAATATGTTGGCAACTTCAATTAATTTTCAATAACTAGTAACACTCATAATTGCAAATAAATATTTTCACTTCATATTATTACTTCACGGAACCCTAAAAGCAGGCACATAATGTCAATATGAATTTTTTTTCAACTTCCAAGCCAGTTTACTTTTTACGACTTAAACCAATTCTCAAAACCACGACTTTCGAATATAAATCGTAAACTATTAAAGTGCAGGCGCCAACGGATCTTTGAAGCTATAAAATCCGAGCTTCGCGTCGCCCAGAGAGTTTGGTAATTATTTTAATTGTCACTTTTAATAACCCCTTTTATTTGTCAAGCTTGTATTCAAGTAGGTACCAAATGTTACTGATATTTGGGTGGTATATAAAAAGTTACCAAGATTATTAAACTCATAGGTGAACCGAAAACTTTTTACCCGTTTTATACGCAATTGGCACGGGATTAGGTGTATAAAATTTGGCACATTTAAATTGTATGCGTAGAAAGTCAATATTTTTGTATAATATTTATAAGAAATCCATACATCCATACTTCCATATCCATACTAATCTATATTAATAGTGTAAATGCGAAAATTGAATGTATGGATGTTTGTTTCTCAATAACGGCTGAGCTAATTTGGATGACATTTTGCACACATTTAGATAATAACCTGAAAACCCAAAAACTCCTAAAGAAGCCTATGAAAACATAAGCTGTCTTATAAACTTCTGGTAGAAGTTAATATGGCTAGAATAGATGTGCAGAGGCCCAACTGTACAATAAGTACGGAAAATATCATGGCAATAAAATCTGCCAAGGGCGAGTCGGACTCGTGTGCCGAATTTTATTCAAATCTGTTGAACAGTTTTTGCGTGATTCTTGTTTTTTAGGATTTGCTGCGTTTCCGATCCGGTGATAGTTTTAAAAAATATGTTGACGTGTCAAAATAACTTGTAAAAAGTTTTATTTAATAAAGTATTTCGGATTTCTGATTTCATTCATCCGTCCAAAAATCCGTCCCATCGAAACATCCAAACTTTCGCATTTATAATATTAATACAGATTTTTGATCTTTAACCTAACTTTTGTTTCCCAAAGCTAAGCTTGATTAATTACGTTTTACAATTGATTTCTATCGGACCGTATGTTGAGAAACACTGACTCTAATCAACAAAGATATTATTTTACATATTAATTTACTTCACGGCAGCGACTAAACGACCTCCAAACTACCTGATTTTTGAGATCGGCCCCAAAAAAATCGGGTACACGACAGGTGTTTCTTATTTTTAAATCAATGAGATAAGTTATCGCATTTTCGAACTCGTCTGTTAGTTTTTTTTTCAAAAGGTTAAATAATTAAATAAAAACCACAAAATGACTAGAGGATTCATGGACACCCAGTAGGTAGTAGGTATGAAGGTCCTTTCTCTATATCAGGCTTTCCCAACCTTTATTTCGTCGAGCTTCCTCGAACCAAAAATAATATTTTTCTCCCCTTATATATTCCTTATTTACCTACTCGTTAATTATGTTTTGGAAATGTAATCTTACATATTACGTGTGACGCGCCCCCCTAACATTTCTCTACGCCTCCCTACGGGGGCGTGCCCCCTGGTTGGGAAATCCTGCTCTATATTATCTACTGGGATCCACCCATTAACTACGATACTCAATTTTTAGGAATTTTTGACCCCCCCCCCCTTAGTCATATGTTGTCACACTTCACCCCCTTCCACTTGTGCGACGTCACGTATTTTTCAATCTAATACATACACTTTTACTTTTAAATGTCCGAACAAATTTACAAAGGCTGTTCAAAATAGTAATATATTCGATTTATTTAATAAAAAAAATAATTAAAAAATTCGAAATTACATTTTCATCCGACACAAAATACAAAACAGCGAGAGATTACATAATAGTTAACATCGTAATTATAGATACATGTAAAATGATGTACTGACATCATTATAGAGTTCATTCATTAGACTCGGTGCATCGAATTTATGAATTTAGTGGGATTATTAAACGAATATCTTTATATTATTTTGTAGTTATTTTACAGCAATAATTAAAACGCACTTTCAATTCAATATTTAGTTCCTAATTTTAGAATTTGGGCGGACTTTTAATAGTAACCCTGTATTTAAGTTTTCTCCAACTTGCACTCGCCAACGACTTAAATCTACATAATCCTAGCTTTTTGTAAAAGTTAAAGATTAATTAATTTCCCTATTTTGGTCCGAGTTCCTTTGAAGAATAGGCCAACTGTTTTTCTTCCAGGTAAGTCGTAAAAGGTGACCGATTGGCTATGCAAATCACTACCATCGTAGCCACTAGGTGGTAGAGTTCTGCATTGTCTCGCCCGGGTCAGGTACCACCACGCATTAAATGGATACGCCTTTCTTTTTGTATCTACGCCATTTTCTTAGTTTGTCAATGTAACCTTCCTCAAGAATCAATATATCTATTAAAAAAAACCGCATCAAAAATCTGTTGCGTAGTTTTAAAGATTTAAGCATACATAGGGACAGACAGAGAAAGTGACTTTGTTTTATACGATGTAGTGACGTATGACATTTTTAACAGTGATAGGAGTGTTTGCTCATATGCGTGGTTACACGTTTTCTTCCCAGTGCCATGTTTGTTAGTATTCGTATGGTCTGTGGGTAGGTACTACTGCCTAACCTATTCCTGCTGCGATAGCATCGTTTCTCACTGTCGCATTCTGGTGTGGAGGGTAAGATTATACCGATAAATCTATGCATTAAGGCGAGGTATTTCGACGCACTTCAACTCTATAGAAAATGGGTGGCGCGGTATGTTCTGAAACCGCTGGGAAACGTGTTAATTTTTGGACAAACAAATATAGGTCTTCACCTGAAAACTAAAATTTAGCACATTCTTTTTGTATTTACAACTAAATATCACTATATAAAAATAATGTAGAATATTAGAAGTATTATTAATAAATTATTTGTTTTAGAGATTTTTTTAGCCTGTTTTCGGAATTTTATATGATCGAGTAAAGTACATTCTATCATGTAATGAGTTAGCACATTCCTTAGATAATATATTCAGGTATATCGTGTAATTTTTATAAAATTGTTATTTAATAATTAATACAAAAAATGTGATTTAGCAAACCAGTTTTTTCCCGTTTGTCGCGATGCCTCGCCTTAAGACTCCACCACAAAGATAGCAACGCACCATTAACATCTTTGGTGTCTACAGACGACAATTTTCTCTTTCCATTAGGTTTGTTTGCTATCTTATGATATACAATATTTATTACAAATATATACTATTATATACTATAATCTGCTTATTATTTCGCAACAATATTATAGAAATTAATCAGGTCGTCCTTGATTATGTAGCACAATTAGGGCGTTACACAAAATGGTTGATAAGAGAGTAAAAGAATATTTTAGTGGATAAAAATATTTATTAACTGTAACGCGAGAGTATTTTGGTTATCTTATTTGCTTATATGTAGCAAACGAGTAGATGGTTTCCTGGTGGAAAGAGATGACCATTGCCTATAGACATCAAAGATGTTAATGGTGCATTGTTATCCCTGTGACGAGATGTTAATACTACATGCACAAGTTTTTAGGCTACCTTACCCTTTTAACAAAAAACACGACAGTGAAAAGCATTGGTTTTTAAATACGCTATTGCGGCAGGAACAATAAGCTCATCACACATGGCTAAGATACTATAATATTTGATCTTAAGATGCCTTAATATAATATATCGTAAAGCAAATTTCGGAAATCGCTCACCATACAAATCGTATGAACCATTACGGCTCAGCCACACCTACCCGCGGCGCGACCTGCGACGCGAAGTGCGGCGCGGTGAGTCGCGCGACCATCTGGGAATGCCACAGCTCGACTTGTTGCGACCGCGGCCGCGTGCCGCTCTGAGCTGTTACACCTTGATACTAGCTAGTACCAGGGTCGGATTTTATAATACTATTTTTACTATATTCTTTTGATGCGTAGTATATACATATTATCGTAACGTTAGAATTGCACGCAAAAATACCATTATTGTTGATACTTACAGATATTACCTTATTATTGATCCCTCCATTCGAGATTTTTGAAGTTTAATTTCTTTAGGCACGTAATATTTCTTCAGGCAGCGAGTGAAATTTTAAGATGCACGCGCATCACCGTAACGCAAAAGTTACAGGTTGAAATCTTTATTAAGTAAGTGCCGAAATCCTTGACTATCCTTTTCCAGTCATTTTATTATTTTAATGTAATTAAGTATTTCCATGCAATTAAAATCTATCAGAAATCAGAAATCAGAAGTACTTTGTTCAATAAAACTTTTTACAAGTTATTTTGACACGTCAACATATTTTTTAAAAACTGCTACCGGATCCGAAACGCGGCCAATATTTTTAATATTATTAAAGAAGTATAACTTCTCACGAGCGTACATAAGTAGTACACGCATCTATTTTTTTATGTATGGCAACGTAGACATTTTCCGTGCAATTTTTAGTAACTATGATCGTTTTTGAGTTAGTGGGCTGTAGAAAGAATGTATTTTTGTTAATATGAGTGAGATGAAGTGTGGTGGTCTCCCCGTGTTGGTCCCGGGCTCCTTTGAAGAATAGGCCAACTGCCGTTCTGTCAGACAGGTCGTAAAAGGCGACTGAGTGGCTGTTTGCTTCACTACCATCGTGACTATTAGGTGGAAGAGTTCTGCATCAGCTCGACCGGTTCTGGTATCACCGCCTTACCTATTTCTGCCGCAATAGCGTCCGTGCTGGTCACTGTCGTGTTCCGGTTTGGAGAGTAAGGTAGCCGGTAAACTTATGCATGTGGCATTAGACCTCACCACAAGATAGCAACGCACCATTAACATCTTTGGTGTCTATAGACGATGTTGACTCTTTCCATCAGGAGACCAATCTGCTTGTTTGCTATATAAAAAAAATGAATGTATAGGAACAAATTTTGTCTAACGCAAGCCGACATTAAATTGAGAAAATGCTGTGAAGTTTTTAGATTAAGTTTAAGTTTCGGTGTATATACTAAATTAAGTGTAATATTATTTTAAGTATAATATTATATTATATATTATATTCGTACATTGTTATTTTCTACTGTAAATGATGTGTGTTGTGTGCAATAAAGTATATTATTATTATTATATTATATTATATTATATAAATAATTGGTTATTGACACAATATTTTATTGTGTCAATAACCAATTATTTATATAATCAATAAATCATCTCAAACCGATACTTTTTTTTATCGTCAGCCCACCATTTTACTTCAGTTCCATAATTTTAAGTGCAAAACGTAAAAGGAGCTAATGATCTTCGAAAGGGGATCCTTAACCCTTAACCTTAACCTATGGTTCCTTACTCAAGGAGCTTGAGCTGTTTTATTGCAAAGCTCCCGAGACCTCCAGCACCGCCACGTAACTCTATCAAACCATGTGAATCTTCTAGCAATAAAGGCTATATCAGCCCAATTTTAAGCGTCCACTTTCCAGTTCCATCGTTATATTTAAAAAAACATCCAGCATCTAAGTGTTTGCCAAAACAAACCGAAATAGCCTACACTCATTGGATTTAACTGGTCAAGCTTAGAAAATCACATGGACTTCCTTCCGCTCTATCATCAGATACTGGAAGCTATCCCATTTCACATTCCTTAAAATAAAAAATCAAACGAGTCCAAAATTGAGTGTTGCTCAATTTTAATTAAAAGTTTTGATAACCTCCTTCCTGCTTCACCATAAGACCCTGTAAATCATTTAGCACCAGGGTATTTGTCAAAACAGAACAACTGAGTCCAATCTAAATATGTTTTTCTTGTTTAGTTTATAACTTACCATGGCCACCTTCGAGTTCGATCGTTAAATCCTAAGTAATGATGAGCATCAGATCCTAGAAATCATCCATGTTTGTCAGTACAAGACAATTGAGCGCTAACTCGATAAATTTACCTTGTTGAGTTTAGAAGTTTATTATCTAAGCATTTTGCATCTAGATGCGAGAAAATTCGATATTACTTTTTTCGGCTCCATCTTCAGAGTCTCGTAATAATGAGAAATATCTTATTGCAACGAAACGAACGACGCCAAACTCTACTATCTTAACACTTTCGGACTGTGAGTTATAATGACACTCTAGTGGCTCCATGATTCATTTCTCGTCGTTATGAGTACTAATTAAACTTAGTACTTATAGCAACAAAACCAATGACCCAAAATTTGGTTACCTCGTCAAAACTCTATATCTGAGAGTTCTAGTCCCTATACCCAGGCTACATCATGATATTAGCTGGATAGTACCATAATATTGCATTGTCATTGAACTTACAAAAGTTTGCCAAGTTTCAGTACAAATAAATATCAGGAAGTCGATAAATATGGTTTGCAATATTTAGAACCAATCATACAAACGGATTCCAGTCATTTTAAATCCGTCGAACCGTCAATATTATAAGGGAAAATGAGTTCCCTAAAAGACGTTCTATCAGCAATAAAATGTGTTTTGTATTAAAATGTATGTAACACGTGTATACTATTTTCTTGACGGCTAAAATCTGTTAACAAATTTAAGAGGTTTTATTGTTTATCAAATTTCAATTAGGGGCCATCCATAAATTACGTCACACGAATTTCATGATTTTTTGATCCCTCCCTCGCCCTTGTCACAGCTGGTCACATTTGTGAGACACCTATCTAGTGTGATGTCACATATTTTACAATTTTACATTGGAGTAATGATCATTCGAATCATTCGATTTTTTTTATCTATAAAGGTGTTTTTCTTATTTCAATGTTGTAATACTTAGATCTAAAATATTGTATTTTGAAAAAATGTGATGTCAAAATTTGGGATCCCTCCCTCCTCCTTTTCACACAATGTCATACTTCGTCGACCCCCTCCCTACCCCTTAACGCGTGACGTAATTTGTGGATGGCCCCTTACAGGGCTATCGTTAGTTATAATATTTAGCATACTTTCATCATATATTTTGTGTGATGTACTATTGTGTACATTATGCACGTAATAATGAGAACTGCGCCTAAAATGTGTCGCAAAAAAGTTTCTATATCTTGTATACGACTTATAATATTAAACCTGATATTAAAATCATTTAATATACTTTCGTAAAATGTACTTTTATTGCTCCGTATATTTTCGTAATATAACTTCTAACGACAGCTCTTGTAAATAACTTTGAAATATGAAATGTGTAAGATTCCCGCAAATAGAATGTTATAATTCTATCTTATATTTAATAAAAATTTTGAACATGATTCTAAAACGAATCAGATGCTACATTCGACTTTAGTAATCTATTTTGTCTCATTATTTACATATTAATACGTGAAGCGAAAACTTTATACCTCTTTTAACGAAAATAACGTCACGGATGAGTATGAAATTTGTGCCCCGTCAAGTTTACATTTAGGAGAACAGCGGAAACCCAATTTTTTTAAATTAATATACATTTAGGAATACATTAAGTTATTTTTGTGACATAGTACTCACCCCGTGCTTGGGAAAATTGAAATACTTTAAAAACAACAAAGAAAAATATAGACATTGCGTGACTATATTTTTGAACTTTTCTTTTTTATCTATCTTTATTTGTTACCCGATTCGAGATTTTTCGAAGAAAGAAAAGATGGTTGTCTCGTCAAAACGAAGCTGTTCACAAAAATTCAGCTTGTTATTAATAAGAAAAAGTTTTTAACTTAAGGTAAGTTTTATTCTCACGGTTTAAATATTTCAGGCTTTAAACTATCCAAATAAAGTAAACCCAGCTTGAAATTTAGTATGGAAGCTGGGAGTTGTATTTCTGTACCAAAGGGACTTCAAACGAGATAAAAAATCATGATCTGAGAACACCTGCCCTAATTACGAATCCCTATCAAAACCGGTCCGAAGAACAACTTTATAAATACTAGTGATCATAATAATCAACCTTACTTCAAATGCAACAAGGTTCAAAATAAATTGATAATCATATGAAGGAGATTAGTTAGTACAGTCAGCATTGTTAAAGATGTTAAATGTAATGTTAATATTATTAAATAAAATTCTGATAAGTACTCCGTTAAAGACATGTATTTTTTTTAATAAAAATTTACTCAATATTAATATATAAAATTTGTCTTAATTTCTAAACTAAGTAAATTATAAGAAAATATAAAATATTCCTGAAAAATTATTTTACAGATAATATTAGATAATTGAGTGTGTTAGAGATATTTTCAACATTACTATATAGTACATACCAATGTTATTTTTTTATAAATATACATATATAACATTTTGCGTGATTGAGTAACAAACATCCATCCATACAACCATACATCCAAACTTTCGCGTTTTCGTTTATATAGATACAACATCTATCAGTCACATAAATCTATATTAATTAATTAATATATTGACATAATATTATAAATGCAAAAGGTTGGATGTTTGAATAGATGGATGTTTGGATGGATGGATATTAGGAAAGATGGATGTTTGTTACTTAATCAAGCAAAAACTACTGAACGGATTTGAATAAAATTTGGCACATAGGTAGATGATAATCTGAAATAGCATGTAGGCTACTTTTTATCATGGAAAAATTAGGTGATCCCGTGGGATTCACCAAAAAACTTATAATGCAGCAGGCTGCACACTGTAGCTGTTATACATTAACATGTGATGCTGACTGTACTCTTATGCAAGTTTTTATTTCACTGATACACTATAATAAAGGTTTTTTGGTGTTTGTTTGTGGTAACTAAACTCTGGAGATATTATAATGAGTAGACTTTGTTTGATATTGATCCTTGTATAGTTCCGAGCCCCTTTAAAAGTGACAGACATGTCATTTGGTCAGGCAGTTCGTAAAATGCAAACGATTGGACTAAGTATGTTACTACCATTATGACTACTTGGTGGTAGAGTTCTACGACGTCTCGTCCAAATAATACTATCTATTGGTCCATTGGTCGAGTGGTTAGCGACCCTGACTACGCAATCGACCGGGATGCTATTGCGGCAGGAATAGGTAAGGCGGTGGTACCAAATACCCGGGCGAGACGTAGCGTAACTCTACCATCTAGTAGTCACGACGGTAGTAACACACGTACCAATCGGTCGCCTTTCACGACTTGCCTGGCAGGACAGCAGTAGTTGGTCAATTCTTCAAAGATGGACCAACACAGGCGATTTAGTATTCTAAATCGCCTGTGTTGGTCCATATTATTTATTAATTAATACCTATATTATATTTAATATAGGTATAAATTAATAAATAATATAAATATTCACGAGACAAATTTTACTGATCTAACCCCAAACTAAGCAAATTATTTGCTTGTGTTATGGGTGTTAGTCAACGATACTAATACATAGAAATACATATATAAATACTAGAATATATTTAATAAGCACCCGAACCCGGAAATATAAACATTTATGCTCATCACACAAATGCTTGTCCCCGTCGGGGGTCGAACCCGAGCCCCGTCGATTGCAAAGTCAGGGACGCTTACAACTCGACCAACGGGGTGGTTTGTGCGTAATTATTTTATAGATATCGTTGATAGATAAATTTTCAAAATATTTATTTGATTTACAGTAAGTTCCTCAAGTTTAATACTTGAGGAACTTACTGTAAATCAAATAAATTGAATACTTAATAAACTTGAGGAAAGTTGAGGAAATACTTAATAAACTTAATACTAAAATAGTACTAAAACTTTAAAATACGATATTTTTTATTTTAATAAAAATATTTTTTTTATAATGTTATTAACCTACCTATACACCGCTTTTGGATCGGACAGGTTTTTTTACACATTTTATATATTTACTAAAATATTCAAAAAATAATATAAATGAATTCAAATACTAAATTATTTAAATCACTAGCTGACCCGGCAAACGTTGTTCTGCCTTTTTAACTACTCTTTTTCTCTATATTTTCTCACCTTTTAAACCTTCTCTGGACTTCAACAATTAATTCCAAACCAAAATTAGCCAAATCGGTTCTGCCGTTCTCGAGTTTTAGCGAGAATAACGAACAGCAATTTATTACTTACTTTTATTAATTTATACATATAACAAAATCGTAAAAATATATAATAGATAGATTTACAGATGCTTATGTGACAGTCTAATTTATAAATACATCCCACTTTACTTACTTAAGATGATTATGCAACCGCCATCTAGTTTATGACATGGGAGCTACACCTTGACATTATGTCTATAAATTATAATTTTTTTTAATTAATTACCAATTTTTAAACTTAGAATAAATTTAAGTTAATAGTATTAATGGTTAAATTAGTTGATCAGCAATTTAAAATTTTATTATTATTTTTTTAATTTGTTTTATATAAAGGACCTAATAAAAATATATTTTTAAAATATTGATTAATTTTCGCAATATTACGTCGCTTAGCTTTTTATTTTTGTTTATTTTAAAACTTGAATAAAATCTTGAAAACTATTTTATAATTAAAATAACTATATTTATTTCAAAAGTCGAACATTTAAAATTTTAGATTAAATTACGAGTATGTGTTGTCCATTTATCTTAAATATCAGAAACAAAATCTTTATATGGAAATATTTAAAAATAACAAATGTGGATACACATAAATTTAAACACAAAATGTCAATGCAAAATGTAAATAAGACTTACCTAACCAAAACATCCATCACAATCCAGAACAAAAAACTGTCACACACAAAATCACACACTGGCCTGTCAAAGGAAAAACACGATACTTTGTGGCGATATTTTTTACGAAACGAAGCGAAACAGCTTTTTAAACGACCGACGTAGCGTCGACTTGATACGAAACTGGGTACTCCGTACCTACGATACGTTGCATTGAAGACCAAAGCGTTGCAAGCCTTTGATAAGCACATTCTACGAATTGGCGCGAAAATGATTCAGACTGGCGCTAAAAGAAATGAAAATGATTTTCATTTTGAATTACGAACAGCGTTTAATAACTTTGCATAGAAAATTTATGCTAAATACGTTCAGAAATATCGTTTGTTAATATTGTTCTTTAATATTCTTGATTTGAAATTTCCAGACAAGTTTTAAAGAATACTAGCTATCGCCCTGTGGTCGAAACTCGACCATATAGACTTAACAAAAAAATCTTTGAGGCGTAAAGAAAATAATATTGTGGGTACATATTTTGTGTTAATTATCATGTATGTTACATAAATTTAGTTTCTGTGTTTTTGTTGTAATATAGTGTATTTCTAATGCATAGTATATATATATATATATATATATATACTAGGTTTTTGCAGTCCTCCGCAATGTAAATTATAACTATGCCAAATTTCGTGCCCCACGATTCGCGTGTTTGTCGGTAAAAGGGGTACAAATTTTTTACTTCGCGTATTATTAATAATGAACTGTGGTCCTGTGAACGGAATTTGTCCAAAGACTGTTTTGCCTATGATATGGTCATATGAAATCTCTTAAGTTTGACATCAGACTTTAGCCGTACAAAAATAGTATACATCTGTTTATATAATCATTTATGTCACATGAAAGTAATGTGTGTGTACCAAAGACTGTTTTGACTATGATATGTTTTAAAGTTTTTCCAGTTTTCCCAAGCACGGGGTGAGCTATAACACAAAAATAATAAGAAATACGAAAGTACTGATCAAAATTATAAATGTGAATTTCATCTGTAACGATGAACTCATTTAACTAATTATATGTATGTATACCTAGCGGTCAGTATAATCGACGTAATCGATCATATAACAAAGAAGAATCTCGCCACGTCAAACCTGTCGACACTAGCTCAGTGGAAAAGCATCCCGGCTTTAGGGAAATGGTCGCAGGTTCAATTTTAATTTTAATTTTATTAATTTGATGTAAATATATCTAATATATATTATTTAAAATATTTGCTTTCTGCAGTTCTCCACAATATAAAATTCGTGTAGCTGTCAAAAAAATGTGTACAAAGTTTTAAATTCAAGTATAAGTAAAGAATATTAATGACAACCGAAAAATTAAATTCGTTATTTAAGGATATATTCCTAAAGTTGCCGATCGAGACGTGGTTTCGGTTAAATCCCTGACAGTCAAAAAGACCGCATTTGTAGGATTAGTCATGGACTTCGAATTTGTTAAGTCTGGGTGATTATTGAATATATTTCTTCACTAGCTAAACCGTGCGAATTCGCTCGCAAGTAGATTAAAATGTCTAACACATTTAGCTTTCAAATAAAGTTTTTTCTTCTGTTTCAGCCACTTAATGGTTGATTTTGAAAATAAGTTAACCTTTGTTTGACCCCAATTTTCTTAATGCTAAATTTCATCAAAATCAGTTCAGCGGTTTAGTCCGTGAAAGCGTAACAGACAGATAAACTTTCGCATTTATAAAATAAACCTATCTCTGCGTCCTGCAGCCCGCTGCATAACATTTTTCGGTAAATCCCACAAAACGACATATTTTTACGAGATATAAAGTATTCTATGTGCTTTTTTAGGTTAATATCTATATATGTGCCAAATTTCATCCAAATCGGTTCAGCTGTTTTTGCGTGAAAGGGTAACAAACATCCATCTATCCATCTAAACAAACTTTCGCATTTACAGTGGCGGATTTACTGGTAGGCTGAGTAGGCTGGAGCCTAGGGCGGCAGATTTCGGGGGGCGGCAAAGTTTTAGTTGTCTTAGTGGAAATATAAAGACTACCTGACCCGAGCCAATATTTAGCACAGTATCAAGAATGTAAATCAACTCACAAGTGATAATATTAGAAGAAAATGTAAGCATGAACGAAAAACAAATATTTTAAATAGGAGAATATACGCAAATCCAGTTTGGGAGGTAAAATAACTACGCATATGCTACTACCATTCCACCACACGGACAGCAAACACAACCAACATCCTTCTTGCTTATAGACTCTCCATCATTAGAGTCGCCTGCTTGTTTGCTTTCCTATGATATAAATTCTTTTTAAAGTAAATTGTTGGATCGTGAAAATAATCTAGAACTGACACTTCCAGAGTTCGGTAATGGTGGCAAAATTTTAATAGCCTACTGGCGGCACATGTTTGCATACGGCACTGCGCATTTATAATATTAGTATGTTTAGTAGGATAGGATAAGTAGGACTAGCCGACCCGCGCAGCTTCGTTCGTGAATAAAATAACATGTTATCTAAATTTTCTTAGAAAAACTTTCATTCTCTCTTAAAGCCTTTTAGGGTTTGATTTAAGAAAAAAAATAAGCTCTGTTTGGCTCCAGATTTTCCTCTATATCCACGCCAACTTTCATCAAAATCGGTTTAGCGATTTAGCCATGAAAGCGTATCAGGCAGGCAGACAAACGGACAGATAGACAGACTTTTGCATTTATAATATTGTATTAGTATAGATTAGTATGGATATCTGATAATAACCACGTGACCCGTATTTCAAGTAAATAGCTTACTGAGATCCAATCTTTTAGTTTATCTATATGTAGTCTATTTATATATTAATGCGTGAAGGAAAATCTTCGGAAACTTTTTAAGACAAGCAGATTAGTTTTCGAGAGAAAAAATAAAAACGATACGTGATATTGACAGGAATAGCTTTTATGTTGGCGTCAAAATAAAGACTATTTTTTTAAATTGAACTTCAGTATATAGCATAGAATATAAATATTATATCCTTGAAACCAATGGTTTGGTTTCACTTATAAAACATAAATTCAATGAAAAAAACATATATTTTTTAAAGTAGCATATTTTTTCTCAAAATTATTTCACCCTATACAAGTGCACGGAAAAGTGGACGGAACGCGGGAATATTGTGGAATATTGTGTACGTAGTTAAAACGGACGGCCAGTGCGGCAGGTCAACGCCCTTTGCGCATAGTATCCATGAAATTACGGACGGTGTCGGACAGAAACTTTCTTATATTTTTGAAAGAAAATAACGTTTTATTACTTGTAAATTCACATAAACATATTTATAATTAGCTCAACTACCTATGGTTTTAGTGACAACGGTGTTTATCCTTACAGCCTGTATATATTATTATTTAATATTTTTTGTAAAAAAAATTGGAGTTCTTTCCAATTTTTTCACAAAGAATGTTTTAATTATGCGTGTAGCATCCCAGCCCCGCTATATGGATAACAACGTAAAATTAACATATTTGGTATCTATATACGATGATAATCTTCTTTCATCCAGAAAAAAAATCTCACTTTGCATATTTTAAGCAGATTAAAGTCGTTTCTTTGTTTGCTTTTCTAAGCTAAAAATAATAATAAAAAGAATCAACAGCATTGAAACAATTGTTTCAGTTTGCATTTAAATAATTGTCACGAAGCAAATTACCATGTAGGTTAATACTTGATGGTATCACAATACATGACATGAACGTAACGTTGCGGCTATACTATCGCGATACGGTAAAGATATTTTTATATCATAAGCTGAGAGGAGATACAACAATCGCCTATAGATACCAGAGACGTTAATGGTGCGTTGCTATCTTGTGGCGAGGTATGCCACATGCATAAATTGCAAAATGCAAAATTTTACATGCTCATCATCATCAACGAATTTAAAAGCAAGCTCTTGTCGGTGCAGCATCTATTTCTTCCACTTTTCCCTTTCCAATGCCGCTTCCTTGATCTCCCTATACGATACGATACATTTATTTTTTCCTTCACTTGTGATATATAGCTTATCCTTGGCCTTCCTCTACCTCGCTTTCCTTCTACCTTTCCTTATATGATATTGTTAATAAAACTGTTGTGTCGTATTAGGTGACCTATTATCTTCCCTTTACGGTCTTTTAAAGATCTTATGAGGCTCCGCGCTTCGACTATTCTCTTTAGCACTTCTTCGTTGGTCATCATTTTTGTCCAGCTTATCTATTCCATACGCCTCCAACACCACATTTCAAAGGCTTCCAGGCAGCATCTTTAATTCTGTGTAAGAATCCAGATTACACTTCCATACGGGGCTATGCAGAGTATGCTCAGTGTTCATATAAATCGAAGAACACATTTCTTACATTTCAATATATTTCAGTGGCACTACGAATCTTTACACTGTAATGTAGCCCCGGGATTATTGTATTCAAACGTGGCCAAGCAAAAAATTAAAATGTCTAATATGAGTTTTACCTTCAAGATAAACTTATAATTGTGCATTATTTTTACAAAGTTTTACTGACCCGTTCAAGGATTAATGTAAGCTTGTAAAAGTCTGATTAAATCCGAGTCAGATTCGCGGACCGCAGGATTCCGTACTACTGAGAAGTTATTAACTGAGGTTACTTATTTATACCTCATTTTGGATGGAATTTTTCTTTTTTACAACAATAACATGTAATGTCTACCTATTATTTATTTATTTATTTAATGTCGTATGAGTCACACATCGTGGTAGAACTCTGCAATGGTTCGTCCGAGTCTGGCACTAACACTTTACCTATTTTTGTCGTAACAGCTTTAATGCTTGCCATTGTAATGTTCCGGTTAAGAGAATAAGATAGCCGGATAACTCATGCAAGTGAAGAAGTATGCCTCGTCACATGAATGACAACTTCCTGTGTTGGTACCGGGCTCCTTTGAAGAATAGGCCAACTGCCGTTTTGCCAAGCAAGTCGTAAAAGGCGACTGATTGGCTATACGAGTCACTACCATTGTGGCTACTAGGTGGTAGAGTTCTGCATTGTCTCGCCCGGGTCTGGTACCACCGCCGTACCTAATCCTGCCGCAATAGCGTCAGTGCTTGTCACTGTCGTGTTCCGGTGTGGAGGGTAAGGTAGCCGGTAAACTTATGCATGTGGCTTTAGACCTCGCTACAAGATAGCAACGCACCATTAAAATCTTTGGTGTCTATAGGTGACGGTTGACTCTTTCCATCAGGAAACCCATCTGCTTGTTTGCTATCTTATGATATAAAAAGAAATGTATATTCATTTTATTTTTATAATAACAATAATAAAAATTTAACATTCATACAGGGAAAATCTAAACATCGGTTTAACTCTGGCTAATGCGACTCTGACTCATAAACTGTGTTACAAGAGACAGTGCTTTAACTTCAGTCACTTACAATCTAGTACTGCGCCGACTCATACAATGGTATCGTAAAAGGTAACAAATCTACATGATAGTAACGCACCATTAACACCTTTGGTGTATATAGGCGATGGTTGACTCTTTCCATAAGAAGACCCATCTGTTTGTTTGCTATCTTATGATATTAAAAAAAACAACACTTGACTAGTACCAAAACCGGGCGAGACGTTGCAGAACTTACCGCTTTAACTATTCTTGCCGCAAAAGTGTCAGTGCTTGTCACTGTCACTTTTGCTTTAGAGGATATGGTAGCAGGAAAACTTATGCATGTATCATTACCAACCCTTGGACAGATGCCAACGCAACATTAAGATCTTTTTTGTATATAAATGACGGTTTCTCTTTAGATCAGAATAGCCATCTACTTGTTTGTTATTTTATGATAAAAAATCTCCTTGGCTTTCGAAATTTCTCAAAATCTCCTGGGCTGAATCGGTTCAAATTTTCAGGAATCCAATCAAATGGCATCAACCGCGTTTCGATCGGTCAAGCCGTTAAAAAATTATGCGATGTTTACATACACACATACACACACACATACATACATACATACATACTGACGTCATCGTGAAAATAGTCGAAAAAGGTTCCTAAGACGTTAAATCGTGGACGTCTGGTGAAAACTCGATTTTCGAAAATCGGGGTAAAATCAGTAACTTCCTTATCTACATACGTAGTGGGAAGTTAAAAAACAGACTGACAAGGAGATTATATTAATAGAGTTCGTTTGTGACCGTTTGGGTACGGAACCACAAAAATCCAAATTAAAATCATTTAAACTGCAATACATGACTTTCATTTGACTATCATATTAGCTAACAGGTAAGATAAAATAAAATTTATTAGTACCAACCACACTTTTATACTCACCAGTTTAATATTTTTTATGTCATAAGACAGCAATTAAATTCAACTTCAAAATGCATGTTTTTTTTTTAATTTACATAAATTAGTACGTTTATTAATTTATGTTAATTTCCAATGTAATAAATTTACTAGTATTGTCAAATATGTTAACATTGGAAAATAATCTACAAACAACATTGAATAAATTAGCGAAGTAAGTGTTGGACTACGCGCAATGTAGGATCCTGAAGTTGCCCATCACAATAATTTGGGCAAAAAAATAAACTTATTGTTTTATACTATGAACATTTAATCTACTTAACGTCAATGATGGATATATAATAAATGGATATATAAATAATTTAAAAACAACATTGAATAAATTAGCGAAGTGCGTGTTGAACTACGCGCAATGTAGGATCCTGAAGTTGCCCATCACAATAACTTGGACTAAAAAAAAAGACTTATTGTTTTATACTATAAAAATTTAACCTACTTAACGTCAATGATGGATATATCCGGACCACAGGTTCAACGCCTTTAAAACCTTCTTCAAGTACATTATAAAAGTTGTTCGACTATTACTCAAAAATTTGCAAAGCTTTTTAAGCTGTGATATTTTTCATTTAATTTAATTTCGCCTCTGTGGTCTAGTGATCCAGCGTTGGCGTTGACCACATGAGGTCCCGGGTTCGATTCCTGGGTCGGGCACATTAAAAAAAAGTGTTTTTTCAGTTTTCTGTTAAACACAAAGTTGCCCGGGATTGGAAAGTGCCCGGTTGGCGATAGGCTTGCCACCTATCACATTTGTGGGACCAAGTATCTTCGGCTAATCGTGGGTGCACTTGTTGTACCTCTGCCTACCCCTTCGGGGATATGGACGTGAAGATACTTTTTTTTTAAATTCATTATATTTACTGCTAGCGTGAACTTTTTCTTATCCCCAAAACCAACCTTTTATCTAGCAGAAGGAGGGGGACACTTGACTCTAATAAAAATTAGCACCTTAAGCTTAATATTTCTCAAATGAGTCCCTTAACCGAAAAATTGTTTTGATACCTACAATATCTTTTAAAAACCCATCCAACGATACCATATTCTGGGGGATACACGAGAAAAAATAACATCCCCACATTATATAAGAAGGAGCTGCCCTAAAAAAACATTTTTCAAAATTTTATGTTACTAAATAGTGGTATCAGGAACAAACTTTTTTTATTAATAACAAGCTGAATTTTTGTGAACAGCTTCGTTTTGATGAGACGCCAATCTTTTCTATCTTCCAAAAATCTCGAATCGGGTAACTAATAAAGATATAAAAAAAAGAAAACTTTAAAGTATCGGACTAGAAAAATTGCAACTTTACGCGTAGAATAAAATAACTCTTAAGTTATAATAATAATTTAAAAGGTGTTGTGAAAAAATCAGATTGTTTTTAAATTTATGAATATTATTTAAAAATCTCATAATTCCGAATGTTTAGAGTGAAGGATTCGCCAGAAAAACCATCGAAAGTCTAGGACAAAAGCTTTTTCGTGTTTTTCATAAAATAATCGACTAAAGTAGAAAAATATTAATTGTTATTAATAAATATTTTGCCTTCACCGAATTAAAATGTTCCAAGTCCTTACTACTTAACATAATTAATTATCAGATTCGAGAATTTTCGAAGATAGAAAAGATAGTTGTTTCGCCAAAACGAAGCTGTTCACAAAAATTCAGCTTGTTTTTAATAAAAAAAATTTTTTTCTGAGATCACGGTCTATATCTCTTTGTTGTCATGACTAATATTTAAATGCCAAATTACAGCTTTCTAGTACTCTAATTAGTCGTAGAGTGTGGACGAACTGTTGGACATAACGAAACTATAAGGATTTCTAGTTTATTTCGGAACCCTAAAAACGGTTATTAATTAATTTAAATTTCTAATTTCTTAAATTTACTAATAATTTGGATATATCTTAAATTTTAATGTAATTCGAAAACAAGATAATAAAATTAAAAATTCACATTATTTAATGGGAACAAAATGCAAAAATTTGCAAATAGTGTAAACATTTTAAAATCGATGATTATTGTTATATATTTTCACACCATTAACATAATAATAAAACATGCTGTTATCTATGAATAATTTGTAATAGCTTCAACACCTGTGTTCTTGCTAATGGATACTCTTTATACTTTTAACCTTTCTCGGTTTTTTTACAAGAATGATTAACGAAATAGTTGCAGTTTGCAGTCCATCGCATTGTAAAAGTTTTTTGAATTCCGCGGGAATAATTAATTTTCCCGGGAAAAAAAAAGCTTATTTGATCTACCTGTGTTCCAAATTTTATTCAAATCTGTTCAGTAGTCTGACGTAATTGAGTAACAAACATTCATCATCCATTTATCCATTTAAACATCCAAACTTTTGCGTTTATAATATTAATATATCCATACTATTATAAATAGGAAAGTGTATGTGTGTTTGTTTGTCCGTCTTTCACAGCAAAACGGAGTGACGAATCGACATGATTTTTTAATTGGAGATAGTTGAAGGGATGGAGAGTGACATAGGCTACTTTTTGTCTCTTTCTAACCCCTCACTTTTTCCCTGAATTTAACGTGAACGAAATCGCGGGCAAAAGCTAGTAGATTAATATAAATAACGGCCAAACTAGAGATGCCCCGGGATCATGACGTTTGTTGTCTGAAATATTGAAAAATAATACATCAATAATTGATAAGATTTCATTTTTTAACACCCTTATGTTTAACTTCCCCCTACGTATATAAATAAAAAAAAATATTGATTTTGCCCCGATTTTCGACAATCGAGTTTTCACCAGATGTCCACGTTTTAAGGTCCTAGAAACCTTTTCCGACTATTTTCACGATGACGTCAGTATGTCTGTATGTATGTATGTGCGTGTTTTAAAAAAATGTGTGTGTGTGTAAACATCTCATAACTTTTGAACAGCAAAACCGATCGAAACGCGGTTGATGGCATTCGATTGGATTCCGCTCAACTTAGATTTCCTAAAAATTTGAACTAATTCGGCCCAGTAGATTTTTAGAATTTAAAAAAAAATTTGGCGAAGCAGTATTTTTTTTAAATAACTTGCAGATTAAAGTACCGATTGAGTACAAAATCTAATCAGCTCTATTCTTCAAAAAACTACACCTAATGCATAAATTGCATCAAAATCGGTTCATCCGTTTGGGAGTAACCGTTGACGAAAAGTTTTGATTTTGTCTATTTTTTTTATGCCATAAGACAGCAAACAAGCAGATGGGTCTCCTGAAAGAAAGAGACAACCGTCGCCTTTAGACACCAAAGGTGTTAATGGTGCGTTGCTATCTTGTGGCGAGGTCTAATACCACATGCATAAGTTTACCGGCTAAACCACCCTCCAAACTCGAACACGACAGTGTCAAGCACTGCCGCTATTGCGGGAGGAAGAGGTAAGGCGGTGGTATCAGACCCGGTCGGGCCGATGCAGTACTCTACCACCTAGTAGCCACGATGGTAGTCTCGCATAGCCAATCGGTCGCCTTTTACGACCTGCCTGGCAGAATGGCAGTTGGTCTATTCTTCAAAGGAGCCCGGAACCAACACGGGGAAATTTTAAATTACCCAAAAACCCGCCTATCCCCAATCCCCCTTAAGTCACACCCCACCAGAATATTTACTAAAAATAATTTACATATCAGATCAACTTTTGCCGAGTCAGGCACCTACTCGCCAATATTGTCTTTAAATCATGTTCATAAAGCAGCCGGCACAATAAATCTGTTTAGTCGCACAATGCCTAATTCGCAAAAGGACTAATTCGAGAAAGGACTAATTACCAAAAGGGACTAATTCGCGAAAGGATTCTCAAAGGGACTTATTCGCGAAAGGCCTAATTCTCATAATGACTAATTCTCAAATGGACTAATTCGCGAAAGGACTAGCTTTTGATTATCATGGATTATTAATCCTATGAAAAAAAATCATGTTCCATTTTACTTAATTTCGTTACTAGTTTGATAAATCAAGTGTGATTGTTGTGATTTAGTACTTAATTAATAGTACTTTTGCCAGTTTTTTTTTTTTAATATAAAGGTAGAAATTTTGTTTATGATAGTTGATTTCTGTTGACATTAAACATAAATTATATAATCACATAAAGTTTTTCATTTATTTTCATGCATCTAACCATATAGGATTAAGAATCTATCATAATCAAAAGTTAGTCCTTCCGCCAATTAGTCCATTTGAGAATTAGTCCTTTTGCGAATTAGTCCTTATGAGAATTACTCCTTTCGTGAATTAGTCCTTTTAAGAAATAGTACTTTTGCTAATTAGTCCTTTTGAGAATTAGTCCTTTCGCGAATTAGTCCTTTTGAGACAAGGTAGGCACTTTTGAGCACGAATTAGGCATTGTGCGACTAAACGAATAAATCTACCATTACCTGCAATGTTTGATAAAGCTTCGTAAATCCCTACCAATGATTCAAAGAAATAAGTATTACTAAAAAGTAACCTAGGAAACTAATCCGACTTCAAATATCTGACATCTTAAAAAGATTTTTTAACTTAATTAACGATATAAGTCATTTATTTTACCTTATTTATCTAAACTAATATTAAGCATGCCAGAAATGCACGGATACCCAAATCTTAAAAAATCTACTGAACCTATTATGAGCAAACTAAAACTGTTCCCTAATTTGGAAAATACCTGATATAAACCAAAAAGTATTATCTCAATATGACTATTGGTTTCCTAGAAATTCGTGAACATACAAACATACATACGTGTTGGTCCGGGCTCCTTAGATTAGAGCAACTCCCTTTTGACTACTAGATATTAGAGTTCCGTAACGTTTCACGCAGATTTCTTGGTACCACCACCTAACCTATTCCTGCCGCAATAACGTCAATGCTTGACATTATTGTATTCCAGTTTGGAGGGTAAGGTAGCCGCTAGATTTGTGCATGTGGCACCACACGCACCATTAGGTACCACACCATCAACATCTTTGGTGTCTATGTCTTTTCAGCAGGAGATCCACCTGCTTGTTTGCTATCTTATGATATAAAAAAATCGTACTAAATATAATTTAATTCCAACAACATTATAAACATAGAGGTAAAACTGATAACCTCCTTTTTTAAAATAGGTTTAAAATCATTACCACTCTGTTTCTTGACATTAACGCTACTACACGACATGTACAAGTGAGGCCAAGCAAAAAATTAATTTGCCTGATGTGGGTATTTAATTCATGACTTCATAGATATGCGGGTATCGATTTCTGTTTGACTTTTAATTAGGTCTCGCATCGATAAACTTACGCACACTTAAGATATATATATATATATATATATATATATATATATATATATATATATATATATATATATATATATATATATATATATATATATATATATATATATATATATATATATATATATATATATATATATATATATATATATATATATATATATATATGTTACGAGCAGTTTTGTTTTACGAGCAGTTATCATTTTGCGCCTTTAACATTATGCGCCTGAACGAAAAAATGCTGACACTGAACCATAAAAACAAAAGTGATAAAATATACAAAAAAATAAGTATGGTAATAATAAAAAGTTTTGTTAAAAATTTAAAATTTAGTTAATTTTTATAAAAAGTTTCTTTTTATATCTTGTACCGGCTAATTTACCCTCCAAACCAAAACGCGACAGCGGCATACACTGGCGCCATAACGACAGGAATAGGTAAAGGTTTTTTTTTTTGATTTTCGCACCCCTAACTAAGATAGTTAAGATCGGTGGATAACCTACTTTTGCGGGTCCCCTCTCAAAATCTTAATTATTATCACCAGTCTTTTACTTGTCAAGCTATTCGGTTATGGAACTCCCTTCCAACAAACATCAAAACAGCTCCTAATTTACACTCCTTTAAGTCTGTTCTTAAACATTATTATCTTATAATCTATAAATAAATCATTACAGAGTTTTCTAGTTTAGTTTGAATTGTAATATGTAAGTTTACATGTGTATGTGTGTAGTATATGTATATGAATATATATCTAATACAGTTTATATATGTAATTTTAATATAGTGTATATGTAATATATTGTATTTATGGATATACAAATGTGTTTATTATGTATATAATATGTATGTGTATGTGTGTATGTGTATATATATATCATCGTATGTATTTATAGTATTTCTATATTTATTTAGTTAATATTAAAAAATTTCATAATATAGATTGTATTTGGAAATTATGTCACTTGATTTAATGGCACCACTACCTAAAATATATTAATTATAAGATCTCCTCTACCTAAAGGTTGTCTGGTAGAGATCGCTCTTTAGCGATAAGACCGCCTTTGTGTACCCACTATATACATAATTATTAGCTATAAGTATTGTACATAATCTGTCTTGTTAAATTTGGTGCGCAATAAACAGTATTCATTCATTCATTCATTCATTCAAGGTGACAGAACAAAACATGATAACTCTAGAATATTGAACTTTTTCACACAAGCTCCAGAACTTGTAACTTCTTGATAAAATTAATATTATGTAGTTCTTTTATGACAAAAATAAATGCCTTTTTAAATAAAAAGAAGGGAATTATCATTCTTTTTTCCGTCACTCGTCAATTATACTAAATCTGGCCGAGTCCTTGCAGAAATCTACCTCTTGGTCAAAATGTTAGTGACACGTACCTATTAGCCCTTTACGAGATGCCTAGCTGTAACATAGATCAACTCTTGACCGCCCCGTTGGTCGAGTGGTTAGCTCCACCAATGGAGTTCAGTTTCTGTTCCTGACAGGGACAAACGTTTATATAAAGAGCATAGATGTTTATATGTCTGGGTTTAGGTGTTTATCACCCATATCACAAGCAAATAAATTGCTTACTTTGTATTTAGGTGCATTCGTTTAATTTGTCAAATAATTTTTATTTATTTTTATTATCATAAAAATTATCGAATTTATTCGTGCAAGTCATAAAAAAACATAAAAAGAATGAACTTTGTCCGATCATCTCTTTTTGGGATGTAATCGAACTCAAAACCTCGCGATTATTAGGTATGTAGATAACAAAAGTTTAAATATCGTAAGTTTTCCGTTTATATTACGTGTTGATTTCCATAAAACTAATAATTATACTAAGCAAAGTGTAAAAGACATTAAACTTCATGCCTCCATCGATGGCTTCTTCGTTTAATTTGTAAGATTCTATAATAGGTCATCTTAAGCACACTGCTTAATGACCCAAAATATAAACCTTAATCCCTATAACATAAAGGTCATTTGTCTCTCCGAAGCCTTTCAAAAACGCTACCTTCTTATAACTGGATTATTGAAAAAAACAAGCAAAGCAGGATTATTTATCTTTCATCTCACTTACGCGCCACGCGACGAATCATTTATACTTCTTTAGCTTGTTGTAATCTCTATTGGCGTCTCTTTCATCCGGCACGCGTATATATCTGTCTTGTTCTAGTCGGGTGAATGTTCGGTACATCCGCTAAGAACTGGTTAGGCGTCGAGAGTGACAGGTGCAAAACTTGGCTGTCCGAAGTACATTCCTTGACCAGTTTCTTTTTTAAAAATGGCCGCCACTGCATAATGTTTTGATGCCAGATGGTTACTTAAATATGGATAGAATTTTTATTCCGTGCGAAAATTATTTTTTTATGCTCAATTTGTTGCGATTATCTTATTTTAGTGCTATATAAATAAATTATCTTACTAGTATACGGCCCGCAATTTTGTTCGCGTAATTCAAAAATATTGCTTTCTTTTGCTTAGTCTAGTCGCCGCCTATAGACTCCAAAGATGGTAATGGTGTGTTGCTATCCATTTGGCGGGATGGTAATGCTACATGCGTGAGTCTTCCGGCTACCTTTCCCTCAAAACCGCAATACGACAAAATAAGCAATGGCGTTATTGCGGCAGAAGTAAATAAGGCGGTGCATCGCCTTATTTACTCCTGCTGCAATAACCGCAGCGGTGGTTTCATATACTCAAGCGAGAAGTTGTGGAACTCTACCGCCTTGTAGTCAGAATTGTAGCGTATAGCCAATCGTCCGCTTTTTACGAAATGACTGACAGAATAGCAGTTGGAGTATTCTTCAAAAGGGCCCGGATCAACACAAAGCTATACGGCCAGATTCTTTTTGACGTATAGACTACCAGTCTTTATGCCAGGCAGTTCGTAATAGATTTTTTTTTATATCATATGATAGCAAAAAGCAGATGGTGCGTTGCTGTCTTGTGGCGAGGTCTAATGCCACATGCATAAGTTTACCGGCTACCTTACCCTCTAAACCGGAACACGACAGTGATAAGCACAACGCTGTTGCGGCAGGAATAGGCACGGGCGAGCCAATGCAAGACTCTACCACCTAGTTGTCACGTTGGTTGTGACTCGCACAGCCAATCGGTCGCCTTTTACGACCTGCCTGGCAGAACAACGGTTGGCTTATTCTTCAAAGAAGCCCGGGACCAACACGGGGAAAAGCTGTCTGTCATCAAGCTGTATCTCATAAACCGTGATAGCTAGAAAGTTGAAATTTACACAAATTATGTATTTCCGTTGTTGCTATAACAACAAATACTAAAACTAAAAAAATGTAAAATTTTAAGGGGTCCCCATACAATAAACGTTTTTTTTTTTCGTATTTTTTAAAGATGATGGTATGGAACCCTTCGTGTGCGAGTAAGACTCGCACCTGGCCGGTTTTTATGTATTTAAAACAACGTAAAGTATTGCGTTCGATAGTTTTTGCGTGATTGAGTGACAAACATCTAGCCATCCAGTCATCCATACGTTCAAACATCCAAACTTTCGTATTTATAATATTAATGTAAATTATTATATATTTGGGTCAGACGGAGTTTTCGTAGTTCACAATATAATAAAAAGTGTTTTGTTGAACTATTAAAACATTTTTACAGAGAGCGATAGATTTCACGGATCTAAATGTTTGCATTAACATTGTGATGAAAGATTACTTTGATTGCGAAAGATTTACACCTGTTAGTTTAAAGTTTTTTTTTTATATCAAGCAAATGGGTCTCCTGATGGAAAGAGTCAACTAGTTGCTATCTTGTGGCGAGGTCTAATGCCACATGCATAAGTTTACCGGCTACCTTACCCTCCAAACCGGAACACGACAGCGACAAGCACTGATGCTATTGCGGCAGGAATAGGTAAGGCGGTGGTACCAGACCCGGTCGAGACAATGCAGGACTCTACCACCTAGTAGCCACAATGGTAGTGACTCGATAGCCAAACGGTCGCCAGGCAGGTCGTGAAGACCTGCCTGGCAGAACGGCAGTTGGCCTATTCTTCAAAGGAGGCCGGGACCAACACGGCGTAAAGTACACTTAAGGCCATAATTCCTGTAAAAATAAAATACCACAAATTTGTTTCAGTTATATGCTATAATGGGAATCCATCATTGTTCTTTTAACTTCCCACTACCTATGTAGATAAGGAAGTTATTGATTTTACCCCGATTTTCGAAAATCGAGTTATCAGCACGTGTCCTAGGAATTTTTTTCCGACTATTTTCACGATGACGTCAGTATGTCTGTATGTATGTATGTATGTGTGTGTGTGTGTGTGTGTGTGTGTGTGTGTGTGTGTGTGTGTGTGTGTGTGTGTGTACGTAAACATCTCATAACTTTTGAACGGCTGGACCGATCGTAACACGGTTGATGGCATTCGATTTGATTCTGCTCAGCTTAGATTCAAGCCATCATCGTTTTCAAAATATACAGCTTTTCAAAAAATAATATACTGCCATTTTTAACAAAATAGATGTTTGAACTGAAAAACCTATGCTTATATTTTTTACTCTTTTGAGCTTAAAATACCTTAATTTAGTGGGAAGTTTCGGGGACGGCCCGTAGGGTCAACCGATTACACATTTTTTTAAATTTGTTATTATGTCACAGTACGTCACGTAGATAGCTATAAAGCAAGGTGAATTTAGTTCGTCTATCACCGGCTACAACATTTCCTATTTTATACTTCTAACTTTAAAACCACGTCTTTTTTTCGAAATTCAAAATCACGCATTTTTTTTTAAATTTAAAATCACGTACTTCCTTCGAAATTTTAAATCACGTATTTTCTTTGAAACTCAAAATGACATATTTTCTTCGTAATTCAAAATTAACTTGCATTGACTTACATATTATGTCAATGCCATCACAGCATATATTTCACAAGTGTACAAGATAGTTTGTGTTGGAACAAGTTGCCGGATTCGAAATTTCGAAAATTACTACAAATCACTGCGAGCACACACCTGGGACTCTGGTAAATTTGTAATCAAACAAAAAAACATCAGGTGAATTTGGAGCACATATCAACGTTTACTACATTTCATAGTACCTACCCTACTTTTCCACTACCCAGCCTATCCTTCTATTATCTTCTACCTACCTTAGCAATCAAACTCTATGTTTCCTAAACCTAATGAAATGCAATACACAGCTAAATTCAAACTGTTACAAGACGTTTGTGATGCAACACATCGTCACGAGGGTGACGATCCTGTTATCCCAAAAGTTTTGTCACTAAAAAATGACACGCGAAAAAAATTTTACTTAAAAAATCTTTTTCAAAGTTCAAAATCAAGCAATATCTTCGAAATTCAAAGTTCAGTATTTTCTTCGAAATTCAAAATCATGAAGTATTAGCTATAATACAGTGATACAGCTTCATATTATTATCACGCATTTTCTTCGAAATACAAAATCACGCATTTTATTCGAAATTCAAAATCCTGCATTTTCTTCGAAATTCAAAATTAACTTACATCACAGCATATATTTCACAAGTCTACAAGATAGTTTATGTGTCGAAACAACAATTTGCCGGATACGAAATTGCGAACAGCAACAGCAAATCACTGCAAGCACACACCTGGGACTCTGATGTATTTGTAATCAAACAGCAAGGTGGATTTGGGGCGTGTATCAACGTTTTTTCATCACATCTGGAATATTTTACAAATACAAAACATACTTTCAAAGGAAATGCATTTACATTATGTTAAGACTTAATTTTGCTAGCGATTTCTCTCGCGCTAAATTTTAGTGGAACATCATTTAGTGACAGTACTTTTTTACTAGACAAAAGTTAAGCTAAGCTTACTATGTCTAAAGGCATTAAAATGGTTAAACGCGAGTGGTAGTCGCACACATCGGGTTCCGTAGCACCAAAACACAGATCACATGAATAAAGTACATTGGGAAGGAACAGAGTCACCGCGCATATGAGCAAATGCCCCTATCACTGTTATGCTATATCAATAATTATATATATTTATAGATATATTAAATCGTGAAAAAATAGAAATAAACCATGTTGTACTGTTTTATCGTATCGAATAAGATTACAAGGTATAAAAATTACCCATGAAATGAATTTATTTCATCGGTAAGTAGTATAACTCTGTATTTCTGTGTGTAATTGCAAGCTACACTAACAAATGCCTCTGTGGTCTAGTACTCCAGGTTTGGCGTTGACCACATGAGGTTCTGGATACGATTCCCGGATCGGGCACATAAAACAAGTGTTTTTTCAGTTTTCTGATAAACATAAAGTTGCCCGGGATTGGAAAGTGCCCGGTTGGCGATAGGCTTGCCACTTATCACATTTGTGGAACCAAGTATCTTCGGCTAATTGTGGGTGCACTTGGTGTACCTCTGCCTACCACTTCGGGGATACGGGCGTGAAGATACTACACTGACAAACTTAGAAATTATCTTGAAAGGCGTATCTATTTAATCCGTGCACCGAACTATATCAGTTGAGGTTACTTGTACGTCAGAAAATCTTTTTGAAAGTTTGTACTATGTTGTGACGACGGCCAGAGTAACACGCGTTTTATGCAAATATGTGGTTACCTATTTGCCTTCGCTATTTGCGATCAAAATTTATACAGACAGTGGAGGCATATGAATAAGGTGTTTTTTAAAATATTATAAGACAACAAACAAGCAGATTGCAAGAGACAACCATCGCTTATAGACAACAAAGATGTTTATGCTTGCAATAGTCCATTAATTGTTACAAGCAATAGGCCTTTTCATCACAAAAATTTTTTGTGCGCATGCGTCAGAATCAGCCATCTTTTTCGTACTGTTTTTTGTAAACAACCATGCTAAATTGTCCGCTATCCGTGTATCAAAAATTAAAATATAAATCAAAGTTGATTAATTGTAAAAAAGTGAAAAAAAAAAGTAGTAAGTCAAAATAATCGGAAAAAAATTTTTGTACTCCATTATAATTATGTTGTCTGTACGAAAAGGAACAACAAAACGGTGTTGTTATGGAGTATGTAAAAGTGATACACGATACAAATCATTTAAAACCAATAGATTCTATTTTATAAATTTTCCAAAGCCTTGTCTTGAATATCGAAAGAAAATAATCAAATCATCAAGCAAATTACACATTAAAGCATGTGTAAAATGTGCGAAATGTGAGTTATGGGTGAAAAAATGTGGCAGAAGTGACCGAGGTTTTAGATCTATTGATAATGTTACTAAGGATACTTATATTTGCTCACTACATTTCTTGGAGAAAGTGGTCCAACTGAACAAAACCCTGATCCTTTAAGCTATCAAGAGTTTCAACATATTGATAAATCAATTAATAAGGTAAGGTATAAAATAAATTATACAGAAATACAATTTTCGGAGTTATAACCTCAAACCCATGACATTTTAGCCACCTTTTCAATTGTTCACAATTATGAGCTTCAACTGAATCATAAATAAGTGAAGCACCATCGATGGTTTTTTCCAATAATTTATTTCTTTGTGGAGATAATAGTCCTTGTCCAGCCATTGTTGATTAAAACAGTACGAATTTTTTGAATTACCGCCGTTTCAACATGGCGGCTACGCTTGCGCTCATCTGATGATGAAAAGGCCTATTGCAGCAGGAATAAGTAAGGCGGTGGTACCCTAAACCCTGGAAGAGACGTTACGAACTCTACTACCTAATAGCCATAATGTTAGTGACACATCACACACAATCTCTCCCCGTGTTGGTTCCGGGCTCCTTTGAAAATTAGACCAACTGCCGTTCTGACAGGCAGGTCGAAAAAGGTGACCGATTGGCTATGCAAGTCACTACCATTGCGGCTACTAGGTGGTATAGTTCTGCATTGTCTCGCCCGGGTCTGGTATCACCACCTTACCTATTCCTGCCGCAATAGCGTCGGTGCTCGTCACTGTCGTGTTCTGGTTTGGAGTTATATCATAACAAGCAGATGGGTCTCCTGATGGAAAGAGTCAACCATCGCCTATAGACGCCAAATCTGTTAACGGTGCGTAACTGTCTTGTGGCGAGGTCTAATGCCACATGCATAAGTTTACCTGTTACCTTACCCTCCAAACCGGAACACGACAGCGGCAAACACTAACGCTATTGTGGCAGGAATAGGTAAGAGGTGGTACCAGACCCGGGCGAGAGAGTGCAGAACTAGAGTCCTGCACTGGCGGTAGAACGCCTAGTAGACACGATAGTATTGACACGTATAGCCAATCGGTCGCCTTTTACGACCTACTTGGCATAACGCCAGTTGACCTATTCTTCAAAGGAGCCCGGGACCAACACAGGGTAAATCTAGCATTAGACTATTTTCTCAAAACAGAACAAATGAATCTAAACTGAATGTTTTTATCTTCTTTAGTTTAAAAATTTGGCCTTTAGTTTAAAACCATGGCCACTTTCTATTTTTATTATCAGATCCTAAAAATTATCCTGCACCAAAGGGTATGTCAAAACAAACCCAATCAGCCCACACTCAATGAGTTTATCTGAATTTGCTTAGAAGTTCTAATAGACTTTTTCCAGTTCTATCACAGGCAACTATCGTACTTCAAAAGCCTAGTAAAATTTACTCTATTTTATTTCAAAGTTCCCATGACCTCCATCATCAGCTCATACCCCGATAAAAGACCCCAAATACCGTCTGGAACCAGGACGTTTTTTAAAACACAACAAAGAATTCCAAACTCGACAGGTGTATCTTGTTTAATTTAGTTTCCATGTTTACATTCCAATTTCATCATCAGATACTAGAAATCGTACAGAACCAAATTGTTTGCAAAAACAAACCAAATTTGTTCCCCACTGTATGGGTTTACCTGGTTTAGCTTAGGAGTTCTCGGGTACATTTTCCAGCTCTATCATCAGGCAATAGAATCCATTATGCTCCAAAGTCCTTATAGTAACGATTCAAACGATCCCAAAGTCGATGGTGTTGCTCTATTTTATTCCAAAGTTCCCATAACGTACTTCTAGCTCTATCATGAGACTCTGGAAATCGTCTAGCACTGAAGTGTTTATCCAAACAGGACAAATGAGTCCAATTTCGATTAGTTTATCTTATTTAGTTTAGAACTTCTCATGGTTACCTTCCAATTCCATCATCAGATCTCGAAAATCATCCAGCACTAAGGTGTTGGCCAATACAAGACAATTAAGTGCTAATTCAAAAATATTACCTCGTTTAGTGTAGGAGGAGTTCAATATAGTTCCATATTGGATCCGGATTCTTGAAGTCAATATCACTTTTTCGGCTCAATTTTGAGAGCCTTGTCATCATGAGAAAGATCTTACTGTAACAAATAAAATGACTCCAAACTCGACTACATTAAAAATTTCTATCTGTGAGTTACAATTGCGCTCTTACGGCTCCATCTTTAGTTCTTCGACATTAGGGTAATTCCGTGATATATGCCCACCTTTTTTTATTTTAGTTATAAGTTCTAATATACAAATAATACGCACACTATTTTTATATGTGAACTATCTTTGGTTCTTTGTTTAATCAATTTGCATTGTTTTTTGTAGACTGGTCATTAAATTAATCGTATATTTTGAGTTAAAATTTAAATTGCATACAGGGATATGTGCCTTGAATGCGGGGAATATGCCCCAAACCTAATTTCGTGGAGGGGATAAATGCCCTTTACAAGAAAACAAACATTTTAAACCAATAAGTCTTTATTAAACATTATTTTTTTACTAATCAGACACATAGTTTTAGGATATTTTTAATGATTAAAATGCTTCGTTAGTTTTCTTTTGGTTTTGTTTTTACCTTTTCATTGTGTAGTATATTTATTTATTTTTATCGCTTACAAGCGATAAAAATAAATAAATATATATAATATATATAATATTACAATACTCTCTTTTGTTACGTCTATTTGTAGACAGAGTTTATTGGTTTTTTATCTTTGGATCTTTTTAAATTTATTTTTCTTCATCTTCTTAGTAAGAAGATCTTTTTTATTCTTTTCACTAGTATTCCTTTCGTAGCTCATCCTTTCTTTAATTCTGTTGTTTTTAAATGAGAATTTAGCACTGTCATTTGTTACTGTTAAATTGTCTGCATCTACTAAATTATCTATAGTTCCCAGATTGTATTCATCTGCCAAATTTGTTATGACTGTGGTACTGTCTGTAACAATAGAATAAAGTTAGTAATCATCAAAGTGAAGTAGGGATATATGCCCTTAGAGGCGTTTATCCCAAAACACACTGGGGCACATATCCCTTTTCAATAGGATAAATGCGTTCGAAAAGAAATATAAAATACGTTTATCTTAATTTAAATAAGTAATTAATAATAATGCACACACCCCAGTCTTAATACAGAAGTAAAAATAAAATAAACTTACCTGTAACATCCAAAGTTATGGAAGGCCGAAAATCATTCACAAAGTAAAATCACGACTGTTTATCCCGTCACTGTCAGTAATGCTCCTATGCATTCCGCACGCGCCAATATTTTATGGCAAACTGTAGTGAGGGATGAACATATTCGTATTATAGGGCATTCTTTTACCCACGCGTTTTATATTTCTCATAATTGTAATGAGGCGTCTATCCCGCTTGGGCGTATATCCCGGACTTACCCTATAATATGTAATGGAAATTTCTCATCATCGAAAATCCATAGAGTCCGAACTTGACTATATTACCTTTTTCTACATTCTACGCGTAAGTTTTAGTAGCACTTTATCAGCTCCATCTTCAGATCCTCGTCATCATAGACACTAATCGAACTTAATATTTATAGCAACAAGACTTAGTCGAAACATGATTGTTTTGTTAAAACTCTGCACCAGAGAGTTCCAGTCCCTACATCCAGGCTCAGTTGGATGGTACCATAGTATTGCATATTCACTGAGCTTTCATAAATCTACCAACATTTTGTACAAATGGATATCAGAAAGTCGTTAAAAAATGACTTGCAATATTTGGAAAATCTGTTATTTAAATACAAATATTGCCAGTTAAATAGATGCTGATGATCTTCGAATGAGGATGTTAAAATATCAGCTCAAGGTTACCACCATGTGATTGTAATATCAATAAAGCAACAGAACATTTAGTATTGATAAAGCCTTTACAAGTTACTTAATTGCTTTCATCGATTTGAAAAGAGCTGGTGATCTTGAAATGGCTGAACCCATTCTATTGAATCATAGCTAAGAACCATCTAGCAAAATAGGGCTTTCGATTAAAAAAACCGCAATCAAATTGGACTATCCGCCAGGGCGCTGCGATGCCACGGACAGATACACAGATACACAGATACACAGATACACAGATACACAGATACACAGATACACAGATACACAGATACACAGATACACAGATACACAGATACACAGATACACAGATACACAGATACACAGATACACAGATACACAGATACACAGATACACAGATACACAGATACACAGATACACAGATACACAGATACACAGATACACAGATACACAGATACACAGATACACAGATACACAGATACACAGATACACAGATACACAGATACACAGATACACAGATACACAGATACACAGATACACAGATACACAGATACACAGATACACAGATACACAGATACACAGATACACAGATACACAGATACACAGATACACAGATACACAGATACACAGATATACAGATACACAGATACACAGATACACAGATACACAGATACACAGATACACAGATACACAGATACACAGATACACAGATACACAAATACACAAATACACAGAAACACACCTGAAACTTATAACACCCCTCGTTTTACGTCGGGAGTTAATAATTTCTGTAATAATTTCTTTTTAAATAAACGAATAAATGAACTAATATAAAAAATAAAATTAATTATTGTCTCGCTCGGCTCTGGTACCAACACCTTACCTATTCATACCGCAATAGCATTGGTGTTTGTCACTATCGTTTTCTAGCTTGGAGAGTAAGGTAGCCGATAAACTTATGCATCTGGCATTAAGACTCTGTTTTTTTTTATATCATAAGATAGCAAACAAGCAGATGAGTCTCTTGATGGAAAGAGTCAACCATCGCCTATAGACACCAAAGATGTTAATGGTGCGTTGCTATCTTGTGGCGAGATCTAATGCCACATGCATAAGTTTACCGGCTACCTTACCCTCCAAACCGGAACACGACAGCGACAAGCACTGACGCTATTGCGGCAGGAATAGGTAAAGCGGTGGTACCAGACACGGGCGAGACAATGCAGAACTCTACCACCTAGTAAATTATTAAGATTTTTTTTTTAAGACTCTGCCACAAGATGGCAACACACAAATAACATCTTTGGTTTCTATGGGCAAAGGTTGTCTCTTTTCATCAGGAGAAACATCTGCTTGTTTTTTATTATATAATATATATGAAACTATAACAAAATTATAGAAAAATAGCAGCAAAAGCGAATACGTTAACTAGAATACCAATTCCACGAAATGTCTCAGCAATATCTTCTCAAACGTTGCCAAAGGAGAAGTCTTAACTCGATATAATAAATTTGTATTAATACAAAACGGTGCCAAACATTTAGAATCACATGAATATATCACATGAGGCCTAATCCAATCATAATCCGGGATAAAGGGGAACTGAGTGCGTTGGGAATAATTTCCATATATTTGTAGAGGGGTAGTATCGTATTTAGTGGCTGTAAGCCCTGATAGCGGTGGGTCAGGGAGTTAGGATGATGGCACACTGAGATACTTTATAAATTCAGCTCTTTCGTTAGTCAGCTTTTATTAAGTACAATGCTATTTGATTCTAATGGTCAAATGCTTGTACTTTTTTTTTCGTATGATATTCGAACACAAAGTATATGAGAGTGTTTACAAGACACAATGTGTTGAGGATTTTGCCACAGCTCCCCAATAACTGTCTCCCTGTGTAGAACCGGACCACCCATATATTCTCCTGGGGATTTTCGCACTCAGTTGTTTTTTAGGGTTCTGAAGTAAACTAGGAACCCTTATAGTTTCACTATGTCCGTCCGTCCGTCCATCCGTCCGTCCGCACAATGGCTCAGAGATCCTTAGTACTAGAAAGCTATAATTTGTCGCGAATATACATATTAGTCACGTCACCAAAGTGGTACCATGAAATATTGAAAAATATTTTTTCAGGGTAGCTTCCCATGTGTTCTACATGGATGTAAAGTAGGTATTTAATTTTTTTTCATGTGATTATATAACAACGAACAGATGGCTCTCCTGGTGGAAAAATACAACCATCACCTGTAGACATTAAAGATGTTTATGCATTGGTATTTGTGTGGCAGGATTTTTTTTTTTTATATTATAAGATAGCGAACAAGCAGCTGGGTCTTCTGATGAGAGTCAATCATCGCCTATAGACACCAAAGATGTTAATGGTGCATTGCTATCTTGTGGCGAGGTCTAATGCCACATGCATAAGTTTACCGGCTACGTTACCCTCCAAAC